>SRMA01027287.1:276545-320865 GCA_007224835.1 Danionella cerebrum | reverse complement strand
GATTTTTTACTTTGTTTAATCCTTCTTTTTACATTAAATGTTAATTATTCTAATGAATACGCAAATAAAATATAAACATCTAAAGTTGGTATAATGCTGTACATTCATAAATTATTACAATATTCACTGCTGTGAGCAACTTGCTTTAGGCGATTGCATTCTTTTAAACTTTTTAAACAATATTTATAGTTGAACAATGTGTTACAAGTAAATTTGACATCTACGCGGCATATAAGCAAAATAAAAATCAAAACGTCTTCACGAGTAAACATTTTATTTGAACTCTGATTGGTTTAGTCTGTGCAATCATGTGATTGAATGCGCGTTCACGCAGAGGGGAGTCGCACAACACCGGGATGCTTCCTCTTTAAGTGCTCCAACATACACGTTGTGCTCCCGTGAAAAGCAAGTTCCGCCTTGCATGTATTGCACATGACAGTATTTTTGGTTAAGTTTAGTAAAACTTTCCCACACCTTACTCGTTCAGATTCGTTTGATCTCCATCATAATTCGCGCTAAGTTTCATTCTACTGCAGTAGCATTCGGGAGCGCTGCATCACACTCTAGCGCTCAAATCGCGACACGTGACCCTTACATTAGGTCACATGACATCAAACGACTACTCGACAACACAAATATTTGTTGACAATTTTTTATTGTCGACGTTGTCAACAATGTCAACTAATCGTTTCAGCCCTACTAGTGACGCACTGGACTATTGCATCTGTTACAATGAACTAGGATAAATATAAACACCTAGGATAAGTCTATAAAACAGTAACATGTCAGTCCATTGCTCAAGACGACAGCTATCCTGAGAAAATTAGTAGACTGGACAGATCCAGGGCTAAGGAAACAAGCATAGAGAAATGAGCGATACATCTCCTACAGAATAATACTAATTGAAAAATGTAGGTAAGATGATAAAAGGGATTTGTGGTTTGCAACTGGAGCTTGGGAGAATGGCAAAAAAATGGCAACATTCCCATCAAACTTCCAAAAAACCAACAAGGTTTTTGTGAGGTCCATGAATAATACCAAGGAACTTGTTATGCTGGGCCTGGTCAATAATTTGATAATGGGGTATGGGGATTCCCAGCTTGTCAAAAACTTCCAGTAATGCACAGGTGGGCAAACTGAATAGAGTTTAGAGAGGGAATACGAAGGGGAATATATTGAGGGGATGAGGGAACCCACCAATCAGAAGTCCCAAATCTTTTTTATAAAGTCAACAACAGCAGTGTGATGGAAAACAGAGTAGAACAGCAACACCAAGTTTAGCATTTCCATTAAGCTTACAGATGTTCTGCACTACCCATCAATGAAGTGTTCCTATGCCAGTCTGAGAAAACTAGAATGGATTTGCTACTTACTAGAGTCTGTAGAAAGTGTAGGTTGGTTGGCATCAATTCGTGCATGCTGGATGAGGTTGCTGCCCAGAGGCTGGATGCCTCCTGGGCTGAGCGGACACTGGTTGCTAGGTACTGGGGCATCGCCACTATAGGGAGCAACTCCTGGGCTCTGTCCCCGATGCCCACTCAGAGACTGGAGCAGCTGTGCCATGGAAGCTCCGGTGTGCCCTCGAGCAGGTCTACGCATCTGCTCTGCTGGAGGCCTTATGCCTGTAACACTGAAGAGGCCACTGTCTGGGTTGACATGAAGCCTGCGTTGCTGTGCTATGAGCTTGTCCCGTAGTGCCACACGACCACTTGGGGCTTCTCCCATCAGTGGTGTTTCAGATACAGAACCTACCATCCTGTTCTGTTGTGCCAACTGGGCCTTTGCGGCAGCAGAGAGCAAGCTGCTGGCAGGGAAGCTATTGGTGCTGTGGGGACTTAGCATCTGAGTATGGGGTGCAGACATTTCCCGAGGACTTGAGGGCAGGGCAGAACGAGGAGAGCCAAGGGGATGGCAGGGTGAACGGGGAAGGCTGGCGCAGGGCTGTGGGGATGCCTCTTGTCGCCCCACATAAACAGGCACTGGGGACATAGGAGGAGCCTGGCACTGTTGAACCCTCGGAGCTTGTCCCCCTGGCTTCCCTGTTGGGAGGGGCAGGTTGCTTGGTAGGGGCACCACAGCAGGAGGGATGCCTACATTCATCATGGGTACCTGAGAATGGGTGCTTGCTGGGTATGGTGAGGGTTTACTGGGAATAGGGTCTAAGATTCCCAGAGGATCTTTCTCAGAGGTCTGCCGGGCACAAGGCAATGGCTGTGGCAGAAAGCTGCAGGGGGGTTTCCTGATGCCAGGGCTTGGGGCCGGGGTCGGTGGGGATAAGGGCAGGTTGCTGTGGAGGGGTCGTCCCAGGGAGCAGGGTGGCAGATGGGCAGGGCTTGTCCTGGGTGAGAGTGGACTATCCCCAAAGCTTGGTGCTGCAGGGCTGAGCAACGATCCATGCCCACTATTACTGATTCTGGGCCTCGGGAAGCCAGTGACAGTGTCTGGTGGTTCCGGTGAGAAGAGTCTGATGGGTATCCTATTCTCGGACTCAGAGCCTCTAACCCGGAAGACTTGCGCTGGAACTGTACCACTAGCGCCTACAGAGCACAAACACACAGCTTTAGTCACTAGCAGAGTTAAACTCGTTCTCGTTCAGTACAATAAAATGGAAGCAAATTGGAATCTGGCCTGATCAAAACCACAAAACGTTAGCAACCAGAAAATATGGTAAGATTAGTGCCTGTTGTGATTGTACATTTTGCGATGAGAAAATGTGCAATCATCTTTCAGTTCACCCTTTACAGACCCCAAAACGGTGCCATCAGTGCTGTCCAATAGTGAAAAGAAAGAATAACCCTTGGCAGTACAAGACCTGTGACATGGCTTGTATTTTTCAAAGTTCTAGAACAAAAAAAGCACAATGGGATAAAAAGTGCTTGGCACAGAGAATAAGGTTTAGGAGAGTTTCGCCTGTTTTTTTATTATAATTTCCACATTTTGACCTTTTTGGGGATCTAAGATTTTGTATTTTGTCTTAACACAAAAGACAAAATTTAACAGGTTGCACTTTCCAAATCAATTATTGTCAAATATATAATATAACACTTTGCTTTTTGGTATTAAAATTAAACAATGACCTGCTGTGCGACAGCTGTTAACATTTAGCGGTAGCTGGAGGCTACGGCGCAGCGCTGCCATCGCTAGAAGCTTCCTCTTGTGGATGCATAGCTTCATTTCTTCCAGTGCTGGCTCATCCTCAGCTGATCGCTGCTGCACCGGAGCGCTCACCTCAAAGTTAAACACCTAAAAACAGACAGCTGGGGATCAGTGTGTGACTGAATGAGCAGCATAATACGCCAAAATCAGTAGCCCAACCTTGTGCAGGACGAGTGGACATTCCAGGCCACACTTACAGGTGATGTCGCTCATCAAGTATGACTGGACTTGCTCGAGGCAAGACAGCACAGCACCACTTGGGCTGAACACACAGAAACAGAAGCCAGTTACATCCATCGTTCATTTAAATCAGTCAGGGTTATGCTAAGTGATCTGTGTCTCTACATCATGTGTTTACATTGACTGTCTCAACATTCCCTAGTAATGAGCGACCAAAACCCTTTTTTATAGTTCCTTGTTCTAGGAACACAAAACACTCACACAAACATAAGTTGGTGCCACAAACCCTTTACCAATTGTATTATTAAACTGCAATTTAGCTGTGATTTTTTCAAAGATGTAGGTGCTCATAATCTCCAATGGAAAAAGCCAATTAGGCAGCACATCAAGGACATTGGACCATCTAGTGATGTCATTCCAGCTCCAAGAGCAGCTGATTCTTACTGCAGAGCGGCAAGCCAGATGGACATTACCAGGAAATATCAGCCGACTGCTGCTGCCATGGTAAAATGAGGTGTAGTAATGACAGTGAGAGCACTGTCAACGGTAAACAATTGCATTCTCACCTGTTTTTAATCTGAAAACTAATTTTAACTCTGATTATTTTAGCATTCAGGCCTCTCTCTACACACCGGTCCATAATGAAATTCGAACTAATCTTCAGAAGGCTTCTCTGCAGGGTGCTTTTCGTCTGCGGCAGGGAAATATTGATGCAACAATGCTCCCTGCCTGAAGATGGCGTTTGCACTAAAACAGATGCTCACCGAGCCAAACAGGAAAGAAAAACAGCAAGAAGAAGACGACAACAGACAAGAATTCAAAGTACACATATAAAAAAAAATAAAAAAAAAATCACTGATGTCGAAGAGTTTATACCTTTGGTGGCTGTCCACAAGGAGCTTTTTTATAAAAATGTGGAGAAAGTCCTGCGGCGTGGTTTAATCTGTAGGGTGCAGGACACATATGTTGCACAGGGCAAATCTAGGTTCGAATCCAAAGCCTGTTATTTTTCCCCTCCCGCCCCATTCTGTCTCCACTGTCCTTTCTGTTCCAAATAAAATCTTATAAAGGCTATAGCCAAAAAAATTATCTTAAAAAAATGCAACTAAAAAATGTGGAGAAAAATAGGCTTTGTAGTGCACCATTTCTCTCCTGTTTCCTATACGAAGTCACCATGAAAATGTGGAATGAGCGCCACTGAGCGCCTCTATTACCTCCTCTTCATGTCATCAAAAGAGCCAGCTTTCATTGGTATTCTTGTGAAAAACGAATCTGATATGTCACTCTGAAACTCTTTTTCGCAGGCACCACTTGTTTCGGTCCAATGTGTGATGTCCTGTTGGTGCCCATGGTTTAATATCGAGGCAAGTCAGAACAAGAAACTTTGCAACGAAAATTTGGGTCGATGTGTAGAGACCTTTAGTCAAAATGTAGTCGTCCATTTCTCTTAGCTGTAAATGGCAGTTTTATCAGTTTAATAAAAATGTAACTTAGCAAAACTATTTTAATATACAGTTTACACTTTACTTACCCTGGCAAAACTATCTTTCTTAAACATTTTTCAGAAAATAAGAACGATAACACGAAAGCATTTTCCACTCATAGTTGATGGTAGGGTAAAGTGACTTCAGGAGACTGAGGTGGCCACTCTAGAACCTTCTTTTGTTCTAGTCCAGTAATCTTCCAAATCTGTGCATGTAAATGCACTCACAGAGTATAATTTTGCTCCTCTCTTTCCTTGTTACGTGCTTTGTGTTTTGGATTGTTGTCGTGTTGGAATGTCTAGAAATGTCCCATGCGCAATCATTCTTTGAAAACATGCTGCATTCATCCTCCCATATATTTTGACCAAGTTTCCTGTGCTTTTGGATTTCACACATCCTCAAAACATAAGTGACCCGCCACCGTGTTTCACAGTGTGGATGGTGTTCCATTCATCATAGGCCTTGTTGACTCCTCTCCAAATGTAGCGTTAATGATTGTGGCAAATAAGTTACATTTTGGTCTCATCTAACTTTTACAGAAATCACAGAAAAGGAGCTTTTTGGCATTTTGATGGTAACCAGTTTTAAGGTTTACCGTGGTCTTCTCAGACTTCAAAAAAAAGTCACCTTTTCCACCAGATTCAAGGATTACTCAAATATGCATGAATGATTCAAAGTCATGATTCAGGTGCGTTTTTAAAAAGGGACTGATATTATAACACAACATAAAGCTCAATAAAGTAGATTCTGCATAATACCCCCCCTTTAAAGCTGTCTTGAAAAAACTTTTGTAAACATCCAAGTTACTGAGTCAGATAACACTGCTAATTAACAAACATTAGATAACCAATTTCCTCTTACTTTACAGAGTGGGGGCTTATGTACTAATGTTACATTTCTGTGTTTGAACATTAGTGGAACTATTAAGTTAAGGTGAAATTATTTATTTATTAGTTATTTGTGCAGGTTTTTTTTTTTTGCAAGCCATTAAATTTTTGTGGCAAAAATCACTTTCCACTGCTTAATCAGACTTTGAAACCTGCTGATTGGTATTCCCAGTTCCTTGGGTATCATTTTATATCCCTTTCCTGTTTTGTACAGTTCAACTTCCTTTTCTCCTAGATCCTTTGGCAGCCCGTTTGCTTTACGCAGCGCTTAGAATTCAAAATGGTCAGCGCATCACTGGATGAAAGAGACAAGGGTATATCAGGAGCCAGAAACTCAGAAACCTTTTCTGCACAAACATTAATTACAAACAGGTCGCAAGTGAGGATGGTACCTTTTACCAGCCACTCAAACCCTTTTGTGTCAGTTTTTGCGTATGTTATCAGGCCAATAAATGGCTTCACCCAACCACTAATGATCAATGGAAATGTTTATATGGCATCATTCATATTTTCTGAAAAGTGCTAGGGTGTAAAAACTTGTGATCACAACGGTACTAAAATTAAGTAAACCCAATTTCACAAAAACTTTACATATTTTCTAAATACCACAAGCAGGTGTAAGTCAACAGACTAATAGTCCACTCTTTATTTACTGGAGTTGTCGTGTTGGTGTTTTCTAATGCAAACCTTCAAAATACAGCCCTGTGAAATCTGTTTAACCCTGTTAAACCACAAACCACGCTAGGTTTCATAAGCAGGTAAGAGAAGTACCTGAAGAGTTTAATGACTAAGTTCCATATATTTTCCTTATCATGCATCACTATGTTAGCAATGTCTTCATTATTGTTAAGATGAAAGTCACCTGATGTAGTGGACCCCCGAGGGCTCCAGCCTCCTCTGCCAGCCAATGGGCACCACTGCTGGCTCTGCTCGGCCTTTGCCTCCATTCATCTTCCTCTCCGGTGCAGAGATCACTCACTCGTCTGCAGGCACACACATACTCCGTTCATGCCAAGGCTCAGAGAGGGCAGAGGAGTGTGTTTGGTGGCGGGCACTGGCAGCGCCCAGACACACACAGCCATGAAGAAGAGCAAAGCAGCTTGGCTTCTATAAACACGCTGAAGAACACACACAGAGACTCTGGGCTTGATTCTACAACCCACGGAGCCAGACAGGAACCCACAACAGCGGCCACAAACCCAGCATTCCTAAAGGAATAGAAAAAAAGAGAACCGTCATCAGTGTGAACGGGAGAAAAAGGAGATCTATAATCACTCCAAATAATCAAAACAGCAGATAATCCAGATTTGTCATGACTGCGTGCTGGAGAAGAACTCAAAGAGCAGAGCTGAAGACTTTATTAACAGAAAAAGGAATACAAATAGCTCCAAAAAAAGAGAAATAACAAAACAAAAAATACAAAGCTCAACTGAATCAGAAAAAAAAACTAACCACGGCTGGTTAGCTGAAACATGACCACACGTGCGAACATTAGTGACCTTCATATGCTCTGAATTAGAGGTCAACCGATTCATTGGCCGGCCGATATATCACGGAGATAATGCTATTTTTAATATATCGACATCGGCTAATATCCGCGTTTAGCAGCGCTGATTTAAAGTCAGGCACAACTGCGGGCAGCCTTGTTTTTTTGTTGTGGCGGAACATGCTGCTGCCACATGTGAAGGACCCAAAGTCAAAAGAAGATTCAAAGATAGTCTTAGGAGACAAAGGTATGGCTTAAATTGTGATATAGTAAATATATGCCAAAAGACGTTAACAAATGTTACTAGTAAACTATGAAGAGTTGCTTCACTTAGTGAAAGATAAAACAAATAGCATTGAACCGGCATCAGTATCATTAGCTAAGCTAGTGTAGTCAATGGAGTTCAATCTATTCAGCTAGCAGTGAGCAACACTGAGAAAAACAGCTCTTCGTGTACACGCATTAGCACGCAAGAGGAGCAGTCTCACAGAACATGCAGGCGTATGTGCATGCGCATTGGCTCACATCAAACTGTATTATTATTATTATTATACATTTAGTTTGTTTAAGAACAAAGTGTAGAGCTGCTCCATAGCAGCAACTTCTGTTGTGATCTGGATATGATGTGTAAAATAATAAATAAATAATGAAGTTATGGGTTCTGATTAATGACTATATGTATACATTATCGCAATAAACTTGTTTAAGGGTTTAACCCTGCCATTGCATTCAAAGCTGTGCAGCATGACATGTTTTGATATATATATTTAATTATTAGAGTACGGTCATTTGGTTTGTAACTTGAAGTAATCTAACAAAAAAATGACCTCTAAACATAGGCATCGGCTATAGAAAACCAATATCGGTCGATCTCTACTCTGAATTGTCCTTAAATTCACTAGAAAATATTCACAAGACAGGTAACAATGGGCCAAGAAATTTCAAATGAGAAACCAGACGGAACAATGGCAGAGAAAACATAAATACTAAAGCCAGGTGACAACGAAAACAAGAAATAACATGACAAGGAAAGATAAGAACAAAATTATACACTGTGAGTGCATTTACAGGCACAGAATTGGAAGATTGCTGGAAAAAAGGGACTTATTACAAGAAATACTTAAACAGTCTTTGCAGAAAACCATTAGGTTTGCCACAATTTTCACAGGAAGTGACATCAAAAGCCCAAAACAACAGATTCAGAGCTGTGGGAAATCAATCAGAAGCTGCTGTTGTGTCGTTATTCAATTAGAGTAGCTGTGAATAGAGCAATATTTGTATGAATAGTGATGAGCGGGTTGATCCAAAATGAACTAGTGTCCGCGGATATGATATATCCAAAAAACTTTTAATGATATTCGGGTCACGGTTGGGTTGGTTGAAAACGTTAATCAGGTACAGATTGTTCATCACCATCTTACAAATCAATGACAGCTACCCCCTCCCCAAAAATGGACGCTTAAAACAGGGGGTTTCAAGTCAGGTGGCAGGCAGAGATACGTTCACTGAGGTACCAGGCAAACAAACCTGTGTGTCTTGTCTATTCGTCTGTTAATTTTCCCTTGAAATTACAGAGCCTTTAGAAAATATTTAATTTTAAACACTGTGTTAGGTCTTGGTTCAAGTCGGCTATGTGCAATCATTTCAATATGTTTTTAAAAAAGATGGACAAGGTGACACCACTCCCTGCCATTGGGCCATTTGAAGCATTATCTGATCAAGGCCAGGACAGACAGAGAGAGGGTGTTCATGCGCACACACGACTTCCTGATAAGGAGGTTACGGCCATGTTTTCAGAGCTCACTTTGTAGCAAAAACAAGATTTTAAGAACGACTTCACTGAATTTGATCATTTTCAGCGTAAATGATATTTCCCACAACGTGATGACAGTGGTAAGTCCGCTCTGTTTAGTGTAGCTGTCAATCATAGTTGTAGTTTGTATTGGGAGGAAATTATTCTGCAGCAATCCAGAGGGGGGCAATAGCAGTGCTTTTGCTTCACTCAGCCGGCACACTTGTGAGACACACTTAGTTTTAATAAACATTGAACAAGTCTGGCCCTCAGCTTGTAGCAAATTAGGGTTTTTTTGACACCCTAGATTTAGATCAATCATTTTTTTGATTATAAAACAATCCTTATAAATTCAATGTATTACTGTGAATTAAACTTTTATATTTAAAGAAAATCGCCACTATTTTCTTATGACACCACATAAATTCTATTTGAAAGTGCAATAAATGTACCGGTATTTATATATATAAAGTTGCCATCAAAATTGAGGATTTCTTTTTTGTATTGCTTAACATTTTCAATGTTTTGACTGAACAAAGTTGATGTCATTATGAAATATCAGTATCGGCCAAAAAAAAACCTATATTGATGAACCCTTACTATTACCTCAACAAAGCATTGGTGTGCATGAAATATTACTATTACTATGAATTCATGAACAAAAATTGGAAACAAAACTGAAATTGTCGGCTCTCGTTTCTGTATGTGACAAGTGCACACAAATTAAATTGCTAGAATGCTGTTTAAGGTGTTTTCTTGCATAATGGAAGTGCTGTTGAGAAAAAAATAAAGAACTATAAAGAAAAAAAAACATACCTGCTCTGATTTCTTTGCTCGTAAGCCATTTTTGGTATAACAACCGTAAAATACACCCATTTTCCATATTAACATGACAAATGGAAATATATGTGTGAAATATTGGTTAGTAATAGACACTATAAAGCAATTTTTATATTTCGGAAGACTTGGTTTACATATTGTTATGTAGTGTTTTTGTTAGGAAAATGTGTAAATGTTGGTAAATATTTTGTAAATGTTATGATTAATTATTAAGGTTGCCTTCAGTTATTTGTTCCAGAATGTCTTGAATTAAATGCATTAGTGTTTATAATTTACATATATGTCAGTTTTCAATGACTAAAATGCTTAGAGGATAGGTTATGGACAGGTTAAAAAAATATAATCAGACATTTGCAAATACTGTATTGTTGAATGCATTCTCTTTCAACTGGTAACTGCATATGTCACATTCATAATGTTGGAAATGGCCCAATGCATCTTACCTAAATTAGTTTTCCTCAAGTACCATTCAGTCGTACCACCCTCCATCTGACTCACTTCAGAACAGGGTAGATTCACTGAGTCACTGAAATGTTGGGACACCTTTAATGTTCTGTAATATCTCTGACGTATTCAGAATTACGTTTATCGAAAAAAAATAATTGCAGTGCTGTAATTTACACTGTCCACTTTATTAGACACACTGGTCCAACTGCTCATTAAGTAATCAACCATGATTTGTAACTGGTCAGTCAACAGATCAATGCATTTAGGCATGTAGACATGGTCAAGCTACAGCTACAGTCAAACTGCATCAGAATGATGATGAAAGGTGATTTGAAAAATGACTGAACGTGCCTTGGTTGTTGGTGCCGGATGGGCTAGTCTGAGTATTTCAGAAAATGTTGGTGTACTGAAATTTTCACATACAACAATCTCTAGGATTTACAGAAAATGGTCCTAAAAAAAGAAAATATCCAATGAGTCACAGTGGGAGCAAATGCCTTGTTGATGGCAGCGGTCAGAGGAAGATGACCAAACCGGTTTGAGCTAATAGAAAGGCAACAGTAACTTAAATAACCACTTGTTACAATCAAAGAGCATCTCTGAAAGCACAACAACCTTGGGGTAGATGGGCTACAGCAGCAAAAGACCACACCAGGTGCCACTCCCGTCACCTGGAACAGGAAACTGAGAATACAATTCGTACAGGCTCACCAAAATTGGACAATAGAAGATTGGAAAAACGTTGCCTGGTCTGATGAGTCTCGATTTCTGCTAGGGTTGTTCCAATTCCAATACCAGTATCGGAAATGCTGCCGATACCACAAAAAAATCTGGCATCAGTATCAGGGAGTATTTGAGTCCACCTACCAATCCGATCCGATTTTCCTAAACATAACCTAGTTATGCTCGCTAGCTTTGCTTATCGCTGCAAAGCGGAAATCAATTCTTCTTCGCTGCTCAGAATGTAAACACAGGAAGTTGTGTCGTGTTGCCACAAGCAACCAAGGAGAAGGACAAGCCGTGCCAGACGCAACAAACATTTGAAGCTTCATTCAAACAAAGAGAAAAGTTTACACAAGACGACAACGAGCAATAAAGATAACCGACAGGATTATCGAGTTTATTGTACTGGATGACCAGCCATTGACAGTGGTCGAAAACATGGGCTTTCGCCGCTTAATTGAACATTTGGAGCCCCGGTACAGTTTGCCTGGTTGCAAAAATATCTCCGAAACAGCGCTCCCTAAGCTTTATGAGACAGTGCATGAACACATTTCATGTAAACTAAAGGACGTGCAAACTATCAGCTTCACTACTGCTAGTAGTATCTACAGCTATATATACAGATACACACCCAGGTATCGGATTGGTACTCGGTATCGGCCGATACCATGACCCCAAGTGTCTGGATCGGTATCGGGAAGGGAAAAATGGTATCAGAACATCTCTAATTTCCGCTGCAACGGTCTGATGGTAGGGTCAGGATTTAGCGTCAACATGAAGCGTCATGGATGAGCTTGGATCCATCCTACCTTCTATCAGTGGTTCAGGCTGCTGGTGGTGTGATGGTAAGGGGGGGGGGTCTTTTCTTGGCCACTTTGGGCCCATTAATAACAATTGAGCATTGTGTCAACGCCAATGCCTTTGCTGACCATTGTATTGTTGCTGACCATGTGCATCCGTTTATAAACACAGTGTAGCCATCTTCTGAAGCTATTACCAGCAGAATAACGCTCCATGTCATAAAGTGTGAACCAACTCAAGACTGGTTCCTTGAACATGACGATGAGTTCACTGTAGTCAAATGGCGTCCATAATCACCAGATTTCAACCCGATAGAGCACCTTTGGGAGAGCACCTGCAGGAGATTCACACCATGAATGTGCAGCTGACAAATCTGCAGGAATTGCATGATGCAATCATGTCAATATGGGGCAAACTCTCTGAGTGCCATGAAGGATTAAGGCAGTTCTGAAGGCAAAGGGGTAGTTCAACCTGGCACTAGCAAAGTATACCAAATAAAAAAGGTATTGGGTGTATAGTGCATATAACCATGTTCTAAATGAGGTATATACTGAGTTAAGTACTTCATAACTGCTACCATGTTTCACAAGAGGCAAACAGTTAGATCGCAGCACTTTCTCTTGCTGATCTGTGTTTTATTCTCTCGTTTATCCATCTTTCATCACATCTGTTCATATGTCAGCATTCTAAACAAGTGTTGTCCCTCAGATCTGTCAGCCAGCATCCCTTGAACAGGAACCACGGCAGCGTTACTGCAGCATCACCAAACTCTTCTCTCATCACTCAGAGATCAGATCCCCATCTTCTTATCCTGAAGGACCTGAAAGTCCACAGGAAAAAAATCCCAGCACCAGTACAACTGCAGATCTGTCCCTTCATGTGTTTAGATCTAAGGCACACTGATTGACAGCTGGAGTACATCAGTGTGGGCCCATTTATGTATTCAAGAAGATATTGTAAGGACGATAACACACACTTTAGATGAAAAGGAGACGCTGCAGCGGGTCAAAGCTTGGAGCAACGGTTCGGTATCGTGATGGCTGCGGATGATTTCAGCGTGTATGCGCATGCACACTCTAATATACTACAATAACGTTACATATAACGTCATGTGCAAAGACACATAGGGAGATGGGCACACACACACGCAAACACCACATCTCCCTTACTGGCTCAAGTAAACACTCCCCGAACGATCCTACCTGCTCTGGCCGGCCGGAAGTACTCCTTCGGCGGACTGATTCTCGCTATGTCGCCGCGGCCGACGCGCAGCTCCGCGGCTCGATCTACCTCATCACACCGGCTTCGCGCCGCATCTCGACTTGCTGACGGTTACCGGTACTCGGTTACAGAGCGGGGGTCTTCTTGACTTCGTTAAAATCAAACTCCAAGCTTACAAGAGAAAAGCAAACCGAACGAAGCATAAACACACCGCTATTCAGTTCTCGGATTAAAGATGGAGCTCCTATTTGCGCATGCGCGGCTGCGTTGGCCCACAATTCACCGCGGTACTAGAACGAGAAGGACAAGAAGTTTTTGTAGTTCGAAGAATAATAGTTTTTATTTGTTTGAGTAGTTTTAATTACGTTTTGTTGAGAAATTGTCACATAATGTCAGTTAGCTGGCTTTATATTTGGTTGTACGTTGCCAGGGATTCTGGAAAAAAACTCGGTTATAATAACACCTCAGACCCCCTTCGCACCTGAGCCATAACGTTACGCTAGGTACCAAATAACTCGCCTCAATTTCCACAACTTTTATTGAAAGAAAAGTAACGTAAAGCATGTATGCTTTCTAAGACATTAAGAAAAAATGACATAATTTTATCCTCAAACACTCTTTGTCTCTAACAATTTCTAAGATATTTGAATTTTGTTAAAATACGTTTTTCCACATAATTTGTCTTCTCATTTCTCAATTTACTCACCAAATAAGAAGTCGCCACTTGTAGAATCAATTGCACGTAAAAAAATTGAGCATTGTAGCTGGATTGAGCTGGTTGTTAACTATTCGAAGTTGGTTTGAGCTTATCCTAAAGGGGCAGGACAGGGGGGTTCCAAGAAAGCTATTCCACAATTTCCACCATTTTGTCGGTGTTCACCTCCTCCTGAAAGATCTCCTGCATATTTCTTCTGCTCTGCATAATCCTCTTTGACCCTGATAGGGGTCTAGACAGTGTGAAAACTGTGCCAGTCTCACCTGGAAGCCAATACCCTCTCCTCAAGGAAAGCCTGTAAGACTGAGCTGTTCAAACTTTAATCCAGGCTCAGAGAAGCAACTTCTCCCAGGTCAGTCTCCCATGAGCACCCCCAGTTACATGCCTCCACAAAGATGTCATTAATCAAATGACTTGCAATCATAGCCAACATCAACCTCTCCTACGGTGGAACTCAGTATTACAGTGGCCTCTCTGCAAAATGTTGAGAAGAAGTATTCCAAATGGAATCAGATCCAGCTCTTTATACAGCGTCTACTTTCACCACACACTTACCTGCCCTCATGTGAAATCCTCCCGCAGATACACCAACAACACTGATATAGTCGAGAATCACAAAGATAGTTAACTCAGGCTTCATTTTAGACCCATTCAAGACCCCCTTTAGGGCATTAATGGCTTAGTGGATAAGAAGATTGATTGGAGATCAGGAGGTTGCTGGTTCAATCCCCAAATCCATTGGAACTCAATGGTGTGGTCAGTGTTGAAACCTGACTCTCTACTACCTGTCACAGGTGGCCTTGAGTAAGTCGCCAGTTTCCTCTGGGTGACTGTTCACTACTGTGCATGTGTGCCCAGTATGCAGAGTCACTCCATACTTGGTCGTAATGTCCCTTTCACTTTTAACTTTTCTATTATTGAATGTCTCATCACTGACTTGTCACCCCCTCCCAAATTCCTCTATGGCTAGTATTACTTGTTTAATCTTGATCAGCAAATTCACAACATGATTCAGGTGATAGAATTAGTTAAAATTGCAAGAAGAGGTGTTTGCTCACTAAACTCAATAAAACATTGGCATTCCAAATCCTGGGAATCCTTCTCTTTTTGGCACCTATTCTGAGTTCACTGAAGAAGCACATGTTTTTCACAGTTGGTTGTAAAAGCAGTTCCCAAATCTTTAAATACTATAAATACAAATCTTTTAATAAAAAAACTACTTTCTTTTAGTAATGTGAAAAGAACTCAAAAAGGGAAAATTCTATCTCTACTAGGCCATACGAATTTTGTTATGTGCATCACCACAGCCTCGTCAATTTATATTCTCTACTTCCAGTTATGTCCCCTACTTCCAGATATGTCATCTACGTCCAGTTATGCTCCCTACTTACACCCCCTACTTCCACTTACAGCCTTTACTTCTAGTTACACCCCCTACTTCCACTTACAGCCTTTACTTCTAGTTACACCCCCTACTTCCACTTACAGCCTGTACGTCTAGTTATCCTCCATTTATTAGCCCTACTCCCAGTTACATCCCCTACATCCACTTAAACGCTTTACTGCAGTTATGGCCCCTACTTCCAGTTATAACCCCTTATTTCCGGTTATGCACCCTCATTTCCAGGTACTCTCCCTGCTTCCACTTTTAACCTCTACTTCAAGTTATGGCCCCTACTTCCACTCACACGTAGTACTTCCGGTTAAACCACCCTACATCAAGTTGTCCCCTATACTTCATGTACACCTCCTACTTCCACTCACACCCTCTACTTCCAGTTATACCCCATATACTTACAGTTAGACCCATCTCAATCCAAAGCCATTTGAGTTTACCTTCCAAGTCAGCTCTACCAGATGTGAATTTGTGCAGGAGAAAAAGGTTAATTGGAGAGAGAGGCATTAAATCAGCCCAAAATGAGAGGATGACATATCATGAAAAACGAGATGTAAAGAAGCTTAGATCGCATCATCCCGAGATATTTATCTCAGCATTCAAAACACGGAGAAAGAAAATACTAAACTTTAAAAACACCAAATGTGATTGTATGTTTAAATAAACGATACTTATTTGTTTAAATGAATAGTACTTGTTTAAATAAATAATACTTATAAATAAAAATGTTGCCATTTTTGACAGTTTATAGATTAGTGTAGGCCCTTGAACGGACACCATTCACCACAGATTGGGACTAAGCTAAATAGTGATAAGAGTGGAGCGATAGTGATACCCCAGATCTTCCAGGAGGGTCGTTGAGTGGCGTTTGAATCGTTTATGAGATGAACTTTAGGCCTTTTTAAAGGCTTCCATCCTCTTCAGAGTGATTGGTGTTTTGGATGCTTTGTGTTTCTTTCCCTTCTTGTATTTATTACTCTTGCGCCCTAGGTTGGAGCCATACAGGTCCTGCCAGGAAGCCACGTTTATTCTTTCAGTACAAGATGCGTGATGATAATGGCCAGATGCTCCCATCATCTCTGCGTGTGCGCGCTGTATCATTCTGACGTCACGCACATCCTAACGTCAGTATGGCCGCTTGGTTTTGCGGAGCGATCATCCGTCCGCGAGCTGTGTTTCGGTGCTCGTCAGGAGCTGGAGACGCGCAATGGAGCTGAAGAGAGGATTCTCCGCGCACGACGGAATGAAGAGCTACGGCGCGCTGGAGCAAACGACGCGTCGCGGGGACGCAGGTAACGCGTTGGATCCTTCACGGTATTGTTTCTGCCATCATCGACGTGACGGTCCTCACCGCTCATTGATCATTGATCAGAAACGGGCCGCGCTCGCGTTTGTGCATTCAGACGCGTTCAGGTCTCAAAGTCATGCTTGAACTGACATCTCGCAGCAGGGCCATAGAAGCAGAAAGGTGTCAAAACCTGATCGCCAGCCCTGGTCCCTTGTTAGATGCACAAGAACCCTTCTGGTTCCCCCATAGACAGATACATTGGTGTTTGTTCTTCAGCCTCAAACTCCATCTTAACAGAGCTGCAACCTCCGAGCTCATCTGCTGACCATCATTTCTGCTTTATGTTCTATTAACAATGGCTCCATATGCTCTTATCCAAAAGCAGTCCAACAATTGAGGAGAGCCCAGTAACAAATAAATAACCATTTAGTCCATATTTGATTCAATGTAAAATGAATAGTGGTGTCAACAACTAATTAAAGATCTTAATTTCATTTGAATATTTCTGAAAATCCAGTGCTTTAAACTTATTTGTGTAAGTTCTGCTGCTAGTTATCAATGTTTTCAAGAGGCTGATACCAGTGAAGCTGTATCTCATTGCAACGGTTTACCATTTACAACTGCACTGGTTATTTTAAACATCTCAGAGAGCTTTCTCACATCTTTCTGTTGGCGATGTTGACAAGGTACTGTGAGGGCCACGCATCACTTCCAGATAGCCCTCACAGACTTTGGCTTTATGTTTTGGATCATTGTCCTGCTGCATACTACATATGCAATCCCATGCCTTCTTGATATTACTCTATGATGGCTAAGTATCTCCCTGTATAGCTCAGCCTCGAGAACAGCATTATTCCTGACAACGTCTCCAACTTCATTTGCAGCAATTCGGCCCCAAAAATCAAGGAACGTCCACAATGCTTCACTTTTGCCTGTAATGTTTTCATGCTTGGCCTTGTTAACATGTTAAAGATATGGCTTTTTGGCTGCTACTCTTCCATGAGCCCACTTCTGGCCAGAATTTCTGCAGCATGTAGCTTACCCAAGTACCCTTTCGTTTCTATCACTTTTTATTGCCTTTCCGTTCATTTTAAAGAATATTTAGCTTGATGTGTTTTGCATCTCCAGCAGAAGTGTCCTTGGCCAACCACTGTGTCTAAAATCCACAATCGTGCTCGTTTCTTTGTGCTTCTTCAGAGCAGCACACCTTGAAACTGCTTTGAAATCTTTGTCTGGGAGAGACCTTATTGATGCTGTATAACTACCTTGTGTCTTGTTCCTGTGCTCATCCTTGTCCTTGCTCAAATCTTTCGCCATCTTACATTAGAAGCAGTTTGTCTTCTTACACAACTCATGTTTTTTTATTGATGATTAGTAGCAACGGTTTAATTGTTTTTTTTTTTTATTATAATGTTACTAAATACCAGACGTTGTGAAAAATGCACTTATAATTGGTGCTGGTTTGAAGACAAAAGGTAGTAACAATACTTAAATTAGAAAGCGTAACTCAAACAAAACACAGGCATCTACAAGCCATTGCAAATGTTAAATAACAGACAAAACAAAATAAACTATTTACCCTAACCATGAACACAAAAGAAAATAGAAAGCAGTACTTCATTCCCCTCTCTCTAACCTAACAATAAACTCAAACATTAGACCAGTTACAACTAAAAAGAAAGTAAATCAGTTTGGATAAAATAACAATAGGTTTTAAATAAGCAAATTTAAAGAACTGGTGATCACCACCTTCAGCAGAGCTTCCTCACAGAAGCTAGCTCCAAACTGGAGTTTAATTATTCACTGCCCCGCCTCTTCCTCCAATCAAGACCAGGGTGGATATTGGAGTCAGGTGCAAGATGTCACCTCTGGGAAGCAGTGGAACTAATTAGAAAACAATAATAGAAATCAAATACATGCTTGGATGTAATATATGTATTTTTTTTCTACTTGATGCATGAACACAAAGAGCTGAGAGAGCTAGTCTGGAGATTATAACAGAAGTATTGACAGTTTCTAATAGCTCACTCTGTTCTTTCCCTCTCTGCTTGTATGCAGGAGACTATGCACCCTCCTCATCTCCGGAGGAGTTGGAGGCTGAGATGGCTCGTATACAGCGGTTGCGCGAGGTTCTGGTGCGACGCGAGTCAGAGCTGCGTTTCATGTGAGTCACATACTCACACACACACACACACACACACTCACTCACTCACCCTTGCTTAAATACTGACTCATGACACTTCGTCTTCAGGATGGATGATCTCCAGCTCTGCAAAGACATTGATAAACTGAAGCAGGAGCTAAGGAGCATTTCCAGTACTTCAGGTCTGACTAATTCTTCTCAACAGCCCCATATTTATCGATGTAGATGTCCCATTATAAACTTGTTTGTCAGCTGGGGTCAGGACTCTTTCCAACTCAAGTGTTAAAGTGATGGACTACCATAGCACCATGCTCAGAGCACACCCAGCAGCTTCAATTCATTTACTGAGTTTATGTTTGCCATATAGGTAGTATTAGCAGGCCCCAATAGTTGAGAAAATAACAAAAAAGGTGATTATGATAATGGGGAAGGAAGGATAGGCAGGTGAGGAATATCAGGAGAAGGAGAGAACAGATGAAGAAAGAATTGACCAGACAGAAAAGGTCAGGAGAGCTGAGAATAGAAAAATGGTGAGAAGATGACAGATTAGGATAGTTGAGGATAAAGGGGAACAGGAATTGAGCGTATGGAAGATGAACATCGAGACAAACAGAAGATCAGGAGAGGACAGTGTGTATCATTAGTGGAAAGATGAGGACAGAAGATACTGAGAGGATAGTGTGAGGATCAGGAGTGGAAAGATGAGGACAGAAGATCAGAAGAGGACAGTGTGGATCAGGAGTAAAAAGGTGAGGAAAGATCAGGAGAGAACAGTTTGGATCAGGAGTGGAAAGATGAAGACAGATCAGGAGAGAACAGTATGGATCAGGAGTGGAAAGATGAGGACAGAAGATACTGAGAGGATAGTGTGAGGATCAGGAGTGGAAAGATTTGGACCGAAGATCAGGAGAGGACGGTGTGGACCAGGAGTGGAAAGATGAGGACAGAAGATAATGAGAGGATAGTGTGAGGATCAGGAGTGGAAACATGAGGACAGAAGATAATGAGAGGATAGTGTGAGGATCAGGAGTGGAAACATGAGGACAGAAGATCAGGAGAGGACGGTGTGGACCAGGAGTGGAAAGATGAGGACAGAAGCTAATGAGAGGATAGTGTGAGGATCAGGAGTGGAAAGATGAGGACAGAAGATCAGAAGAGGACGGTGTGGATCAGGAGTGGAAAGATGAGGACAGAACATTTGGAGATGATTGTGTGGAAGATCAGAAGTAGAAAGATTGGGACAGATCGAATGAGTATGAGAAAATGAGAAGATGGAAAACCAATAATGTGAATAATGTGAAGATGATATCCGAAGATCAGGAGAACATTGTATAGAAGATTAATAGCGGACAGGTGCACACAGAAGTCCAGGAAATACACTGGAAGTCATGATTAGGAAGATGAGGACAGAAAAATGGGACAATGGAAGATTAAGAATTGAATTACGTGGACCGAAGACCCGGAGATGACAAAGTGGAAGATCAGGAGTGGACAAGTAAGAAGAGAAGATTAGCAGATGGTAAACAGATGGTCAAAAAAAAAAAAAAAACAGATGTGATCAATGGTGTATGACCAAGGGGGTGATGGGAAGGAAGTTCAGAAGTGGAAAGTTGGGGACAGAAGATCAGGAACATGACAGGATGGAAGATTAGGAGTGGACAGACAACGTCAGAAGATTAGGAGTAGTCAGGCAAGGACAGAATATCAGGAAATGACATTTGAAGGTCAGGAGTGGATGGATGAGGAAACAAGATTGGGAGATGACAGGACAGAAGATGTGTAGATTACAGGATGAAAGATCTGGAGTTGAAAAATTAGGACAGGAAGGTATGGAAGTTTAGTGATTAAATCATGACAGAATATCGGGGTGATCAGTGGTCAAAAAATCAGAAGAAGACGCGACAAAAGTTAAGGAATGGATATTCACAAACTTCGATAAGAAACCGCTAAGAAAGGCTTTAGAACAAAGAATTTCTTGGTAAGGTGGGATTGACAAATCAAGTGATGAGATACTTTTCCTCCTCTGTTAGATGAGGGCAAGCGGGAGCAAGAGCTGCTCCAGATGATCCATCAGTTGGTTCAGAAGAGAGATTTCCTGGTGGATGATGCTGAGGTAGAGCGGCTCAGGTCAGTAGCGCATACACTTAGTGTTGGGCAGTACTGCGCTACTAATAACGCGTTACAGTAACGGCGAGACTTTTGGAAGTAACTAATAAATGCATTAATGTTTTAATTAAATAACTCCGATATCGTTATATGTTTAGTTCCTCCGTTAGTAAATTCAATGCTAGACGGTGATCAATGCAAGGAAGAAGAAAACATGTTGTGGGATTGGTGAATGCCACCCAAAGTACAGTAGAAGTGTTGTCCAGTTGGTCATCTCTAAACTCAATACACGTTGTGAGCGTGTCTCTTGTTGGCGTAAATGGCAACCTTGGAGAGAGAGACCAAACAAGCGGAAATACATTCATTATTTCACATTAGTTGAGTGTAAAGGTAAAAAGGTTACAGTGGAACTTGTGCCGTTGTGGCTCGAAGTCTAGGTTCCCATGAAGCTGGCTGCGGATTCTTAGATTCTGTTTTCTGTGCTCAATAACTGCTCTTAAAACTCTCTTTACTCCAAACGCTCTTACATTGAAGAATGACACTTCTTTATTAATCTGTGTTATGTAGCGTACAAACGATTTTTAGTCTCCTTCCACATTCGCCAAAATACATTACCGCCTATGAGCAGCTGAAGGTGGATCGCTTTAGGGGCCGTCTGCAAACTGCCAAACCAAAAATACATTTTCAGAAAATGGTCGTTCCCCAGAACATCACTCTAAAATGCGTCGTTATAGCCAAAATCTAGTCAAACTCCACTGCAGATTGTACTAAAAAAAACTCAGTTTAAAGTTTGAAAAATTGTATTATTGCATATAAAAAATTGTGATTAAAGCTCAGTAGCTTCCATAGATATCGCTCTATTAACGTCAAATTCGGGTCAGACATCACTGTTCTATTGCTTAACATGCATTTTTCTTAGTTTACAAAATAAAATTAGTTCAATGGATAATACCTAATAAAATATGTTATATTTTAGAACACGTGGTTTATTTAACTTGTGCAGTGTTTTTTTTGGGAAAAGGTTTCACCATAAATATGTCAACCAATCGAGGGACTTGAGGAATTCAGGATGGATCTAAACACGACGATAGAGAGTGAAGAACACGGTCCATTCAGAGTCAATGTCTCCAGTCTCCCTCTGGTTGAAGCTCTGCTGGAGGTGCGAGTTGATCTTTCTGACGGAGGGTTCCAATGATGTTCCCAACGGACCCTCACAGTACATTTTGGACTTTCGAGTGTGTCCAGCTTCCTCCCACGCCATCATATCCAGTTCACCACTAGGTCGTTATCACCCCTCTCTTCACCAGAGTGGAAACAGATCCTGCTATTTAAATACACTTACTTATTGTTGCAGGGAGACTTTACATTTGAGGAAGCACCAAATGTCAAAAGTGTGCATTATAATAGTGTGCTCTATAATAAAAGAGTGTTTTATTAAGTTTTTCTGTAACTTCCTGCTGCAGCTGGAAAAGCATAAGAATGCATCCAGCGATTGTTCTTCAGAACGTGTGTTTACTGTTCACAATACCTGTGTGCAGGGAGCAGGAGGAGGATCTGGAGCGGAGTGAGATCCTGAAGCAGAAGACAGGCCATGCTCACAGTGAGACATCACACTCAACAACAGTGGTGGGCAAGGAGAGCCATTGTTTTATAAAAGCTTATAAACAGCTTGGGACAAAAGTAAAACACAATAATGGCTTCTGTCTAAAAGAATCATTGGAGAAGAGTCAACTCAAATGAGTCAATTCTCTTCAGTTAAAAAACCATTAGTGCTGAATCAATGTGGGTAGCTCCACAGGGTGTCAGATGCTCACACCACTCACACCCGTAGTTTGTAGTAGCTATTGTACTGTCGAGAAATACCTACCCGCATAAGGCGGTATGTTGAATAGGGTGTAAATGTCTATACACTGGCACTGCGTGCATCAACCCTTACGCTTGGTCAGTAACGAGTGTGCAGAAACTCTCCCACACATTAGATAAGTCTCTTTTTGCAATGCTATTTTTTTACCCATTTGATATCATGCGCATTCAAGGAACTACTTCAGCCAAATGTTGGATTCTGATTGGCTGTGCTTCCCTTTGCAGGATCTCCACCCCAAGTGAACCAAGTCCTGGCAAACAAACCATCGATTCAACAGACAAGCGCTGCCTTGATCCGAGACTGCTGTGGTGCTACTCGCTGTACCATCATGTAACAGAGCAAGAGATCCGTCACTAAGGGATAACCTGCCTCTTCTTTACAGACTTGACTCATGCATGAATCAAGAGGGATCTTTTCCAGACCCTGTCTCTCAGGCCCTGTCCCAACAGAAGCGTTCATTTTTAAACTACATTTTCTCTGTTGTCGGTCATTCTAACCATTATACCAGTGGATGAAAACAACTATGAGTATTCCCCAGCATTCTCTTTTCAGCTTGTCTGATTATGGTAATCATTCCCTATGAGTTGGTAATCGGAAAACACGTTATGCCACAAGATTTCTTTCTTTCAATCACATGTGTATATATTCATTGATTCTTGTGTCAATTTATTTAATCATATTTAAATGCCTCTCAGTTTCAACCTCAACATCTTGTTTTGTGAGGACCTTGAGCATTATCGCCCACCTGTACTCAGTGATCTGAAGATACAGCTATTTTCTGGTCAAAAGCTCCATGTTAAGTCTGACATCATACAGACGCACGAGAGGGTGGTTTTCATGGTACAAATATGGCCCCTGACAAACTATTTGGCATGCTCAAATTGAGAACACTGTAACCTCCCTTTGTGGTCTACAATAAAGAAGCTTTTTTATATTCTGGTTTCTGCTCTGTTTGTTCTGCTCAACTATTTCTCTCTCTCAGAAAAGGGATGGCTCATTGTGAGGTTCCATCTATACTCTTTGCCATGCCTCTCGGATTAAACCATCCTTGTATCGATACGGTTATTGGTGAAGGCGGAGTATGACTGGATGAGGATTCTGTCCTGAGGCCTCAGTGCTAGCAAGTGGTGGGCTCCATCAATGTCCTGAATAGTCCCGGTCCAAAAATCTGCATTTTGCCTCTGCTTAATGGCAGACCCAAGATGGGACTATTTTGCCTACTGCTCTAGCTCTTGAGGTCAAGGACCTCTGCCTGCAGCTTTTTATAAAACCTGGTTAAGGAACTGAATGGGTCCTACTGCAGGTTTGATCCTCACCCCACACAATCTGATTGTCTTCCAGAGCAGCCATCAACACATCCAGCTCTACAGATAAGTGAAGCTGACATTGAACACCAACATGCCTAAGACCTTGTGCTGATCAGCTGGCTCCCAACTTCACTCTGATCTTCAACAGATCACTGGAGTTGTGTGACGTTCCAACATGCTTCAAACGCTCCACCATCATCCCCATGCCAAAGAAATCTAAAATCAATAACTACAGACCAGTGGCTCTGACATCTGTGGTCATGAAACCCTTTGAGAGACTGGTACTGGCCTACCCGAAGAACATCACTGGATCCTTACTGGACCCCCTGCAGTTTGCCTACCGCTCTGTGGAGGATGCAGTAAAAATGGGACTGCATTACATCTTACAGCATCTGGACAAACCGGGGACTTATGTGAGGATCATGTTTGTGGACTTCAGCATTCAACTCCATCATTCCTTCACTCCTTGATTATAAACTCTCCCAGCTGTCTGTCTCAGACTCCACCCGTCAGTGGATCCATGCTCAGAACTGTGGAGATGGTACTGGACTTCAGAAGAAAACACCCTGCCCACCCCCCTCTGACCATCGTGAACAGCACTGTGGCATTAGTGGAGTTATTCAGGTTCATGGGCATCAAGATGGCCAAGGAGAGGTTGTACTTCCTGAACCAGCTGAAGTTCAACCTCCCAGACTCACTTCTACTCAGCAGTCATCGAGTCGGTTCTCTGCTCATCCGTCGGTGTTCAGTTAAGCTCTGCATCTAAATCAGTCACTCTAAGACTCCAAAGGACAGCACAGACTTCTGAGAAGATCATAGGTGCTCCCCTACGATCTCTGCATGACCTTTACACCTCCGGAGCTAGAAAGACCAGCAAAATCTCCCTAGAAACCACCTCTTTGAACCCTTGCCCTACGGCCGGTGCTACAGGGCCACAAATGCCAGGACAGCGCAGCACACACACATCTTCCCCCAAGCCATGAAACATCTGAACTCACACGTTGACACCTCGTCCGCACACTTATGGTAAATGTTCCTTTATTTCAACATTGCACCTGTGCTTTAATTACTGTCAAGCACACTGGTTTAATGTTGCCACTTTAAATCTCAGCACCTTAAGATGTTACTTGTTCTGTTGTGTACTGTTGTACAGGAGTATGCCCATGTACCAAAGGCGTGGCCTAGTGGATCAGGTGATTGACTGGAGATCAAAAGGTTTGATCCCCAGCTCCACTGGGAGTCAAAGGTGAGATTAGTGTTGAAACTCTCTCTCTCTCTCTCCTGTGACAACCATGAATGTGGTGGCCTTGAGCAAGTCACCAGTTCCCCACAGCTATGGCTGCCCACTGCTCCCAAAGTGTATTCACGGTGTGTTTGTTCACTGCTGTGTGGATTAAATGCAGAGCACAAATTCTTTGTATGGGTCACTCCTAATGTCACTTTCACAATAATTTTCTGGTGTGTACTTGGCAATAAAGCTCATTCTCATTTATTAGTATCCTCAAGTCCAGAGCAGATGTTCTCCAGATGCCGCTTGGAGGTCTGCATCATGTCGTCTATAGTCAGCTCAAGAAATGGTAAAACATTAGCCATAATTTCAAATTTCAGTTGAGGCTGGTCTAATTAAAGCCTTAGGACCACACTGGACCAGCAGAGAGGCTCACAGGCTGGAGGGAGAGTTTTTTTTTGTTGTGCACGGTTTAGGCATGACCAATATGACAGACAGAGCGCCCTGAAGGAACACCTTTGCAATGCAGCTCTGCTAAAGCAAACCAACAACAAAAAATGTTGTTGATCCAGACCAAGAGGAAGAGCTCTAGATCACTAGCAGCAGAGGTCGAAGATATGGAAAAATCCAGATCATTAAAAGAACGAGTGGAAAATCTGGATCACAAGAGCACAGGTGAAAGATCTGGAAAAGGAGGAACAGGAGGTGAAGATCTGGATCATAAGGAGGTCTGGATCACAAGAGCACAGGTGAAAGATCTGGAACAGGAGGTGAAGATCTGGATCATAAGGAGGTCTGGATCACAAGAGCACAGGCGAAAGATCTGGAACAGGAGGTGAAGATCTGGATCATACGGAGAAGGTCTGGATCACAAGAGCACAGGTGAAAGATCTGGAACAGGAGGTGAAGATCTGGATCATAAGAGCACAAGTGAAAGATCTGGAAGAGGAGGTGAAGATCTTGATCATAAGAGCACAGGTGAAAGATCTGGAAGAGGAGGTGAAGATCTGGATCATAAGAGCACAGGTGAAAGATCTGGAAGAGGAGGTGAAGATCTGGACCATAAGCAGTACCTAAATCATGAGTCACACCGGTGGAAGATCTTGATCATGAGGAGATGCACTCATTCACTACAGAGTAGAATAACACAAACACACTTGAGCAATTTGATGCTTGCCAAGTTTATTATTAAGAATTTAACAGAAATCTGCATGAACATAAATAAACATCTGCAATTCCTTCTGGAGGTAGAGTTGCAGGTCCTCAGAGTTGGTCACTTCACACGCGCTTATTCTGAGAAGCACGTCAGTCCCTTCAGACACACATTACATCCTGAACCGGAGAAGCATTCAGAGAAGCTTCTGGAATCCCACAGAGCCAGACACTGTCTGCTGTTAACACATCCGTGTGTGTTCAGCAGTCGAGCACAGACACAAATACTCCTCCAGAGCCAGCTTTTGTGCAAGCATCTCTCAAGCAGCTGATACAGTCCACTGTAAAAGCCCCGCACAGGAGAGATGGTAACGGCTAACTCAAGGTTTAAGGATATAGGCTTCACCCTTCACAGGAGAGCTAGCAAGATCTCTAGAGTGGACTAAATCAGCATCACTGAATTAGCCTGATTCAGAGGCCGCTCAAACAAGGCTTTATGCACCGTCTGCATAACACTTTCTATGGAATGTCTTGTCCAAGTACACTTACTTTACACAGTGCTTGGCTCAATGCTTTCTTCCATAATTCACATGGGTAGGTGATGGTCTGGGGACACCAGTGATCTATCAAATTACCCATCACCCAGGAATGCTCTATACTGGATGAGAAGGAATCAAATATCTGGGCATTACCTAAACTTCTGTCTTGGATTGTGTACATTGGGTCATCTGGGGAATACCCCATATTGCAGCAGGATGACCGATATCCCATTATGGAATAGAGTGATCTCATCCACAAACACAACCTATGTGTTCCACATACACTCGCACCCAAATACACGGAAATCAAGCATGCATTGTGCTGATGATACTGAAGTTAGCCGCTAGCTTCACTCGACTGCGCAGGGCTTTGCGGCTCAGTCTCTCACACTTACATTCTAGTGTGTGTTCAGGGGGTCTATTCGCCTCCTGCACGCTCTCTGACTGAATTTGGGAAAAATCAGACTCTCCGGCCCAATTTGAGCTGGACTCCCACCCGGGAGGCATTGGGTCAGGGACACAGTCTGGATGCGTCAATCTGGACGCAGCCTTTGAAGAAGAAGGTATCGCGTCAGACGCACACTTTGACGAGGAAGCCATCACTTCAGATGCAGACTTTGAAGGTGAAGGCACCAGGTCAGAGACAGATTCACAGTGTTTCACCTCAAACTCTCCAGGTAGAGAGAGAGCTGGCTGTGGTCTGAGCACAGGAGAGAGAAGAGAGCAGGGGAGCGGGGCACACAGTAGATCCAGGGGGAGGGGAGAAGGGGAGGAGGTACCTGTGGAGAGGAAGAGAGAGAAACAGTTCCTGTATTAAACGTGGGCCATTTCAGTTGGGCAAAGTCAAAAACAAGACAGTGGTCTCAAGCAGAGTTCATGTCTTCTGATGAAGGGGTCTTGTCATTTAATCTTAGCTTTTCTTGTTTGTTCCTCCAGTTAAAGAGAAAACAAAACTACTCACGACTGTTTCAAAGTAACAACGTTTCTCTAAAACTAGCTTAGAGCACTACAAACACAGCAGTATCTGCTCCTAAGGACAACTCTGCTGAATGCTTTGATCTGGTAATTCATGACTGCAGCAGGTGAATTTAGAACGTGCAGGACCTGAAAAATGACTAACTTTCATCAATATTTCATGTAGCCAGAAAAGGCCTGGTATTTATGGAGGCTTTCAAGTTCTGGCCAAGATCAAACCCCCAATCCCATGTCAATTTCAACATTCCTGAAGGATTTCCAGTTAAGTGTACCAAACACATGCTGCTAAGCCAGGCGTGACGTTAGACACCATCCCCAACTGTGACCAGTTGCTTGCACAGGGTGCTTTCCCCAAACCATGGAGGCATCTCGAAAGACCTTTTAGAAAATATTCAAAGTAGATCTAAGCAAAGGCTGCCACTAACGTAGACATCGTGCAGCCCCTTTCATCGCTCATGATCATGTAAAATGGACTTGTGTCTGTATGTGTGAGTACCGTTGGGGTGGCACCAGAAGGCTCTGGGCTCATCCTCATCAGCAGGAGCTTCATCTATGAACACTGCACTATTACGAGCTGAACACAAACACACCATTAGACAAAAACTCCCCACTGACGGAGAAACATACACAGAGAGAGAAGAATTGAATCACCTCTCATCTCGTTCTTGAGGACAATGATCTTTTTCTGCCCATGGCCTTTGATCCAGACCACCTGCTCAACACAAGCATTAGATTAACTCAGTGAACCAGTGGAAGAGCTCGACGGGAGAGTGAGAGAGTGCATCTGAGAATAGCAATAGAGAGTGAGCAAGCTAGCGATTGACCGTCTGCGAAAGAGTGACTGAGTCTGAGAACATGAGTGAGAGCGAGTCTGAGAATATCAAAGAGAGTGAGCAAGAGTGTGACTGTGAGCGAAAGAGACACCTGTGGAATGGCGCTCAGCAGCTCCTCCAAGCTATTGTAGCCGTACTGCTCTGCTTGCAGTTCTTCGCCAGTGTGTTTGCTGTAGGCATTCTGGAACTCACTAAGAAAGATCTGGTTGTAGTGGTAGGTGTGCAAAAGTGCACGCACACGTCTGGCGAACTGGTAGAGTCGTGTCAGGCTAACACCAATGTTAGCGGACTGCTCCCCAGTAGCTCCCATGTCCAGCAGCTGGAGAACAGAAACACATCCATTAGCTATTCTTCCAGTCTGGCTAGCAGAGCTCTAAGAACCATTTCCTTCATAGACAACGTTTCTGATCAGTCGCATCAAGAAATGACTTTAACGTAACTTCTGAAATGTCTTCTTTGAGAGATGATGAGAAGGTTCGTTCCATGACCTTTCAATTGAAATAACTGAAGACAGCACTTAGAGCATAGAATTCTTTTTAATTTCAATATTGAATCTTTTACTTTTATTTAACGAAAACACATAAATTGATAAATTACATTTGATTGATGGAATTACATTTGAGTATAGTGTAAGATTGCAAGGTTATAGTATATTTAGTGTAAGATTGCAAGGTTATAGTATATTTAAATAAAGGAAGAGTCATAAAATGTAAGAGCTTGATCAATCCACTTATAGCATATGTGTCAAACTCAAGGCCCGCGCCCATATGTGGCCCGCCTTTAATCTAATGTGGCCCGTGAGAGCTTAAAAGTTGAGTGTCTCAAAAAACAAACAACCAAAACGAAAAAAACAAAAATAAAAAAAAACACAACGGTGTTTCCGTATCCATACTCACGAGTGAAACTGCAGAGCTGCCAACTCTCACACATTGAACGTAAGACTCACGCATTTGAGTGATCTCTCACGCTACACCTCCGATTTCTCACGCTAAAATAAATTTCAAGATGTGAAATGGGCAACAGCTAATAGTTTATCTGTGATCTGTTTCTTGAGCCTGATGATAAAAGATGATGATCGATATGCATCGTCTTCAGCCTGTGAGGGTTTTTTTTTTCGCTTAACAAATTACAAAAATGGTATTTTTCTTTATTCACTCTGACAGTTTGATCTTTCATTAATGGAGTTATGTGGGTTTTCATAAGCTGACAAAAATCAAAAGGATTTATATTAGAACAACAAGCATATAATTGTTTCTATGTAACTGAATTGTCACTTGAATAAGTTTTACATTTTACATTGTTTTACATCTTGTCCTTTGAGGACAGCCATTATGCTAATGTGGAAAATGAGTTTGACACCCCTGACTTGTGAAATAATACATTTTCAATAATAAAAAAAATATGAGACACACCTGTAGACAGAAATGTCTAAAAAAATTACTTTCTGTAGTATATATTGACACCGATCCATCACAAAGTCCCAAAAATCTAGTGGTGGTTGAAAACAAAACCCTCTAAAATAAACGGTGAACAACAGGCATTTCAAAATTATTAACTGGAGTTATCTAAAGGTGCTACAAATCTGAGGAAAAGCTCCGTCAGGCTCCACAGTTACCTCAGCTGCCCTCTCATACATTCGCTCCCTACCTGTATGAGGTAAGGCAGACTCCGCAGCAGCTCCTCCAAGTTGATGAAGCCATACTCGCAGGGATCCAGTGCAGCCCCAAGGCTCTGCTTGAATCTTTCACTCAGTTCCTCTAAAGTCAGATGGTCTCTCTCTGAAGGAAGTGACATCATCAGGGCCAGTATCTGAGAGGTCAGGGCACGCAGAGACTTCCTATTGATGAGCTGCACCTGCTTCCCTTCTGGAGAGTCCACTACCTGCAGTGAGCAGAAGAGGAGAAGTGCAACTTGTGTGGCTACATATTAGGAATGAATTAAGTTTGACTTGCAAACAGGGACTAGATTTCTACAGGTTGCTCCAACAATTCTATTGGATTGATTGCAAAAATGTAAATATCTCCAAATGCCCTCACAATTTGCTCCAAAAACACAGATGGTTGGTTGCATCAGATAAACAACATTTTCCTATTATAAAGACAGAAAGAGTAAGCTTAAACACCAATTCATCCTCTCTAAAGTAGCCACCTTCTTGCTGTCAGTTTCTCATTCATACAGCGGGGAAAATAAGTATTGAACACATCGACATTTCTCTCAAAAAACATATTCAAATTTATGTAAATGAGGGAGAAGACTGGGCAGGGTGCTGTGCTTTTGCATGTGCGCTTGTTTTCACGCTCAAATCTCAACCCACCAACAGATCAATTAATAGGTTCAAACACAAAAAGCAGTCTAATCTGAGCATGTGTGTACCTTGACGACATGACGGAGCTTGCGCAGTAGGTCTGGGAGTGTGTGAGCATCATAATCCTGCAGGCGAAGACTGAAGCCGAAGCTGTGGCTATACTCTGCCAGCAGCCTCTCCAGGGGGAAGGACGAGTGTGCGTGCGAGCGCAGGAGCTTCACCAGCTGAGATGCCAAAGCCTTCACACACTCAAGCTGAGAGAGGGCCAAGATACGCTCCTCACCGCACTCCAGGACCTGAGGGAATCATTTGGGTATCACTTGGTTTAAGTGTTTTGTTAAATCCAGTTAAAAGATTTCAATGAGCTGCAATCAGCTAAAAACAAATCAAAGTAAATTCAATAAACTGTCTTTCCTCAGTTATTTTATTTTGCACCAAGACAGAGTACCACTTAAAACACAGAACCTGCAACCACCTCAGTAGAAAAAACAAGAGCAAGCCCAAAATTTAATCCTGCAGCACACAAACGAACAGAGAAATGATGACTTAATTTGAGAAAAACAAATTTCTTGCATACCTGCAAGACATCGGGGATGGCCTGGAACAGCTCCATGAGTTTGCTGAAGCCATAGTGAGCCAGTTTGCACTGCCGGCTGTAGTGGTGGTGGTACGCTGGGATGAAATTACTGAAATTCATACGGAAGCGAGGTTGGAGACGCAGCAGCTCCACCACTTCTCGCGCAAACTGACGGGTACGCTCACACTCCTCTGCTGATCGCTCTGAAGGAGGCAAAGTTCATGTACTCAGCTCTAGCTAGACTTTATGATTTATCATCTCTGATGAGAGATTAGCAGCCAATCATTAGCGGTCCAGACCAGTTATTGGGGGTCAATCCTCAGGAGTTTTATCAGTTATTAATGACCATGCTTTAGGTCCAGGCCAGTTTGTAAATTGTCATTGCTCAACGTACGGTAAGTAACTACTAAAGGTTTCGATCAATTATAAGGCAGTAGGGGGGTTTCTCTCTGTAAGACAGCAATCAGTGGTTTGGGTCAATAACCTGGCAGTAGGGAGTTTCCATCAGTGGGTTTCCAATCAAGGGTTTGGGTCAGTAATGAGGCAAATGGGGGTTTCCAATCAAAGAGCTTGGGTCAGTAATGTGGCTGTTGGTGGTTTCCATCAGTGGGTTTACAATCAAGGGTTTGGGTCAGTAATGAGGCAAATGGGGGTTTGCAATCAAAGGGTTTGGGTCAGTAAAGTGGCTGTTGGGGGTTTCCATCAGTGGGTTTACAATCAAGGGTTTGGGTCAGTAATGAGGTAAATGGGTTTCCAATCAAAGGGTTTGGGTCAGTAATGTGGCTGTTGGGGGTTTCCATCAGTTTGTTTACAATCAAGGGTTTGAGTCATTAATGAGGCAGTGGGGGGTTTCCATCAGTGGGTTTACAATCAAGGGTTTGGGTCAGTAATGAGGTAAATGGGTTTCCAATCAAAGAGCTTGGGTCAGTAATGTGGCTGTTGGGGGTTTCCATCAGTTTGTTTACAATCAAGGGTTTGGGTCATTAATGAGGCAGTGGGGGGTTTCCATCAGTGGGTTTACAATCAAGGGTTTGGGTCAGTAATGAGGTAAATGGGTTTCCAATCAAAGGGTTTGGGTCAGTAATGTGGCTGTTGGGGGTTTCCATCAGTTTGTTTACAATCAAGAGTTTGGGTCATTAATGAGGCAGTGGGGGGTTTCCAATCAAAGGGTTTGGGTCAGTAATGTGGCTGTTGGGGGTTTCCATCAGTTTGTTTACAATCAAGGGTTTGGGTCATTAATGAGGCAGTGGGGGGTTTCCATCAGTGGGTTTACAATAAAGAATTTTCGTCATGCTTTCGTGTGCTTGTCGCTGGGACACCAAGTATCATTTTCAACACCTTGGCAAGCACAGGAAAAGCGACTGCGACTGCCGGAAGCTTAGAATGTCCACGCAGGCCCAGAAGAACATTTTGTTGGGTTACCCACGAACCCCCATTAAGAGACGACCCGCACATCCCTAATGTGGGAAGCTTTACCTCTGCATGGTAGAGAGATGATGAAATCTTCTTCAGCATCTGGCTGAGAGACTGTAATGGTGGACTCGGGAATCTCTGACAATAGATCCATCAGATCACACACTCCGTATTCTTCAACCCGCCAGTCCCTTGAGAAACAACTACACACATAGATTAGGAAGAGGAGCTCATGCTAATGTATCAACCTCTCTCTCAATCACTCACCTGCTGTAGGCCTGACTGAACTCTCTGATCTTTATCTGTCCACCACTCTGGAATTTTAGCAGCTTCAGCAAGTCTTGAGTGAAGCGCTTGATTTGAGCCCGATGTGTGAGAGTCAGCACTCGCCTGGAGCCCAGACCCAAGATCTATAGGAATAAGAGATTTCCTGTCTCAAACCAATCAAAGATTCTACAATTAAAACACACAACATTCTCTCTCCACTAATCATTTCTCATTCAGTATATTAGAATTTAATTTAAATGTCTTAGAAACCATCATGACATTGGGCCATTTCAGGCAACCACTAACATTTCTCTGTCTAACACAGCCATGTTAGACAGAAAAGGGGTGTATATGCGCACAAGGGACTTCCTGAAAAGGAGGGTGGGGTCATGGTTTCAGAACCCCGCCCTCAGTCTCCCACTCACACTGGTTCTAACTTCTCACACAACCCCCTCACAAGCAGCCTGTCATATAGTCAAAGCAGGCAGCTCATTAACTTTTCACCAACATGGTAATAATTACAAAATACAGAATAAGAAAATATTGTGCTAAAAAGACTGACTGACTGTCAATCACATGGTCCCTCCTAGTTTTGAGAGGGATAAATGAGATGACAAAAAAAAATGTGCATTGTCCAAAAATCAGCAACACCCTTTATTTCAGGATAGAAAACAAGAGCTTGTAGCATCCATCCGTGAATATACAAAACCAAGGACTACGTCACTTGACTTCAGGCCACCTGGTCGATCAGATCTGATGCCAAAAGATCCAGCAGTTTTTTGTTTCTCCGTGCATGATCTCTTTAAAACTGCAGCAGTGTAACGAGTACTAAACAACCTTAATTATCATAATCTTATTAAGCCTTCCCAGAAAGATAATGTCTTAAAAGTACTCATGAGAAAGAATTCCATCTCTTGTTCACTTTGTAGCTACTTTTGAAACTATTTTAAAGCTCCTATAAAATCAATTGCAAAGAACCTAATTGACGTTGACTTTTCAGTTCTAGCACCAAGTCAAAGAGTAACTGGGAGCCTAAATTAAACTATTGCCATTTCAATGAATGCAAAGATACTTTTGAGCTCTCTTTCGACAACTTTGAAGCTTACCTCATGATATGGCAGGGCTTTAATTCTCAGTAAAGGTAAAAAGAAGACAACATCCAACCTGGTCTAACTGGAGATAAAAGCCCTATAATGAAAGGCGCTTACTGGTACTTCTCTGTAGCAGGACTCTTTAAAGTGCTCTATGTTGCTCTCTTTCTAGTACAGTGTAGGAGAAAAGTCATTGGAAGTGAACCTGATGTGGAATGTTCTGAGAGAGAGGGATCTTGTGACCTGCAGCACATGAGGAACAGCTTCCAGGAGCTCCAGGAGTTTGCTGAAACCATACTCAGACACTCGGCACTGCTTGGCGAAGTGATGGTGATAGGCAGGGATAAGACGAGTCAGTGGCAGCACGCTGCCTGGCTGAGCCTGCATCAGCTCCACTAGCTCTCTACTGAAACGTAGGAGCTGCGGCCGTCCCACAGGAGTCCTGCAGCGCCATACAGAGGCCTCTGTGAAGACAATGAGGATCCAGTTAAGGAATACCAGTTCTAATCAGAGGAATGTGAGCACCATCTGACAACCATTATATCGTCCACACCTGCGTCGTTAGTTGGGGGCTTGTTGTGGATCCACTTCACAACCTTGAAGCCATTCTGCGCAGTGGCCACGGTGACGCCAGGAACACAGGTGATCAGGTGCTCAAGGGGGACGCTCCCCTGCTGGTCCCCCTCCTCACACACTGCCAGAGGCCCAAACTCTGCTGCATAGCAATCTGGGAAGCTGAGTACACCGGAGATGAAGGATGCTTTTCACAAAACGATCAAAAAGAAGTCAGTGTATGATTGTGTGAGTAAAGGAGAACTACCTGAGCAATGGCACAACACCCTCGTGTGACTGAAGCAGACTGTGCACCTGAGTGTTAAGCTCCTTGAGCGAGAGCAGAATGAACGGGACATAGCCAGAGTCTGGATCAAATTCACACTCACTGAAATAAACCAGAGAAACACACTTTAAATCAGCATCAAAACACCAGCTTCTGACGAAAAGCTCAAGGTGGTAACTAGGGTTGGAAATTAAAAGGGATTGCTCCTGTACCTTGCAGGTTGGGACTGGGACCTATTTGAATGGATCTGTGACCTTTACGGTCAATCAAAATCTGCAAATAAATGGTGTAATATCAAATTTGATCAGTGTTTTGTAATTGTTTTATGTCTGTTTGAAGTTCTTTTCGATGGGCCTTTAATAAATAAATAAAAGTAAAGGTATGACAACAGAGCTGCAGCGTGAACAATTTGGGTGGTATTGAAGAAGTAAACATAAACAAGGGTTAGCTTTCTGGTAAAATGGTTTAAAAAAAACTAAACCAATGATTGATTTGCTGAAATACATTGCTGTGTATGCACAGCCAACTGAGGCAAAATCATTTAGGGACCATCTACTAACTGATAAACCAAAAATATGTTTTGACCAGAAAATACTAAATAACCAAAATGCTCTATTACGACCAAAATCAATCTGTATTACATTCAGTATTATTAATATTACAGATTTGTGAGTATGATCATAATTTTAGCCAGAAATGACCCCTTAACTATAAGACATACACAAGGAAGATACTCAAACTGATATAGAAAATAAGTTCAGTGCTTCAGAGTTTTGTTTTATTTTTATATTAGTCAGTCAAGCTAGTAAGTGCTCTCAAAAGAGTGGAGTTTTTAGTTGCTTTTTAAAGGTTGAAATAGACTCAGTTTTCCGGATTGGGATGGCAAGAGAATTCCGCCAGCCAGGAACTGTGAAGGAGAAAGTACTGTTGAAAGATTTTTTGCCGCTCTGAGATGGGACCACCGGACGCTGTTCATTTCCTGAACGAAGGCATCTGGAGGGGACGTAGGACTGCAGGAGTTTGGCCTGTGACTGTCCTGTATGCAAGCATCAGTGATTTGAACTTGATGTGAGCCTCAATGGGAAGGCAGTGACGAGGGGTAACATTAGCTTGTCTAGGTTCCTTGAGGATCAGTCAAGCTAATGAGTTCTGGACCATTTGAAGGGGTCTGAGTGCACAGGAAGGAAGTCCGGCGAGAAGAGCATTGCAGTGGTCAAGTCTTGATATGACCAGTGCTTGGACTACAAGTTGAGATGAATGTTCTGTAAGGAGGTGTCTGATCTTACGGATGTTAGATCAGAGCAAATCTACATGCCCCAGCAGATTTAACAATGTGCTCCTTTAAAGGTTAGGTGCTCATTGAAGATCGAAGAAGTGGATGCAGAGATTGTCGAAGACTCTAGTTGTATGGAGCAGTCATGCTGGACAGTCTGGTTGGCAAGGATAAAAATCTGTTTAGTCTTTGCCATGTTGAGCTGTAGGTGACTGAACGTCATTTCAACGTCCATGAGGTACAGACAATCTGTTTTATCCTTATAATCTGTAAAATATTATAACCAGAAAATTGCCCAAAAAAGTTCAGAAAGCCCTTAAAATGCACCAAATTAAAGCCTTAAGCGCTATAAAGTTCTATAATTTTCACAGAAACAATATTCCAAACAAATTGTTGAGATTGAGACATTGTTCAAAGTGGTGAAAATGCCCCGACCCTGGACATTTTCTCACCGTTTGACACTGCTGGAACCCCACGGTGCTAAAAAACCATGGTGACCTCCCCATGGTCAAATTAAGAGCTGCTGGTGCTAAATCGATACTTTCCAAATGGTACCAGCTCTCAAAAAGTACGTTCACACAAAGTATCTCACACGGCCAGAAGAGTGAAGCCAACCCGCGGCAATTGCCCCTATAGTGCGAGCTGCAGAATGATTTCCGCCCAATAGAAATCTATGTGAAAAAGCCTTTAATAATGACCTCCTCAGAAATTACAATCTGGACACAAATGGTTTAATGATTTACTGCAAACACAGTTCACTTCACTTGTTCTTTTTTATAGATTTGTTTAGCTCACAATGGTTCAATTTTCCCCTAAAAACAGAGCGGATGTACTGCTGAGTGCTGACTTCACGTGGTGAGAAAGATCATTTAAGCTGCCTACAATCAAAAAAAGTGAAATTATTCTCAAATTCTTGTTTACAATTACAAAACAAGCAGTATATAAAAGACTCAGTGTGAGAGGGCCACGTGTGAGCCACACACAAGGTGGAGCTCTGAAACCAAGAACCAATCCATACTTGTCATCACTCCATTATGGCAGCACTCAGTTCAGCTCAGCGGTTGGCTCATATTAGCCCCATTGCAGTAGGCGGAGTCACGTCTTCCATTTTTTTGGCTTTGGTTGACTCACGCATAATCCCACATGCATCACATTTCATTAAAATATTTCTTTCCAGGTGAAAATGGTAAAGAAATTAAACTTGGCTACAGCATACAGATCAGGAATTATCAAAGTCCGGACTGTAGTCACTAGAATTAAAAAATGCTCCATTATGTCCAAAAACCAAGCCACACACCACCACTCACCGACAGATTGTACTGCAAAATTCATTTCGATTAAATGTTAATATTTATTATTGCATAATTTTCATTATTAATTACGTTTATAAAAGCTCAATAGCTTCTATATAAAATAATCTATGTCCACCAAATTCAGGACAAGTGCAAAAATGACGGAGCAGTGAAAATGCCACTGATTATTGTGAGACATGACTACTAGCATGGGAAAATAGAAGAGATTGCCACAGACCCGTGATCAAAGATGGCAGTGTAAATTATTGTCAGTAACCATGTGGTGCTTGTGTGTAATTGCAAGTATTTGAACAAAAAATACTGATCCACGCAGGTTGAAATGAATGGATTGATGCATTACCCACACGCACCTAAATTCCTGCGTGCAGTGTTTCCTGCAGACCGGATCATGCTCCTCCACACACACGCTTGCCGAACCAACTGGACTCTGCCGGAGCAAACACACCAGTCGACCACCACCCCTCTCAGTGACGCATACTAGCTGAGGCAGACGCTGAAGGTCGCTGAGTAGGATTCGGTGCCCAAACCTAAGGATCAAAGAGCACAGAGCTCCAGAGACCTGTAGAGGACTCAGACACTGGACCTGAGTGCGTTCCACTCACTTCCTCTCATAAGTCTCTGTGAACTTGTAAAGCGCCATAGAGTTTGCTGGCGCGTCCTGCAAGATACTGACGATCTCCGAGCTGTGGAAACACAGAATGTTTTTAATGCTCATCCAACAATATGAGTGTTGGGGGTTGGAGGTACCTGAGGCGTGTGAGGGGTGTATCGAGTGTGATCTGGATCCTCCGGTTCCCGATACGGAATCTCTGCAGTGATGCGGCAGCTCCGACAGCCTGAGCCAAGGAGCTCATGCACACAGAAGCCTTCAGCTGGTCCGCGTGCCCACTAAGCTCCACACTCTTCACCTAGATACATGAAAAAAAATTATGTGATGCAACAAACTTTCCACCTACATCATAGACTTATAGTATGCATCGGTATGAGCTTTACAAACTCGGCAACCAGTTGAGTTTGCACCTCTGGTTTGTTACAGTTTGCCCAATTACTCTTCCCCAGAATCAGCACAGAGGGTTTTGGTCTAAATCCATCTGGCAGTCTAAACTAGGGATGCCACAATACTCGGTTTCATACCGAACCGTTCAGTACACCCTCCTCATTTCAATACATGTTTTTTATGTTTCTCATTTGAAAAACACCTGTACACATGTGAAGAGGAAGATGTCACAGAAAGAAACGCATGTACGAAAGGAAACGTTCAATCAGAGAGCGCTAAAGCTAGAGGAGAGCGGGCCTTCTCGTGTCTCTCACAGCAAGTGTAAGAAATGCCAGCGCTATGAGGAGACACAGCCAACTTTTTTGCTGGCAAATACGACAAAGAACAGGAAAAGAATGGTAAACAAAAAGTAATATTTTATCAGATGTATTTGTGCAATGGGAAACAAATGAAACACATGCACTCTTCTGCGCCGTCTTGAGTCAGCTGTTACTGGTTTCAGGACCCCTAGGTACCCGTAACTTTTGACTGCCTTAAATCCCTCTCTTCCTGCATTTATCTGAAGTTCATGTGCACCTTTCTACAATTGTCTAAGTTAAAGTGACATTTGTGGATGTGTCTTGATATTTGATTTTGCAAAATAATGTCATTTCTCTGATTGCCCATTATTTATCTGGTCATGTGATCTATACAAAGACTCACAATTTGCTAAGCCATCAGAACCTGTGTTTTCTCACAGTTAAAAGTTGCAGGAAAACATTTTTTTTTCGGCATTAATATTTCGATTGTCTTGGTTTAAAATTTGTTATACAAAAATCACAATTTATCTTCAACAAAGCCAGAAACCACTGGGAGAGCGTCTTCACATCAATATTTACATCTGTGAATAGTGTATTCAGTCATGACGTCTTCTAATAGCTTGTGTGTCACATTATCAGCAGAGTACACAAGCACACCCCAAAAAAATGGATTTTATTTAAAAAAAAAATGTAATTGAGATTATGATTTAAAAAAAAAAAAAAAAAAAAAAAAAAAATCGATTAAGACCTGCAATGTGTATGTAGCCACTGACCTGAATTGTTTTTGATTAATTTGATTTCTGAAAAATTGTTTGATAATTGTGTGAAAATGTATAAACTATGTGTGGCCAAAAATTGCACTGTAAGGGATAAAGTAACCAATACTAATACGACACTATATTTAATAGCAATTATATTTTAAAGCCATGCACAGTTTGTTCTTTTTTTCACACAAATGTGAAGTCCACGACAAGCTAATCAGTAAGACAACCAGCCATCTTCAAACATACATGAGGACAAGATCTGAACGATGAACTACTTTACACAAAATATAAACAAATCCTTGGATCATTCCAACAAAGTTCAGCAATAATGAACGTCACGAGCCTACTGCTACTTCCCAAATCCCCAAGAAAAGCCTAATTTTTCCACTAGAGACCTCAGCAAAAATGCATCTATTTTTTGGTCCGACTCCCACACTCAATATAGAAGTTTTGATCTTTTTATTCATACACTCATCCTGCCATTGATCTATTTGTAGAGGATGTGTTGAAACCACACTGGCCACGCCTCTTTGGGTGTAGTAGCATGTAACTTCCCTGTGTAGCTCCCCATTGAATTGTAACAGCTAGTGTGGGTTTTACCTAGGAACTCTGTTTATAGATCTAAATCAATGCTTGAGAGTAATTAAATGTGAAACATTTTTAACTGGATCTAAATGATCTTAAATGTAATTTAAGTACTATTTAACTATGGCCAAAAACAAACTCTGTTCCACAAAACATGCTCGTAGTTGAACTAATCTACATTAGGCTCATCCTTCAGTGAAAATTTGACTTGAAGATTCTGTAACACAAGCAGTGGACAGTGTGCTTCTTACTCTGCCGTGCTTGGCGAAGGTGTCCCTCAGGATCAGTTGTAGCTCTTTACAGTTCATTCGGTCATCCAGGTTTGAGATCTGCAGCTCTACTCCACCACTGAAGCCATCCAGAGGAGCTTCAGCTAGGCACGGGGGCGACTTACTACTGCAGCATGACCACAAAAGAAACACAATGAAGGTTTGATATTGTGTGGTCTTTGCTTTTGGTACTTTTCAAGTTCTAGGTTGTTATAAGAGTGTGTTCACTCACTGCGAGGACCAGGAGTTCTGAGGGAGCATCATGGGGCTAATGCTCTGCTGAGGACCAAGTTTGCTGAAGGCTGAAGGAGAGCTAACCAGGAATGACTGTGCAGGTGAATCTCGCCTAAAGATACAACTGGAGATGAATAACAACTGTGGAAGCATGTCAGCGAACAGCGAAGATGTGCAACTGTAAGAACCTTCGACTGCGTGGCGCTAGTATCTCTGCTGGTTTCCCGGTGGCAGACAGGAGAGTATTACTCAAGGCAGGCGCTGGACGGGTCACATTACACACAGTCTGCAGCAAACACACAGACAACAATTCAGAATAGGGAAATGACTAGAATCACAGGAGCAAAGGGTAAAGGCAAGGGGCAGACCAATCTCAACAGATTGCTGATGGACGAGGGAGCAAACTGAACACACAGACACACACACACACACAAGCGAAGCGGGCAGATGCAGGGTGTGATGAGTCAGATGGAAACAAGAGGCAGCAAAGCAGAAGCATCTAATGCAGGAACACAGCACAGGATAACACTAAAGTACATGCCAACACTAGCAAGAATACAGGAGGAGAGAGGTTTGTGGCTGGATGCGAGGAGGCGACAAATGGGGCGGGCCAAAGCTGACCTGTGGGTGGGGCTTTATCAGAGGGCTGCATGGGAGTGTGTGGCAGACTCTGCTGGCCCATTGTGAAGGCTCAGGGGTGTTCCCTGAGTTTGGCGATTGAGGTGGCTCCACAGGAAAGAATACTGAGGAAAGGGTCTGGTCCTGATGGACGGCTGAAGAGTTTAGCCGGAACACTGAGGTTTCTGAGCGGCTTTGATCAAGCGGGCCTGGAGAAATCAACTCGCTCCCTTCATGACTAACTGAATCTGAGTTTGATAGCTTCCTGCTGAGGTGATTCGGGACATGGCCCTGTTCAATCCCAGATTTGTATCGAGTGGCAAGGTTCTGTATGCTCCCCGTGGGACAGTGTGTGATATGGACCCGAGAGCCCAGCACCTCCTGGCGATCCATGCGCCTGCGTGCCCGCTCTGCTGCGTCCGTGCTGGTAAAGCGCAACAGAGCGGATGATCCATTCAAATATACCAGCTTCCCTCCACAGCTACTGAAAAGGCGACGCAGAGCCTGAGCCACTGCCCTGGAGCTCCGAGGAGGGCAGGCAGGGAGATGGTCTACACACAGCAGACTGACCCCCGGCTGAGAAGAACAGACACACATATAAACTTACAGAGACACGTATACTTAAGGATTTCTCACTGAGCTTTTCCACAACATAGGTGAACATGAAAGACGCATCAGATTCAGACAATGCTGCAATAATGTAGACTCCTCTGACTCCTCCCTCTTACGCTGCTGCTGGATGCTCATAAATGGACTGTCAAGAGGTTACAAGACTTTATGTCTCCAACTGGTGCTTTTTGGGGGATTTTAAGAACTCACAGAATAAATGATGCAAATCATGGTATAAAAGCCAGCACCCAACTCTCCTCTTCAGACTCTTGGACAAGCAGAGTCTCCGGCGGTTAGGATCCCAGAAGGAAAACTGAAAAGGACTTCTCAATGGAACCTAGAAAACTCTTCTTCATTGGTAGAGTACTGTTTTCTTTTTAAAAAGTCATGAGCAGTGATGGCAGTAACGCACTACTTAGTCATTAGTTACTGTATTCGATTGTTTTTTTTAGACACACTGTAATTAAACGTGTTATAATGTTCATTAATGGTAATTTAGATTGTAGTTACTGTGCAAGTAACCACCATTTAAACCACATTACAAAGTTGCTGAGAGAAAGTGCATATTTATAATTTATATTTACACTACCAAAAAAATTCCTTTGACTTGAATGGGATTGCTCAGGATGTGAAAGCAGAAGTTTCCGTCTACGTTGCGCAATTCTGGATTCCGCTTCGACTGAAAGTTCAGCTGGGAGGAACTTTGACCTGTGATATTTGGTCACATGATGCGTCTTGAGCCACCTTAATTGTATCATTACGGCTCACCCAGCCTTAATTTGCAGAACTTTATGGTTTTAGTTCCTTGTTCCTCTTTAGACTAGGCTTGCATGTTCTAGGCCAGTGGTTCTCAAACTTTTTTGGTCACGCCCCCCTTTAAACCTTTAAAAGAATCTGCCCCCCCCCCCAGATGTAATATAATAATTATTTAATAACAGTAAGTGACAAGTCAGTTGTAAAAAGTGACAATTCAGTTTCATAGAAACAATTGTATGCTTGTTGTTCTAAAATAAATTGTTGTTCTTTTGATTTTTGTCAGCTTATGAAAACCCACATAACTCCATTAAGGAAAGACCAAACTGTCCAAGTGAATAAAGAAAAATAGCATTTTTGTCATTTGTTTAGCGGAAAAAAAACCCTCACAGACTGAAGACGATGCATATCGATCATCATCTTTAATCATCAGGCTCCAGAAACAGATCACAGATAAATTATAACCTGTTGCCCATTTCACATCTTGAAACGTATTTTAGCGTGAGAAATCGGAAGTGTAGCGTGAGAGATCACTCAAATGCGTGAGCAGCTCTGCAGTTTTCACTCGTGAGTATGGATGTGGAAAGCCGGAAACATCGTTGCGGCTACCATAGCCAAAGGCATTGTGGGAAATGTAGTTTTTTTTCTTCTTCGTTTTTTTAGACACTCAAAACTTTTAAGCTCTCGCCACATTAGATTACATGGCGGGCCACATCTGGCCCGCGGGCCTTGAGTTTGACACTTGTGCTCTACGTCTTTTGGCTGTTTATTTTTTTGTTCTTTTCTTCTCATCTGTTGATGATCTGTTGATGTTTAATTTTTTTTACTCTACGGAAAACCCCGATATAAATCCATTGTGCTATTAAAAAAACAAACTCACACACACACACGCACGCATATAAATATGACATTTAATTAAAGTGTTTGTTGAAACTTAGATTTATCTGTCTGTTGAGTAAAAATAGTTACATTTAAACCATTGTTTAAACCGGTGAAAAAAACTTTTTAATACACACTGATGAAACACAAGCATTTTCAACCGCAAACTCCCGGCATGTTTTCATCATCCACACTCATCCAACAGAGGTTGCTCATCCACTGGAAGATAATATTACTACAGCTGCACACACATATGCACGCACGCACGAGCGGAGTAGCGGAATCATTTCAATGTGGAAAATCAATAGCAAAAAATAAAACAACTGCGTAAGATAACAAAATATAAAAGCAACACAATTTCAATCAGTTTCAAGCACTTAGTCCAAAATCTAAGCTCATTTCTAAACCTGAAAACACAACAGTTGAAGAAAAAAATAAATAAATAAAATCAACCTGTACGAAGCCTGTAATAGTTACTGTGATTGTGCACATGTGATTAATCGATAATGAGTCACAGATGATAGTTGCCTTCATCTATAAGGTTGATGAGTTGTTTAGGCTCTACGGGTAAAAAAAAAAAAAAAGACATGGTACAGACAGAATCTTTGTTACTCAGCATCAGTTTCCTAAGGTGTACCTGAGACCCACAAGACGGCTTCGAGATCAGTTTTAT
>SRMA01027287.1:146420-275135 GCA_007224835.1 Danionella cerebrum | reverse complement strand
CTGAACCTCAACATCCTCATCTCTGCTGCTTCCATCTCTGCCTCTTGTCTCTTCCTCACTGCCACAGTCTCCAACCCATACATCATCGCTGCTCTCACTACTGTTCTGTACACCTTTCCTTTGATTCTAGCTGACACTCTTCTGTCACACAACACCCCTGACACTTTTCTCCACCCACTCCAACCTGCCTGCACTTGTCTCTTCACCTCTTTTCCACACTCCCCGTCACACTGGACTGTTGACCCCAAATACCGAAGCTCCTGCACCTTCTTGACCTCAGCCCCCTGTAACCTCACTGTTCTATTTCCCTCCCTCTCGTTCAAACACATGTATTCTGTCTTGCTGCGACTGACTTTCATTCCTCTTCTTTCTAGAGCTGACCTCCAACTTTCCAGGTTTTCCTCCACCTGCTCTCTGCTCTCACTACAAATTACAATGTCATCTGCAAACATCATTGTCCATGGAGATTCCTGCCTGACCTCATCTGTCAACCTGTCCATCACCATAGCAAATAAGAAGGGTGTAGCCCTACCTCCACCTTGAACTCCTTTGTCTGACCTACAGCACATCTCACTGCTGCCTTACTTCTCTCATACATATCCTGAACTACTCTGACGTACTTCTCTGCCACTCCTGACCTCCTCATACAGGACCATAGCTCCTCTCTCGGCACCCTGTCATCCGCTTTTTCTAAATCCACAAAGACGCAGTGCAGCTCCTTCTGACCATCTCTGTACTTCTCCGTTAACAATCTCAGAGCAAAAATTGCATCAGTAGTGCTCTTCCTGGGCATGAAGCCATACTGCTGTTCACAAATATCCACTTCTCTTCTTAGCCTAGCTTCCACTACTCTTTCCCAAAGTTTCATTGTGTGGCTCATCAACTTTATGCCTCTGTAGTTGTTACAACTCTGCACATCACCCTTGTTCTTAAAGATTGGCACTAGGACACTTCTCCTCCATTCCTCAGGCATCTTCTCACTCTCTAAAATCCTGTTGAATAACCTAGACAGGAACTCCACTGCTGTCTCTCCTAGACACTTCCACACCTCCACTGGTATGTCATCTGGACCAACAGCCTTTCCACTCTTCATTCTACCCAGAGCCTTCCTCACCTCATCCTTTCTAATCTTTTCAACTTCCTGCTTTACAATAATCACCTCTTCCTCCCTTCTTTCCCTCTCATTCATCAACTCCTCAAAATACTCCTTCCATCTTCTCAGCACACTCTCCTCACTTGTTAGCACCTTTCTATCTCTATCTTTAATCACCCTTATCTGTTGTACATCCTTCCCATCTCTGTCTCTCTGTCCCACTAATCTATACAATTCCTTCTCGCCTTCCCTAGTGTCTAACCTGGCATACAACTCATCATATGCTTTCTGTTTGGCCCCCTCCCTCTTCACTCTGCGCTGCGATTCCTTGTAGTCCTGTCTACTTTCTTCAGTCCTTTCAATGTCCCACTTCTTTTAAGCTAGCCTCTTCCTCTGGATGATATCTTGTACTTCCTCATTCCACCACCATGTTTCCTTATAAAATATAAAATATAAACATCTAAAGTTGGTATAATGCTGTACATTCATAAATTATTACAATATTCACTGTTGTAAGCAACTTGCTTTAGGCGATTGCATTCTTTTAAACTTTTTAAACAATATTTATAGTTGAACAATGTGTTACAAGTAAATTTGACATCTACGTGGCATATAAGCAAAATAAAAATCAAAACGTCTTCACGAGTAAACATTTTATTTGAACTCTGATTGGTTTAGTCTGTGCAATCATGTGATTGAATGCGCGTTTGCGCAGAGGGGAGTCGCACAACACCGGGATGCTTCCTATTTAAGTGCTCCAACATGCACGTTGTGCTCCCGTGAAAAGCAAGTTCCGCCTTGCATGTATTGCACAAGACAGCATTTTTGGTTAAGTTTAGTAAAACTTTCCCACACCTTACTCGTTCGGATTCGTTTGCACTCCATCATAATTCGCGCGAAGAGTTTTCTTCTACTCTTCTACAGCGCCGTAGCGCTCAAATCGCAACACGTGACCCTTACATTAGGTCACATGACATCAAACAACTACTCGACAACACAAATATTTGTCAACAATTTTTTATTGTCGACAATGTCAACTAATCGTTTCAGCCCTAGCTGTGTGTACATCAATTAAGAAAACTGAGCTTAAATGATTTTAGAAAATGGCAAAGAGTTAAGAATTTAAGGGGGACTATAAACACCTAAATGTGTGCGTGTGTGTAAATGCAGATAAACCTACAAGATATGACCACGACGGTGGCAGGAGCAGAGTGAGTTTCAGCAAACCTCCGCAGACACTGGCGGAGCTTATCATCTGCAGCATTCTTGGCCATGGCGTTTATGTGGGCAACAGTCACCTGTGCACAGACACAAAAACTTTTGACAGTGAAAAACATTTCAACAAACTTTTTATGGCCTGAACATAGAGTGAAGTCACACTCTCCTGCAGGGCGTTGCAGTGCCACGAAATCACACATATTTTGCCTTATTCGCAGAATATTGTTCTTTTTAGATGATAAATATAAAAAGTACATCAATGTGCCATTTTAAATAAAACTAATCATTACGCAAATAAAAAACAAAGAGCATACTAATTATAGGGCAAACTGTTAATATTAATTCTGAGCTTTAACCCCAATCAGTCGCTTCCCATTTCTTAAAGATTCATCCCATGCCCGTGAAGAAGATGTTCGGCTATTTGAGATGGGAAGGATCATTGGCAACAAGCGGAGATAATATTTGGGATACAGAAACTACTGTATTTGGGTTAAGAACTGTTCATTGCATTATTGAATACTGGAATTAAGTTGGAACCCATTGTCTTAGTAGATAAAACCTGGCTGGGAAGAGAGAAGAAAAAGAAATATCTGAATGATCGTGATCAGCAATCACTTAAACGTTTGGGGAAATCAGTGGGTGGCCATGTTTAATAGTCAAAGTAAGAGCATTTCCACACAAACAATTAGAAAGAAACTCAAGGGATTGGGACTGAACAGACTGATATACCTGGCAGTGATTGAGCTCCTGGATGACTCCTCTGTTCTCCTGGTTGATGTCACAAACACAGATGAACTCTGCCTCTCTGTGCCCACTGAAGAATCTTTCTCTTACTCTGCCCACCAACGCACCTGCTGACCGTCCACTGGGCACCGCACAGTTCTCTATATCCCAAAACACACCCACAGGGGGAGGAGCCTCTGACACACATGCCACCTCTGAGCAAAGAGAGAGAAAACACACTAAGCAGAGCGGTTTTTGCAGGAGATCAATAAGATCGCAACCTTTTGCAACAAGCAAGCGTCTGATGGAGACTGATCTTCTGATCAAGTTTCAAGTTATTTCAATACTTAAAACTTTACACTTGAAATATAACGCCAAGGTTTCAAAAAGGTCAGTTTGATCTTTTGGGTTTTAAATGAACATTACAAAAACTATAAGACATAATTTGCAAGGTAATAAGTAAGGTAAAATTAGGTAAAATTTGTGATCATCTTTCAGTTTTGTTTGCAAACCCCAAATCAATACAATCAGTGCCATCAAATGGTGAAAATAAGGGATATCCCTTGGAAATAGAACACCGACAGACAACAGAAACACATCTGACCAATCACAATGTAGCTTGTTGCTAGGCTACAGCAACACGTAAACATTCTAGCAGAATGATGAATTGGTGAAAGGAATGCAAACAGCATATTGTATGTCAAAAAAAAAAAAGAAAAAGACAAGCACTCCACGAACAATGGCCTGAAGGAGAATCTGTGGATTACATGCACAATTTATTCAATACTCTGACAGAGAACTGCTGAGGATCTTCAGTACAACAGCAGTGTTTGAGATGGTAAATTTATTGAATGGAAAGTGTAAGTGAGCAACTACTAGCATTGTAATGTATTTGGCTAAAGTTATATTGGTATGGATAAATAAATCATGAGCTGTTTAACACGCAATAAGCTATGTTTTGATGCACAATTATCTCAACATGCTTGATTACTAACGTTTTAAAGTGCATCTGTATCAGTTTAAGTTCTATGATTCATCTGTTCAGCTCACTCATATGTCTGATATAAAAGAAACTTGACAAAAATCTTTGCTAGACTGGGAAAACAATCATGCGCCTCATTTTTTCTCTAAAAAGAGTTGCATTTTCGACTCTTTGCGATGTGTAAATAACATTGCGTTTCAACACTTCGTATCACTCTTGGTGTGTAAAGGCCTTAAGTGATAAAGGTGTTTAGGTTATTTTACCGTGTATTTTTTTAGCTCATTTATTCTGTATACATTGACAGTTTTCCCCGAAACTACCATTACCACAGAGGACCCTCTAACAAAAATGTTTTTTTTTTTTTTTTTTGGAAGATTTTTATAAACCCAGAAACAGAACTTGTTGTGTTTTTCTTTCAGTCCTAGGTTTAGATTCAACGGGAGGGGCTCACCTGGTTTGTGTGCATGTGTAATGGGCATCAGCCCATCAGGAGTCACTCCACAGCCATTACCCACAGGGATGGGTGGAGGGATTTTGGGCCATACCTTCTCTGAGTCCAAAGGCACACCCTGAAAGATAGAGAGAGACATTTTATTAAGTTCTGTTCCAGTTTATTCAGCAAGCCTGAGACAATATTCAACCACATGGATAAGATCAAGTGAACAACAAGTGAAAGTGGATCTAACAGCACAAGAAAATTCATTCATTCATCTCACTCACAAACATTTCTATTTTGTCCACCCCATGTGGCGTGACTAATCTGGCCATCGCTCACACACTTTTATCCGAAGTCAGCTGTGATTGGACGCATAAGATCAATCAAACCCTTGTTCTCATCAGTAATGGTTATGGCATTAAAAATAAAACATAGCAAAATAATATATTTTTTCTGCATTTAAAGTCATTCCAGATTGTTCTACTTGTTCCTCTGCATGGATGCCGCAGTAGATTTTGAGTCGTGTTAAGGGTTAGTCAGATTTTTCTTGTCCTGCCATTTAAGCCTTAACTAGAACCTCTCGTCCTCCAATTCTGCACAAAGTTCCTCCCAGTATAAACTGAGAGCTTAAATGAGGCTTTCTGAATTCTTCCCCCAAACAATGACATCCAACAATCATTGTTTTCAGCTAATCTGAGAACTGTTTTGAGGCTGCCATGTTGCTAATTGTATATTTTTGTCCATTGACAGTGATATGATATGCGTGTTATAATAATCCAAAAGGGTTCCTGTTTGATTCACTTACTATAGTTTATCTTCATTTCTTCTGAGTATAACCCCTGGCACCTTTACTACACATCTGTCTTGTTAAAATAAAAAGGAAAAAAAAGAAGGAAACAGGAATCCACTCTCAGCTGACTTCTGGAAAGTTGTTATGGCCCACAAGTAAAAAAAAAAATAACAATAAAAACATTTGCAAGCACAGACAAAATATTGAACGTACGAGGAGAGATAAGAGCAAAAGAGGAAAAATGAATTTGCTTGTGCTGAGACCCTCTCTCACTAACAAGAGTATGTTTTGCACACAGGACTATGAGCTGCAAGTGCAGCTTTAAACTGTGCAAAGGTCTGTTTTCTGCTCACAAGAACCTATTCATCTGTTCGCGCAAATATTGTCTCAGATTGCTGCCATAAAATCCCCTCCGCATACACCCATGTGTCTGAGAGAAGTGTCTGGACAGTGAGTATGTGCTCCCCCAGTGACCCACCTGACTCCAGCGGTGCAGCCAGCAGCAGGGGCCGTTCACAGGGAGCAGTGACTGAGAGCGGAGCGGAGCAGATGAGGATGGAGTATCATGGGAGAACACACCACAGTGAGAGAGAGAGCAGAGAGGGGTGCAAAGTGGGAGCAGACAGCAGGGGCCCCCATGGGCCACTGGAGGTGCCAGGTCTGACCGGCGCTGCTCTGCCCCGCATCGCCAGCACACACTCACCCCAGGTTGAGACACACACACCTGAGAGCTCAGGCTGATGGCAGGCTGAGAGGAACACACGTGTGAGCCCGGAGCCGTCGACGGAGGGGTGTGCAGAGGCCCGAGACAAGTGAGCGCACGGACCAGAGCACTGGGCTGCACTGGGTGGGGCACAGGAGGCAGAGGTAGGTCCTTAAGCTCCAGAACAGGCTTCCGGTGCTCCATCTATGGAAGATATGCACGGATACATCACAACGGTACTGGAACGTGTAGACGAAAGTAAAGGCGTCGACACACCAATGGTTATTTTTTTAAGATTTATTTTTGGCCTTGTAGCCTTTGTTTTGAACAGATTGGACAGGAAGAAAGATGGATGGAGAGTGGGGGAATGATGGGAAATCCGGAACAACCGTACGTATATGTCTGGTGCACCTTCCGCTACACCACAAGGCCGGACTACATGCAAAAGTTTAGTGCGAGAATGCTATTTCATCGAACACCATGGGCACCAACAGGAGCTCATAAACCTGACCGAACAAGTGGTGCCAAAGAAAAAGTTTGGCTCTGCCTTACTAGATTGTTTTTGACATAGAGAATGACCAATGAAAATGGATTCTTTTGATGAAATGAGTTGGATGTAAAAGAGCCACTCGGTGGCGCTCACGTTTTCACAGCGATTTTGCACAGGAAACAAGAAAGAAGACGACGACGAAAGAGAAGAAATCAAACACGGTCAAGCAGTTTATACTGTTGATGACTGATCACATAAAGCTGTTTGACAAACGTCATAAATATTACAGAAATGCGATTTTTAAACCGTTATAATGCAGCAAATGAAATAATTAAGAATGAATTATTAAGCAATTCAGTATAAGGGGCGGCATGGTGACGCAGTGGGTAGCACTGTTGCCTTCCAGTTAAAAGGTTGTCGGCTCAAGGCTCACCGGTGACCTTCCTGTAAGGAGTTTGCATGTTCTCCCGTGCTTGAGTGGGTTTCCCCCAAGTAATCCGGTTTCCCTCACAATTCCAAAAACATTAACCATGTTAGGTTAATTGAATAATCTATGCACCGGCAGATTCCGGTGACCACGAAAGGGAATAAGTGGGTTGGAAAATGAATGAATGAATAATTCAGTACCCTGAATATACTGAAATTTTGGCAGGAGGCCATGTTTCAGAAAGAAAAAAAAAATCAAAGAAATCAAGGAAGCAGTCTGATTGACTCCTCTAATATCTTGAACAGGAGACTGGCCAAAGCTCCTAACCACTTATATGGAACATTGCAAGTCTGTCTTTACAAATAACCACTGCGAGAGGAAAAAAAAAGGTCAAATGTTCAGGTATTTGTTCCGTTATAAACCCTCATGTTGAAACAGAATAATTCGATTGATGACATTTAGGTTTTCATTCTTCCAAATAGAGGCTGCACCATTTAATATTTTCATCTTTGTTATTTTTCTTGTCATTTTTCTGATGTTCCAGACAGAGACACTCCGTATAAAGTGCACGCACATGTGATGCCATAGATTTTCAATATACAGGTTATTTGCAGATCAATGAAAACTGGATACATTAACAATCAGATCCACACCGAGTCCTAAAGCTTTAATCAAATTCTGTGTTACGTTTCTTTAACACTGCAGGAATAGCACCCTCATTGAAGTCCAAGACCTCCTCGTCGATGGTAAACCGTAGTGTTGGACCCTTGATTCACTCAAGGAAACGTGGACTGTGGGATGAGATGTGGCTTAATAAGAAGAAATCAGAGCTCACCTGAGCGGCTACAGCTCACAGGGAGACCCACAAAGGCAGCCAATCCCGATCAATAAGCTCGAACTGACCGCTAGAAACAACTAGAGGTGCGCACTACTGCAAACAGAACTACGATAAACAACTGTCTGAGGGCGAGAGCAGTTGTTAACCCCGGGCACACCGGGAATCGATCAGTCGAATTAACTATAATAACGGAAATGAGGCGCGCAGACTGTTTCCGGGCTGCCAGCTCCACTTGAGCGTTAGTTTGCTCGGACATCCTCTATTTTCTCCTCCTGTTAACCCACATACACGAAAAATATCTGAAGGCAACAGCAGAACGGCCCCTTTGGCGCGTTGTGTCTTGTTTATTGAAAGCGTAACTCACCGTCCCCCTTCAGTCACAGCTCCTCATGGCATCACCCAGACGGCCCTCTAGCTTCTGCCGCAAAGCAAACCCGCATGTCGTAAAACATCACAGACGCGGAAGAGTGGTTTTGTTTTCCTCCATAAAACAATTTTCAATGAACTAAGGGTGAATAAATATAAAGTCGTGCAATTCTCTTTTAAATATTACTATCAAAATGCATCTTCACAAGCAGTAAATACAAAACAACCGAAATATAGCTTTAATTTTTGTGAACAAATTATACAAAAGTACATTTTAATACCAGTAAAACATACAATGAAATCAATAAATTACTTTATCTGTAAATATTTTTTGTGCTTTTTGGTCCTTTTCTACTACCCTTATATGCTAAAATCAAACGTCCACGTATTTTCCTCCTAGACGCTCTCTCCTTAAACGTGCATATTTTGCTTATTTTTGCCTATTTTCAAAAACACAATGAGATTTCTTAAAATAGTTTTAATAATAATAATAATAATAATTATATATATATATCCAATTTAACATCTGATGGCAGAATTATTGTAATTATTCTATTTTCTTGTTATCTGTTGGGAATTATAAACATAGCACCTTTCTGCAATAAATGTATTCATTTACTTATTAAAAAAAATCTTTTTTCGTCTACTAAGAATTTAAGCTGAAAAAAGGTCAGGAATAATAAATACCCTTTACCAACATCTCTAAGATGTTTATGTTGACAGAGTTATGGTTTCTCCTCATTCTATCATGTTTTTTCAACATTTTTTGCACAGAATCAATTGGCTTTGGTGGTCTTACAATTTTATTATGAGCCCGCCCACAAAACAGCGCCATTAAAAGTTAAACAGTTCATTTTATAACTCGTCTAAATGATTACAGGATGCTCTTTAGCCAACTTTAACCAACTGATGTACTTTAAAGAACTTAAAGAGTAATGACATCCTACAAATGTACATTTGCTTCATATTGTGTGACCAAAAAAGCTAATGGACCTGACCTCCCCGATCTGGTGTGCGATCACGTCAAAGTCAATGGAATTTTTTGGAGTGGTGTGACCGCCCGGTTACCAAGGCACCTTAAAAGAGTTCTTAAAAATCTGCTAAAATCAAATGTCCACAAAACACCTATTCTTTAACGGAGTAGTGGGATGGGCAGATCTCAGCTTCCATAGAATAGATCAAATTGAAAATTGCAGTTATGCATATCCATGGCATAGTTAGGAAGCATCTAGCCCACCCACTGGACTAGGCACAGAAGATTAGGATCATGGTGAAGGACCAGTCAGTGGAGGCACTTTGGAATTTTGTGCCCATTTATGGCATTCCATACAAAAGCTCCGTCTCATTTTCAGCGTTGAGTTGGAGCTTAGGTATTCTATAGACAAGGCTTGAATTGCTACCTTCCATTCACATCCGGGGATCTTACTTACTCTGGACAAAAATCAGATTTTCATATCACTCCACATAAATTCTGAATCAATTGAGTGGCAGGATAGATCACCCAGCTATACACCAGTCGTCTTAAGGCCTCTACACACCAATATAAATCGAATTTGCACAAATCTTTGGATGGTTTCAACTCTTTCTTGACACCACCTGTTCAGTCCAATGTGTCCAAGGCCGTTGGCACCCACAGATTTTGACTAAGGCACATTGTTGCACAGAATTTCAAATCAAACATTGTGATTGGTGTGTAGAGGCCTTTAATGATTTTCAGTGCAGTTTTCTCCGCACATAGTTCAAAAACCACGGGCACCAATGGGACATCACACATCAGACCAAAAGTGTTGTACAAACAAAAAAGATTTTCAGATCTAATTCATTTTTTGCAAGGAGAACGGCCAGTGAAAGCTTGCTCTTTTGGTGATGTGAGCAGTATTGTGGAGTACAGACCAATCTTCATCGCAGACAAAGAGCACCCTACCTAAGAGCCATCTGAAGAAGCCTGCTAATCTCTATTCGGAAGGGTGTGTGGAGGCCTCTCTCAGTTCTTTTGCAACTGTCTATCCATTTGTTTTAACATGGTTTGTGACATTAAGAAACTTGAGTGAGGTTGTGTAGTTTCTGTTGGGTATCTGATCCTCATTGTCAGCTATACACCACTCCCTCTCCAGACAACCAGCTCTAGACCAGCCACAGCAGTAATCTGTGACCCACATTTGTACTCCTCAATTACTATCTTCATGTATGCTCAAACTCAACTGCTTTCCTGTGGCTCAGACAGTAAAGCTACAACACTAGCAACCCAAGGACCGTGGGTTCATCCCAAATATGTTTACATTCCTTGGAATAAAAGACATGTGATAGTACAACACAACTAATGAGACGCTATTGTTTAACGTAAAATATCTACCATCTAGTGGTTTAGAGACATAGAATTTCTTTAACTTTAGATCTTTCTTCTTCCCTTTCGGGGTCACGGGGGTCTGCTGGTGCCTATCTCCAGCACACATTGGGCAACATTCACTCACACATTCACACCCTAAGGGGAATTTAGATTAGTCAATTAACCTAACCGCATGTTTTTGGGATTGTTGGGGAAACCGGAGTACCCGGAGGAAACCCACGCAAGCACAGGGAGAACATGCAAACTCCTTCCAGGAAGGAACCTTCTAACTGGAAGGCCACAGTGCTACCCACTGCACCACCATGCCGCCCATCTTTAGTTCTTAAATCTACTTATTATTCTGGTTTTTATTATCATTAAATTTAGACTTATATACTTATTACATTTTAGTGTTTTATTAGTTTAAAGTAATCTTAAATAGGTTATTGTTTAGAAGGAGGAGAGAACTAAAGCACACGTCATGCTATAGTACCGCCCATTTGAGGAGGGGATATAACTTTGAGGGGAGAACGAATCGCTCTCTCTCTCTGCTCTGTGCGCTGGACTTGTTTTGGAACATGCTAATACCACGTTCTTCTTCCATGCTAATACCACGTGTGTAAGAATGAGTTGATACTGCTTAATATCTTTACAATAAATAGCCGCATTTGCTGTGTTCCCTCTCAAACAGTCTCCAGTGTTTATTAGCGATAGAGAAGATTTTTTTTTTTACCATAGCAGACATCCTTTGGATAAAATCATCTGCCAAATGCGTAAATGTAGAGTAAATGTAAATGACCGAGAGACAGCTTCAGTGATTGTGAGGAGTTTATTGAGACACACATAAAGATCAGTCAGTTACCTGTTAAACACTCCACTGCTACATACTCACTCTCGCACATACACGCTCACACGCACGCACACACACGCACACACACACTGAACAGGAGAAGACAAGGATGAAAAAACTGAAGCTAGAAGAATACTTGAGATCCTCAGAGCTCTGCAACAGCCAGCAGCCTTCCACAAAACATTGAACTGTGTGTGTGTGAGAGAGAGAGAGAGAGAGAGAGAGATAAGCACACATACATGGTATTATTTAATTAATCACAAAAGTATTCATGCCTCTTGGGTGTAGTAGCATGCAACGTCCTATGGAAATTGGAATTGCTAGTGTGTGGACATCTTACACATCTACAATATGCACCCTAGAGTAATTAAATATTCTAAAATGAACACTTACCGTACATTTATTTTTAATTGACAAACACAGTCCATATTAAATACTGTTTCAATATGGCCTCTACCAAAAATTAAACTTATAGCCTTACCTTAGCTACTAGCTTAGCTATCAACATGCTCCTGCTAGAGCTAATGTACACTAGACACCTTCTTCTGTGAATGTGCTTTGACACATATGCATAAAAGTGCTACACTTGACTTGCAGGGTATTCAATGCCAGCTAGAATGTGGGAGGTTGGGTTAATCAACTAAATGGTGATGAAGGACAGTGCCCACCCACTGCTGTGCTCCACACAAGGCTCGCTTCGATACGATACTCTGAAGCCATGTTGGAATATTGCATTAAATAACTCTGGATGAAAAGTTCAAGATTCCCATATATTTTGAAAATGCACATAAAAAAAAATATTAATATTCGTTGCACAACATGAAATATTATTTTGGCCATTTTCAAAGTAGTTTTGGACATTCATCAAAGTAGTTTGGGATTATCACCTTCCAGAACTGTCTTGACAGACTGCGTTCCCAAAGAGCATGTTCTAAGATGGAAGTAAGTTATTATAAACGATAAAAGGCCTTTAAAAGCATCAACTTTCATTTTTCTTTTCATATTTGGCACCAGTTTATTAGGAAGTGACTATTTTGTTCTCTTGGACTCGTTGTATGGAAACGGTGCTTTCTTTGCAAATATATTTAAGTAGCATTTGGATGGCAACATGTCTATTTTCACTCAGGCCCTGTCCGCACGTACCTGGTTATTTTGATAATGTGTATTTGTCAGTGGTTTCGCTGTCCGTACCCATGTAAGCAACAACGTTTTCATGTAACTGAGCATTTTTGAAAAGGTGAAATGTATTTTAAATGCTCCCCAGCTGTGTTCGGCGTGGACGGGGAAACCAGAGATTTTGTGTTCGAGGGGTGAAGTTTGTCATTGTTGTCAATGCGGTGTTTACAAACAGGAAGCGTAATGGCTGCTGAAGCAAGGACTATGCTGCTGTTTATTCTGCTGTAACTTACAGCATGCACAGGATTACAGGTGCATGTTTACTATCTTATCACCGAACAGAGACGCTTGTGTTTGTGCACATGCAGTGCTAAATAATCATTTTTAAAAAGCCTTGAATTGACTGCCACCTGTTGGTCTGGTAGAGTCAATACAGCGTTTCAGGCGTGTTCGAGTGTCTGTGGGGATTTTTTGTACATGGTATGACAAAAAAAGAAACCCTGGTACGTGTGGACATAGTTGCCCTTCTCACTCACCTGCTCAGGGTGTACGAGGGGCGTGTATCCTCTGGTGGCGCCGAAGCTCTCCAGCTCTGTAGAAGCTCTTGTTGCACTGTGGGCAACTGAAGGGTCGTTCACCTGTGTGGATGCTCTGGTGGCCCTTGAGCCGCTCACGGCGAGAGAAACTCCGTGGGCAAACTGGGCACTGGTAGGGCTTCTCCCCTGTGTGTGTGCGGGCATGCTCCTTTAGGTGTCCGGACTCAGCGAAGCTCCGGCCACAGTGCCCGCAGCGATATGGCCTCTCTCCCGTGTGTGTGCGGGTGTGTCGCCGCAGGTCCCCTGCACGGTAGAAGCTCTTCTGGCAGAGGCTGCAGTGGTGGGAACGCTCACCAGTATGGGTTCGCTGGTGCCCACGCAGATGGCCAGAGTCAGAGAAGCAGCGGGCACATGTAGGGCACTGGTAGGGGCGCTCCCCTGTGTGTACCCGCATATGGCGCTTCAAATCCCCAGAGCGGAAAAATCGCTTGGCACAAGTGGGGCAGGGAAAGGGACGTTCCCCGGAGTGCATCCTTTGGTGCTGTCGCAGATGCCCAGCCTCAGAAAAGCACCGGGCACACAGCGAGCACTGAAAGGGGCGCTCACCAGAATGTGTACGCTGATGCCGCCTTAAGTCCCCTGCAGTACTGAAGCTCTTCTCACAGGATGGGCAGGCAAAAGGGCGCTCGGCAGAGGAGCCTGAGTTTCGTCTGGAGCTGTGCCCACTTAGCTGGCACGCAGAGGAAGTGTGTGTGAGTGACAGAGCCTTGGGATCAGAGACAGAGCCGAGGCAGGCGGATAAACACTCGCCTGTCTGCTGCTGCAGGCTCTGAGCTGAAAGAAAGGGAGTGAGAGAGAGTCAGGAACACTTGTATCTGCTTTAGATCAGAGGCACTGTGAGTTTACATGTTTCATGACACTGAAGGCAAAATTGCTTGCACTTGAGGTCACCCACCTTTGGTCTGTACAAACCATAAGGTTTTCACAGTGGAGCTATACACAAGCAATAGTAAACAAAAGCATCTGGACCCTCAAGCACTGTCCATACGTACCCAGTTATTTTGAATTTCTCAGGTATTTCAAAAATGTGCTTACGCTGTTTGTTCACACATAAACACACCATCGTTTTCATGCCACTATCTAATTTTTGAAAATGATAACCAATGCATTTCGCAAACGCTGGACACAGCATTGCCCATTGGAGGTGGGGTTTCTCATTGTAATCATGCCCTGTGATCTAGCATCTATTTTGTTTGTCCAATGGTGGATGAAACCAAATTTCATGCTATTCCCTGTTATCATGGTTTAAGGCATGTACTGGATAACATCCAGATGCTTGGCACCAATCTCAATATGAATTGACGTTTTATGTTTTTTTTTTTTTTTGCTGTGTGGATACAGTTTCCTGAAAATGAATCAGTGGCTGGTTTGAGAATAGATGGTAAAACAGCGTCAGAACCCACATGCACACAGAACCCTTACTGCCATGCTCAAGTGAGACGCGTCCCGCAGTCTCTCCTGTCACCTCCCGGTGACTTTGGTATGTCACCACTGAACTTTATTGACTGTGATCATCTGGAAAATGACCTGTTTCTGTTCCGTCTTCATGGAATGGTTATAAAACGATTAAAAACTGTTGGTGCGGAGTTATGACGTTTGGGGAAAACTTTTAGAGTGGCATTTATCACAGTTTGGACAGGACATTATTGTGCACATATTTTATATACGTTTTATTTTCTTTTGTATGTCTAATGTATTTTGTCGATATTACTCAGGTACAGCATTTAAAGGTAGTTTAAGTGCCCTATAAACAAACGTTAACTTCATACTATTTAATTTGTGTGAAAATGGGTTGAATGAAGATTCCCAGCTCAAAACTCCAAGCTAGAGATTAATAATGTCACTAGAGATTACTATTATTATAAAGGTTACAAAATTAAAGCACAGGGGATGTGAACTACTTTGTAATTATTATTTTTCTATTTGTTAATCCACACATAAGCAAAAAAGAACTGAGGCCCAGAGGTAGCCTCATGGGTAAAGCTCCAGAGGTAGAAACTCTAGTTGGAACTGGCTGATTTTCAATGTAGGGTGGTTTAAAAGGTAAGAGGGGTCCAAAGTTTTGAATCCTTTCATGAATGATCAGAATGGTCTCTCACCGAAGTGATAAAACTCCTCCACGCTCTCCTCCTGTTTGACCCGCACTCCTCTTGAGCTCGGGGGCAGCAGCTGGGGGTTGGGAAGGGCAGTCAGGGGCAGTTTGGCATGTGTCGATGGAGACAGGGGCAGTTTGCTGACAAAGTCCTGCAACAGAGAGAACATAAACAAACGCTAATAGCATGAAAAAAGGCCAACACAGACCTTAACATTTTGGAGAATTTTTGGACGATTAAAAGGGAAATCCTATCCATTAATTAGCCAATGTAGCACCAGAGAAACTTCTGGGACCATGTGCATCAGAGTCAAATATACACAACAACCTTGTGTGCCTCAGCTTTTACACTCACAGTCATGTTTTGAACTGTGAAATGAACATCGGAATATGTGCGTCACCAGGCAAGCTTCAACTCTGGTGTATGCTCATTTTTGTCAATTGGGATCTTTTGAGGGTTTCTATAGGCAAAGTGAAGCATAACTTATTTACACTCCTCAGCAGCTTTATTAGGTACATCTTTCTAGTACTGAGTCGAGCCCCCTTTTGCCTTCAGTTCTGCCTTAATTCTCCATGGCATAGACTTAACAAGGTACTTGAAACATTCCTCAGAGAGTTTGCTCCATATCGACATGATCGCAAATTCCTGCAGATTTGATGGCTGCAGATCCATGATGCAAATCTCCCGTTCCACCACATCCCAAAGAAGGGTTCAGTACAGTGAACTCATCGGCATGTTCAAGAAACTAGTCTGAGCTGATTCACAGTTTATGACATCAGATTTCTGGAAGTAGCAATCAGAAGATGGGTACAGGGTGGTCTTAAAGGGATGGACATGAGCAACAATACTAAAATAGGCAGTGGCGTTGACGCAATCCTCAATTGGTATTAATGGACCCAAGAAAATATCCCCCACCCATTACAAAAAGTCCTGTGGTTTTGTTGTTTTATAGAAGTCTTCTCTGGATAAAACGGTGACTCTATAAAGAAAATGTAAATATCACATAGAAAACAAATATGAGAAACTTCCCACCCATTATCAAAAGTAGATTTAATCAAAAGTAACTTTTCACCTACTTGTGAATTTGCCAACTGCAATGCAAAGCCACTAAGAGGGTTAAAACATATTGTGGCGTGGGTTATTTAGTCTCTGGACAAGAGTTAAGTTACTTAATTTGTAGCTAAATTAAACAAAATAAATATAGAAGCACACAAGATTAGAAGCACAGAAGAACAACTGAGCTTTTAAGTGTTAAAATTCTGATATTAACACCACAAAACCAAGATAAACACACTAACAACACATGACAACCTTGTAACTAGGCAACTGAATGATGCCCGAGGAAGACAAACCTGCACACTTTACCCACAGTACCTACTTTCTCGAACAAAAGATTTTTACTTTAAGGGCCACACATAAAGCACACAAATATGGGTCAGAGCTCTGAGTCCTGCGATGAACCCCGAAGCTTCGGGGTACTTCGTTTTAATGTTAACCGTTTCGAGGTTTCATTGCGGTATATAACGTTAGTGTATTTAAGCCGTCATGAAACGAGGAGGTGCATTTATCAACAGGAATATTTTCTATCACTACTTGAGATTCAACCCTTTTAGAACATGATCGGTCTACTGTCACCTGTCCGGATTACTGTGAGCACTAAACGCAAACCCTTCACTGGAAAGCCTGCAAGTTTGTATAGATTTCTTTGAAGTGATTGGTCCAAAACCTGTCAATCAAACTGTGTTTAACTTCTGAGATCCTTTTCCGTAGACGAGACGTGCGATCAAATGTATCTGCGCTTTTATCCACGCTACAGCTTAAAGAACTGCAGCAATTGTCTTGCAATAACGTTTGGGTCTACGTTAAACAAGCCAAACAGAGCCATACTCTCGGACGCAGAATGTAAACAAAGAGACGCGGAACAGCCTTTCGCTCGCTCGCTCGACTCAGCCCCTTTTTATCCATCAACTCTCTCTTCCCCCCATCATTTCTCTCGATCTCACCAGGTCCATACTACTCGTCCATCGGTGAGAGTTGATCGCAGATCTCTTCGATCGGAATCGACGGAGGAACGCAACGACCACCGGAACTCTTCTTCTTCTTCGTGTGTTGTTAAACGGCGTTTGGCAAACCAACCTTGAAATGTGATTTTACGCCATCTACTGGAACGGAGTCCAAAGTGGCCATTCAAACTGTATGCAAACAATATTAACACACCACAAACTGAATAAATAAGAAAAAAACTAAACGTGTGTATGGCTTGTAACACATCTGATTTTGTTTTATTATAATAGTTAGTCTAGTTCAGTTTAAATACTCATTTACACGAAAGACAATAGACGTACAATTTTAAACAAACAAACCAGGATGACAATATACATGGTTTCAGCTATTAACAATTAAGATTTTAAAACAGGACTTTAAAAAACACAAAACCTAAATAAAATTAAATAGTAGGGGGTTACGAAATGCTAAACTATATTGCTTAGTGATATGATTACATTTTTGTGCTTGGGGGCTTTAAATAGAGTTTAAGCAGGAAAAAAGTCCCTGCACTGGCCACACAGCATGTTGGAACCACCACCAAATTTTACTGTAAGTAACAAGTGTTATTCTTGGAATACTGTGTTGTTTTTCCATTTTGCATAACACCACTTTTTATTCATTCATTAATTCATTCACTTTCCAACCCACTTATTCCTTTTTTGGGGTAACAGGGGTCTGCCAGTGCCAGCAGAGGTCGCCAGTCCATCGCAGCATAACACTACTTAGTTTTACCCAATTAATTCAATTTAGTCATTCACGCAGCAGAACACTGCAAAACAAGACAAGTCTGTGGGTTGATTGTGACTGTTCTCACCATCCTGTGCCTTTGCTGATCTGAGTTTTGTTTGGTCTGCAACCTCAGGCCTTAACCAGAACAGTGCATCTGGTCTTCCAATTACTCACAATGTTCAGCAGTTGAAACCAAGAGCTTAAATCTCTGAGACAGCTCTCTGCATCATTCCTATAAACCACAATGCTCAACATTCTTTGTTTTCAGCTCATCTGAGAGTTGTTTGGAGGCTCCTGTGTTGATACTCTTGCACAGAGGAGATACAGTTCGGTTCACCTGTGTATGGAGGTCTAAACCAATTTTGAGTTGTAGTAAATATGTATTGAAATCTATAAAAGGTGTCTAAATGTACGCACAAGCCTATTTTTGTTGCAAATAATTTTATTGAAACCTAAAATAATAACTTTAAGTGACTTCTCAAATATCACTGTGTATGTCTCCTGTATGATATATATCACTGAAATTTCTTATCCAGACAACCAAAAACTTGAAAATCATAAAAAAATGTACAGGGGTGCACAAACTTTTGCAGAGCATCAGTGGCCCAGTACATTAGCCAAACACTGTATAGCGCTGTACACTAGATCATATATTCTCAAGTTTAATCGTTATTGCGCCACATCAACTCAACGGACAGCTGCCCTCAGAACAGAGAAGTCATTCAGACAAGAGATTCAAGAAGTCAAGCTTTGTTTCAGTTACCTGCAAACTTATTTTTACTAACTATAACAGCATTATCGACAATTATTTTGATTACTTTTCGTTACCGGAGTAAAAGAATGCCATTAGTTGGTTAGGCCATTCTTCCCATCACTTGCTAAAAGTTATACAACACAGAGAAAACCAGTCCATCACTTTTCTTTGTCACTGTGTATTAATCTTTATAGACAACAGGTTTCCATCAGCTGTTTCAAACTAAATAGTCCAGTTCAGCGTTCAATGTGAAATACAGCTCATAAATGGCATCTACATTTGCTGTAAAGTTGATCAAGAACTGGTGAATCTTTGCTAAGCAATCCTCTTCTGAAAGGTCTTGGTCCTGAGACAAGGCTTTAAGAAAATCTGAGCGGCAAGGTGCAGCGAGTAATGCAGCCTGCAGCAGAAGCAAACAAACCATGGGTCAACATTCCTCAGACAAATTAATAACATGAATAATATGGGTATAACGATGCTCTCTGCTCACGATACGATGCATACCTCAATATTATGACCACAATACAATACAATACAATATAGCTTTCCTGTGGCTCAGTTGGTAGAGCATTGCGCCAGCAATGCAAAGATCGTGGGTTCAAATCCCAGGGAAAGCAAGAACTGACAGAAAAAAAATGTTCATCCAAATGTAAGTTGCTTTGGATAAAAGTGTCTGCCGAATGCATAAATGCATCACAATATTCATTCATTTATTCATTCCTTTTCCAACTCGTTAATTCCCTTTTGGGGGTCACGGGGGTCTGCCGCCGTGTGGCAATCTCTAGCACACATTGGGCGAGAGCACACTCTGGATAGGTCGCCAGTCCATCACAGGGCAACATTCACTCACACATTCACACCTAAGGGGAATTTAGATTATTCAATTAACCTAATCACATGTTTTTGGGATTGTGGGGGAAACCGAGTACCTGGAAGAAACCCAGAAAAGCACAGGGAGAACATGCAAACTCCTTACAGGAAGGTCACCGGTGAGCCTTAAACCGAAAACCTTTTAACTGGCTCACTATGCCACAGTGCCGCCCGCATCACAATATTTTACAACAACTTTTAACCAACTATTGAAACTGTTTATTTAATGAACCATCATTGTAAGAAACAGTATTTAAAACATTTTGATACCACAAAGCTAGGAAGGCTAGGGTCTAGTTTGATTTGTATGGGAGTATTTGATACCATCCCTGCACTAGGGGGCAGTATTAATCAGAATCAGGATCAGAAAGAGCTTTATTGCCAAGTAGGTTTGCACTTACAAGGAGTTTGCTTTGGTGACAGAAGCTACCAGTTGCACATTTCTAATTGACAGGAAGAAAATAGGAAATAAATAGGAAGAATAAAATAAACATTTAAAGGAGAAATAAATAGATATAAATAAATAGATGAGTGATATAGCACAGAAGATGAATTGCAGAATGATATTGCATAATGTTGTAATAATGTTTGCATTAAGTCATCTCTTTTACTGTAATCTCGTTTACTCTTTTAATTAATAAGCTTTCTTGTTTACTATGAGAGTAAAGGATAATTGTCTCCTAATAAATATTACATAAAACAAGAAGACAAGGTAAGAAGTTTCAGAAGTGACTAGATTCACAATCACTCTAAGAAGCAAATACACTTCAGCTCCTAGATGGTATCTTCCAATATAATTTTTTTATTATTGTGATATGTTGTGCCACAATATATTGTTACAGGCCTAATAAATAAAGAATAGGTATTTACAAAAAACCTTCTACTAATGAAATAAACCTCTTTGCAAACTTTCTTTCTGCTAAAACATGTTGATATGTGAAACACCTACTTTAAAAACATTCTGGACAATCCACCCATGGTATTTCTTGAGGGCTTGATCATAAGCTTTGGTGATATTGATGCGGATCAAATTGGGGTTTTGTTCATCCCTCTCTCTGTCCACAAGACTCTGCAGTAGAATTTGAATGAACCGCAGCCCCCTGTGAGGAAAAAATGGATTACAACTAAAAACTTCTGTGTTGTTTTCATTTTGTTCTTTGGAGAGCTTTGCACACCTGCGCTAAAGCATTCCCTTGTGGCCCTGTTTACACCACCAGTCGAAGGTGACCCAATTCTTGTGACTTGGATCTGATAAAGCGTGTCTTACATGGCCGGCTGAGTGAAGCAAAAGCACAGCTATCGCCCCAATGTGGACGGCTGCAGAATGATCCATCCCAAAAATAACTATGGAAAACCTCAAATTATTTCCCCATAAATTACATTATTTACAAAAATTTTTGTGTACATTGAACTGAGCTGACTGACCGCTGTCATGTCGTGAGAAAGATAATTTACGTTGCCAACGATCGAATTCTCAAATACTTGCTACAAAATGAGTTGTGTATGACAGGCTGCATGTGAGAACAGGAGATGGAGCTCTGAAACGATGGCCCCACTCCTGCACTAGTGGTTCTTAGACCTCTCTAAAACACGGGTTGCATAAGAAACCAGGGACATTTTGTGATTTTCAGTTTGTGATCCCACAGAAATGTCTTTGGATGTTATTGAAAAAATTGGATGTTATTTGTAAACATTTTCAAGATTAAAACTCTATAGATTATAGAAGTATATATAAAAATGTCACAAAAATAAAGCTATATAACCCACTATTTAGTGCTTGTCCTAGACCACGGATGTCAAACTCATTTTCACAGAGGGCCACATTAGAATAATGGCTGTCCTCAAAGGGCCAGATGTAACTTATAAATGTAAAACAATGTAATCGAATGTAATGTAAAATAAATGTAACTACTCCTTAATGTTAAATAATTCATTATTTATAACTTATTCAAGTGACAATTCAGTTGCATAGAAACAATGGTATGCTTGTTGTTCTAATACAAATCCTTTTGTTTTTTTGTCAGCTTATGAAAACCCACATAACTCCATTAATGAAGCCATTTGTTGTTGGAATCAAGAGCCGTTTTAAAGCAATATTATATAATGTCAAAAATTACACTATACGTATATTGAAAAACATTGTTGGGAATAGTCTCTGTGCATAAAAACGTTTATTACATATGACTGTGATTGACACAGTGACACGCCCCCTGCTGTTGCTGTTTGTGTTTCACAACTCACAGGGGCTCTCGATGATGGTATAAACATCTTCTTTCACTATTTACAATTGTTTTGGTACTGAAATCTAACAGTTTAGTGTGCCAAAAACGGCGGAATAATGAAAAAAAGGAAAAAAAGACGCACTTGCGCGAATGCGGAAGAAGAATCACGGACCGAACGCGGAAAAAAAAACAGTTCAAACACTAATAAACCTATTATTACTACTACTAAGATGATGCTTATGCTATTATATACAGTATAAACATTATATTTACAATGATTACTCCGCTAACACATCGCTAAAGATCTGGCTAAGTGCAAAGGCATTGTGGGGGATGAAGTTTTTTTCGTTTTTATTTTTAGACACTCAAAACTTTTAAGCTCTCGCGGGCCACATTAGGTTACACGGCGGGCCAGATGGGCCTTGAGTTTTACACATGTGTCCTAGACTATTAAATGAAATCTGCATTAATATTAACATTGTTTACATTTTGGATACATTCTGCTTGAATCAAAGACTTTCAAAATGAATTAAGGTCATTCATTTTATATTGATATATTATTTTAATCATGAAATCATTATTGTTTTGTTTAACAACTTGTTGAGTTTAAACTTGTTGGTTTACTGTAAAGCTGCTTTGAGACAATGTCTGTTGTGAAAAGCGCTATATAAATTAAACAAACTTGAACTTGAACTTGAACAACCAAACATGCGTCCGTAAAATGAGGGTGTGTGTAGAAATGACCTCTTCAACCACATAAGTGCCAATGTAGCTCCAACTTTAGGCCACTCGGAGCCATAGGTGCTTTTCTCAGTCAGCAGCATCTTCTGAAGAGTCTCGTATTTTTCTGGATCCGAGTCGTACACAGCTTTTATTTTCTTTTGAGCAATAGAAGACATTTGTTACACATTTTAAATGCTTTTAATCAATACAGCAGTGCATAGTTACACAATCAGAAGAGGGATAGTTGCTGTCTTTCAAGTTTAGTCACTTTCCTCAAATCAAGAAATAATTAGGACCAGACAGCACTCATGTATTGTTATCATTCTGGGGAATGAGGGGTTTATTGAGGAACATTACACCCTTAATTAGGACCTGTGTGCTATTGGTACAGATGGCATATTTCTGAGACTTTATTTTACATTTTGTAAAGTATAAAATATCCTGTTGAAATCAGTAGGGGAGAGAAGCTGAACAAAAACAATACAAATGTTATGTGTGCAGCACACCAAGTGAATTCAGTATCCTGCGGGGGATGTGGGTGTTTTAATACACACACATATTTATAGTTTGAAAGTTTTGGTCCTTTTCATCAATTCAAAACATTTAAAGCACCCATTTAGAGTATTAAGGAAATTCTTAAAAGCAAGCTTTAATATTTTAGCACCTATGTGATGCCAAATAATTCACATGAAATGCGAAATAGTTTTTTATGTTAATCTAGATTAAACTATGCTGATCATCACAATACACTGTGATGTATAGAAACACAACAATTCTGAAAAAGCTGCTCAAGTAACACTGAATCTTTGTTAAGACCATATGCAATAACAACCCATGGTTTCATTGCTGATTTAATCGTATTCATTGTGAACTTGAACAGAAAAATATAAACTTCTTGGCCTATTTTTAGAAAACTTAACATTTAACACAAAAACTTTTTTCCCCTACTCATAGACAGTGGTTGGGTGAAGTTATTCATTGTCAAAATACTGTTTTAGTTATTTAAAATAATAAACGGAAACTTTGCAAATGACCGTGAGAGCAGTTGTTGGGTCAATGATCTTCTGTTCCTTCTGTTGAGACTAAGTCTCTGTTTCTGAAAGCCAGTCATCCTCCTGTGAGAGACCAAGTCCCTTTGTAGAAAGCTGAATGGTCTCTTTGCTGAGACAGTTTTCCCCAACAGAGTCCTCAGATGACTTTTAGAGAAGAGGGGGCAGATGAGCAGGTTCAGTGAGAGTTCTCTACAGGTGTGTCATGAGCTCACCTCTCTCCTAGCTCCGTGCAGAATCTCACTGAAGAGTTTTCTTGCTGACAGAATCAGGGCTCTGTGACTATATAGAGTGTTGTAAATGTTTACATGACTCTGATGAGACACCCCAGCAGGTTAAAATTGTGTATCTTCCCTTTAACATCAATGACAGCCCGAAGTCTCTTGGGGTAGTTGTCGATGAGGTTCTTCTCTGTTGGTAAAGTAGCTCATTATTCTCGGCAAAAAGACTCCAACTTGAGACTGAACTGCATGAACTGCACGTCCTGTATCTTGTCCTTTGAATACATGCATTCATCTTCCCATCAAGTTCAACGTGCCTTTGGAGCCCAAACATCCCCAAAACATCAGTGACCCGCCTCCGTGTTTCACAGTGGGGGTGGGGTTTCTTTTCATCTTAGATTTAAATTATGGTTGAGTCCAAAAAGTTCCATTTCGGTCTCACCCTTCCAAATAATTTTGTTTCAGAAGTCTCTGAGCTGTGTGGCACATTGTAAGCAGCTACTTTCTTGCCTTTGCAAAGTAATGGCTTTCTTCTGGCAACTCGATCATGCGACCCATTTTTCTTCACGTCTCCTTATTGTGCTCTTTGAAACAGCATCTCTTACAGTTTTTATTTGGCAGTTAGTCTTTTTTGCCAATTTTTGGTTTCAAACAGAATCCATTACTTTATATTTTTTTAATCAGAATTTAAACACTGCTGATAGACATTCTCAGTTCCTTGGATATCTTTTTTTTCACCTTTCCTGTTTTTCCTGAATAGATTGTAAGAGTTCTATTCAATCTAGTTCAGGCATGCCCAAAAGTCCTTCCCGGTGGGCCAAAGCCAGAAGCTAATGTTTAACAAGTCTAGCTTGAACCATTAGGGTTTCATTGGTAGCTTAATTAGTGATCAGATGTAGATTGAAGATAAACTATCCCTGGCTGTGGCCCTTGAGGTACAACTTTGGACATGCTGGTCTAGTTTTTTTTACATGAAATCAGATGTTGCAGAAACTATGTAATGGCAGAAGGCAGTGCCTCCTGTCAGTCACTTGCATAAGAAGGTATTAATTGAATAGTGCATACTCTTAAGATAGTCAAGTAGCAAGTATTTTAACATTACTTAAAGTCAAGTTGCAAGTCACTAAATTTATACCATGAGTCTGACAGGAGTTCTAGTCATGTGACTCAAGACCACATCCCTATCTTCAAGCAAACAAATGCTAGTCACAAAAAAATCATGTCAACATTCTTACCGTGATGTTTTTAGTTATATCCGCCTTAATGGGAGCAAAAACCTTTGAACCAAGGCAATCTGAGAGAGGAAAGACAAGAAAGAGAATCATTTAATAATGTCACACAAAACAAATACTGTATGAACAGTACTGTAGCTACTGTGCATCAGATAAAGAGATAACTACTTGTGACATAGATTTTTCCTTTTCCTTCTCTGAGGGCTGCCTCTTCACACGTATCACCCAATTTCTTTTCAAACAACAGCTTGCTTCTTTGTACAGTAAAGTTCCAGCCTTAGCGGGACCAGGAAGTCAAGAAGACATTGACAACTCAAAGGGTAGGACACGGTGGTGGTAGGCATGACCTTCAGAACAAAACTGGAGGGAGGGTCTGTGATGTGGTCCTTCTGGTCTATTGAGGCCCCCTGATGTTGTGGGCCAATGACATCCTTTTAGGCCCGGTACCTGTTCATAACCATCAGCCTTGTAATCCACCAGCCTTTTTGGGAACTGGTTGGCTTCACCATGGGAGTATGCCTTAACACACATGCCTCGAACACGCTGCCTACCCGCACCTGTAACCCAGAAGTCCATAAAAGTGGATTCCACTGCTCCGGAGAGCTGGGTCGATGGAAGCACCTGGTGAGGAGTCATCTTCTCCTCATCCTTCAAGTGGTAGCACTGTCCGAGCAAAAATGCACCACCACAGATTGGTTCACTTGGGGCGATGCCAAGTATCTCTTGGCTGCTCCGCCATTGTGAGTGGCCCGCCATAAGCGAATTCAGGGAACAGATCTCAACTGCTTAGTTCAAGACTAGGAGAATTGCTTAGCATCTATGAAATTAAATGTACTATTTAGCTAATACATGCTTTCATATAATATCTCTGTTGAATCAAAAAGAATTTAGTTGTCACTGTTTTCTCAAGCTGCTAGGCTGGCAACGCTGCATTTGACAAAAATAAACAAAGCAGATGGTCAGTATGGATGTATAAACATACGGTTTACAAAACATTTACAGTGATAAAAACAAAAGTATGTGAGCGTTTTGGAATTTCAAAGGTTTCTGAATAAATGTGATCTGATCTTCATTTTCAATCAAGGCTATTGACAACTCTTAACGTGTCTTAAAATAATAACACAAGTATTCCGATATTTCATGTCTTTATTGAGAACAACTTAACAAAAGTTATCGTGCTTGTGAAAAAAGTAAGTAAACCCTTATGTTATATTATTAACTGGTTGAGATGCTCAATGAGATGCTTCCTGTAGCTGCACATCTTTGTGGAAAAAGTTTGCTCATTCCTCCAGGCAGAACGAAAATCTTTGGAAGTCTTGTGCATGTTCCTCTTGGAATCAATTCATCTTCAATCTCTTATGGTTTTGAGGTCTGGCACCCTCAAAAAGCTGGATTTTGATTTTGTGGACTTGCCCTGGTGTTTTGGGTCATTGTCTTGCTGCATTGCGTACCTTCCACAGAGCTTTGTTGACATGCAGACATTCACACTTTATCCTGAAGAATTGCCATATATTTGTGAGAATTTATCTTCCTTCCACTGACTGGAAGTTGGCAAATTGTTGATGGAGCAAAGTACGCCCAAATCATGATGTTTCCTCCATCATAGCTTACAGTAGGTTTTTTTTTATATTATATACTTTTTTTTTCAGATCATCAGACATCTTAATTTGGCAATGAAATTCCATAATGTTTGTTCTTGACACTGTATACTTTCCTACAGCTTGTTTTAATATTCCGTAGACTAGATTGCAGTAAAAATGCACAATTCATTTTTAGTTTTTACCAAATGCTTTATTATATAAAAGAAATCCTTAACACTTCTTCATATCCATGTATTAATAATCTATTACTTACCAAAAAATGATGGCAGGTGAGAAACTGAGTCCAAAAATGTTTTGGTAGCCATCTCATTTGTGTCTAGCAGTGGAGCAAACTGCTTATCCAGAAAAAGTGCCATCCCAGAAAAAAGTCAGCCAGTAATAATAACGTTTAGTTGAGTTTCCTAATCAACCTGACATGTACAGTCTTGTGAATTAAATCGACAAGTCCGACGGCAGCGAAGAGGGCATGCAGTGCGTTTTGCCAGTGAACGCAATGAGACAAGAGAACTCCATGAATAAATCATGGCAGCATTTTACACCGTCTTGTCTTCTTGCTACCTGTGGCGGATTGTACTTTTTACAGAATACCATCTAATGATTTAAAATATCACACACAAAAAAAAAATAATATAGAAAAACTCCCAAAAAAATCTTTACACCTTACGATTTTAAGAGCAGTATTGTTCTTTTGGGCACAGTGGTGCAGTGGGTAGCACTGTGGCCTTCCAGTTAAAAAGGTTGTCGGCTCGAGGCTCACCGGTGACCTTTCTGAAAGGAGTTTGTATGTTCTGCCCGTGCTTGTGTGGGTTTCTCCCACAATCCCAAAAACAAGCGATTAGGTTAATTGAATAATCTAAACTCCCCGTAGGTGTGACTGTGAACGTGCGAGTAAATGTTGCCCTGCGATTGACTGGCGACCTGTCCAGGGTGTACCCTTGTCTCTCGCCCAATGTGTGCTGGCACCGCCAGACCCCCATGACCCCGAAAGGGAATAAGCAGGTTGGAAAATTAATGAATTGTTCTTTTGAAGGTTTTACACCACCAAGTTTTTCATATCAACTTAAAATGGGTAATGAAAAAGTTTGGGTAAATTTTCATGATTTTCCTTAATAAATCATTGCTTGTCTGGATACTATTTGTTTATGGAAAGCGTGCAAGAATTATTTAAAAATATTAGGCAGGAGCATAAATTCAACTTCACCAAAGAAAAAATAACTCAATACTTTGTGAAACCACTGCAGAAATAACAGCCTCTAAACGGTTTCTGTAGATTCCAATTATAAGAAAATGATGAAAATTTACAGGGGTGCCCAAACTTTTGCACACCACTGTATGTATTAAATGTGACAATGTGTATCTTGGATAGAATTCATCTTTATTAAACGGGTGAAATGAAGCAGCATTAATTGCACAATGCATATTTCTCATCTGAAGGCTGACAGCCTGAGCTGAGCAGCAAGTGAAGCTGGAAATAACACACACTCTTACCAGATTAGTCACATACATTACAGTACATATAAAAATGGTATATAAATAATGAAACATGTCGTAACGCTATTGCCAACACATCGGCTGCTGGTTACAGTTAGGCATATGAGTAAACTTACATACATACACAAGAAAAATGGCAATTATTCATACAAGGCAGTACATGAGGAAACATTCAAGAGTGGGCCTAAAACATTGGCAAATAATCAGCCATCTAGAGTGATTGAAGCAGGTCTTTGACTGTTTGACGGTCACCAACAAGAAAAAGACATACATTTATACATTATTATTGCAATAATACAAGTATTTCACCCAAATAGCATGATCACTGACTCACAGGCCTATTTTATACTAAATAACTAGCTGAGAATAATAAACTTTCTCAAATGAAGTCATCAAAGTAACTGTCAATATCCCACTGACTAAGAAAAAAGATCACATTAGAGCTCCAATAATCAGATCAGAACTACGCATGGCGCTCTTGTCAAGGCAAATGGGAGAAAATGGGGGGTTGGACCCCTGCATAGCAACCAGGTTGTTTATCTGAGCAACGCAGAGAATATCATAGAGCAATGGGGGTTGCTTTAGATGACCCAATGTAAGAAGAGCGACCTTTAATGACTCCTCTGATCCCTCCCTAGCAACCAGATTGCTTACCCTAGCAACCATGTCAGCAGACCTTTATCTCAGCTTCAAAAAATCCAAAGAAGTTTGGTCTAGATTACTTGTGGTGAGAACAGGGACTTTAAATGGCATTACAGACCACTCCTTATGGCAACCCAAATTTTACCTTAGCAACAATATTATTATATCTCAATTTCAGCTCTGGAAAATTGTTCGATATTTGATTATGTCCCTCATAGTGACAAATTGAATATTGAATAACATCATTGACTCTTCCATGGTAACAGAGATGTTATCCTAGCAACCAGAATTCCTCACTTTCAACTGCTTTAATCTTTTCTCCTCACATTTAGATTCCAGCTGGGCTATTCTTTTAGAAACTATTACATTCTATCTATATTTTTTAATTAATTTTTTTCAAACACTTTTTAACTTTAACTTATTTAAAATCTTTAAACTGACCCAAACTCCAAACCTTCTAAAATTGGTGCAAGAAACTGTAAAGGACTGGCTTTCTCAAACTTTAAAATCTAATGTTTAAATCAAATAGTTTTTACAAATGTATACCTTTTTAAAAATCTAGATGTATTGCCATCTTGTTTCTCACTGTTGAAAAAAGTCCCACAGACACAAGCAGTCACCACACACCCTGACACACATCTCTTTGTCGAAAGTACATCCAAGAGGCACAGGCATGAACAGCAGGCATAAGAAGTTGTAAAGGTGCAGTATGTAGTTTTTCACCACTAGAGGTCAACATTCGGGCTGAGCTTTGAATAGTGAACTCAAATCTCTAGATTAAAAAATGATCAGAAGCTTTTAAAATAATACAATTGTTAAAACAGCTGTTATGGATAGTAGATATTAATGTGAACATATATAATTCACATTTATTGTATTATCTATTGTTGGAAATTTTTGTGTATAATGTATACTACATCAACAGTTTTTTTTTATAATTGTTATGAAGACCCAGTGACAAAATAAAATGCATATTGTTCCTCTTACACAGCCAAAGTCAAAACATAACTGCAGAAGTATGAGATTACACGTTTGTAAAGTTCCTTAGGTCAGGAATTATAAAAAAATAAAGCCACTTATCTTAGTGGTGGAGAAAAACACTTGGGACGTAAACAACCAAACCTCATAACCTTCTTGTTTCTATTTGACTTATCGAATAAATTTCATTATAAATGTGGAAATGTCATGAAAATAAAACTAAACTAATACCAACTTTTGGATGTAAATTACAAGCATGTCTTAGCACACATGTAGAAAAAAAAAAAAAAAACACAACTTCAATAAAAGCACTTGTAAAAAGTACTTGAATATTTTAGCAGCGAAGCTAAAGGGTTTTATTTATTGCACAAGGCTTTGTGTTTCTTAACAATACATCAATATATTTCCCACCATGGCTGAACTTTAGCAGTTAATCCAATCTAGGATATACCTTTTCCTTTGCCTGCATCTGTGATGTATTTTAAATGTAAGAAAGTAAACAAGTATAGGCTTTTTCTTTTTTAACACCAACAAAAACAGCACAAGAGGATTATTTAGCACCAGAGGAAGCACAGCAAATATTAGCTTACGTTAAAAAAGCAGCTTGGTTGAACAAAAACAGTTAATACTTAGTCCACTGATACTGAGGAATTAGTGACGTTAGCATAAGCACTGCATTGTGCGACCATTAAAAAAAAACAAGAGGCGTGGCTAATCAATATAACTGGAACAGAGCAGGTAAACAAAAGGGAGATAATGAAACATGTTCCGGAGCGGAGGCTCAGTTACAGTCTTTGGTGATGACCGTCACCAACTGTTTGGCTGCTTTGGCGATGTCGTAGGCGCACTGGATGACCTGCTGGGAGTCCTTCTGACACTCTCCCTGGAGGCGGCTGGCACTGGATGTCAGGAGCCGCAACGAGCAGCGGACGGTCTCCGAGGACGGCCTCTGAGTGAGGAAACCAGCACAAAATTTAGAGAAACATGGGGATTATCACTTATTTAATTTACAATTACTGTATAATAATACACAAATATTAAATATGTTATAGATTGCTTTTTAAAAGCAGCTCCTCAAAGTTTGAAAATTCAATTAAATTATGAAAAACAAATAAAAATAATACACAAAGAGCTAACGTTATAAAATGGATGTAAATAGAAATTTCATGAAGTATTTTAGTGCTTCCAGAAGATAGAAACACAATGACCGAGATATAAGGTGAAGAAAAGAAGCACTTAAACAGCTGATTTTGAACATGTTCCATAGACAAAGCAAAGGTTCAGTCATAAATAAACTGGGATTATTTTATTAGTGAGAGATCCATTGGAAAACAACTTAAACAATGTCAGTCCTTTTCTTAGTTTTCTGGTACCAACAATTCAGATCATCACTAAGACCCTTCTGTGTGAGTTTTGGTTAGTTCTTAATTACTCTCATGATTCTTCCATTTGCCCACTGCACACAATTCTTGAATGGGCCATTCCTGTCTTGTCTATACCACTTTGTAATTGCTTCTTTAAAGGCTGTAAAAGTTTTCAAATCTGTAGCAACATGCTTCTCAGCTAGTTACCCTGCATAAGAGACACGTGGGATCCAGAAATCCTGTTAATTGGGCCATGAAATCATTTTAAAAACCCTAGAGTAGCTTATTCACCATGTTATTAGTAACCATTAAGGTGTTTTGTTTGAAATTTCAATATTTTTTCCATGTACAAACTGTACCATACAAAAAAAAAACCTCTATTAGCGACTTCACTTTACTTATACATGAAATCCATGTGTTACTTCTTCTGAAGAAAATAATCAATAATTTGTTTGTAGAAGTGTTATTTTTCTTTCCGTTTAAAAAGTCTCTAACTCAAATGTCTTTAATAATCATCTCCTGCTTTAATTAAAAATCCAACTGGGAAGTGTTCTTGAGTTTAAGTAATCCACCATTATGAAAATGAAGCTCCACATTATGAAAGATTAACTGGCCGGCTGCCCTTGACTAATTCAGCACTCGAAACCAATCACACACATACACATTGATATAAATCAGTTACACTATGTAAAGTCAGCTCATATATTCCAAGTGGTTAATATTCTAAGAGACAGCAAAAATGAAAAATGTCAGCAATTTTGAGAGAAAAAAAATAAATAAAAAATTTTACTCATCCAAAATGGCAAATTTAAATGAAAAACAAAAAATATATATTATAAAGTACTGTGACGAGGTAGCCAGGACTCTTTTTTTTATTATTTATGCAACTTATTGATCGCATATTTTTATTAAAACGCCCTGAGCAGTTTTGAACAACGCCAGTGTCTCTTGCCACCCGCTACAGTACATAAAACTGAATAAATATAATAATTTTACCTGCCTCTACTGCTGTGGACAAATATTGAAAATCAGCAGGGGGTCGTGTACTCATTGTAAAGCTTAGAGAAACATTTAATAGAGAAAGAATTCAAACTTTTTGGTACTTACCTTAGGGAACAACATCGCCATCTCTGTTACTGCCACAAGGATTCTCTCTGAACACTGGACAAACCTTAAACACAGAGAGTAATTATTGTTATGTTTTTAGACTAAATAGACACCAAAATGTAGGCAATTTTCGATTTAAAAGCTTTCGCTGGACATTTCAAGAGGAGGTTTTTCTGAGTAATAGTCAGTGCTAAAGGTTTTTTCAAAATCAATAAAATTACAAGGGTGCCTAAATTTCTGCACATGTCTAATTATGTTAAATTACTCTTGCACACTTTCCATGAATCAGTTCTAAAATATCCCAGTGTTTGTCTCCTGCATTACATAACTGAAGTTTCGTATCCAGACGACAAATGATTTATGAAGGAATACCATGACAATTGACAGTGGTGCCTAAACTTTTGCATAAAACTGTATCGATATCATGAAACGTGCAGTTTTATTATTTAGCATTGGACAAAAGAATAGTGTATTTAATGCACATCAAGTGGTCTTTATGCAAATTAGACAATGTCATCTATTGACCTTTGGGCCAGCCAATCGTGACGTGTTTCACTGAGGAGTTGAAAGAAGTGAATATCAAAAATGAGTAATATTTCCAGCACATAGTAGATGAGCATTGTTCCAGAGTGAAAGCAGAGCAGAGGAAACACTAGACCGCCGTATCATTCGCTCATGAATGTGTAATGGTCTCCTGAGCATGACCAGTTTGAGAACAGATGAACAGTGCAGCAAATGTAGTTTGGGAACACAAGAAATTTAGTGCATCAATGTATTAAATTAGGCTTTGTGAATTGTGAAAAAAAAAACCTGTAACTGCAAAAAACTGAAACTAATTCCACACAAAAATTGTCACATTTTCAAATATTAAATTGTTGTTTCAATTTTACACATTTGTGGATTCAATCATGAGCATTTGTCGATCTGGTTCAGGGGTTGCAAATTCTCCAGCAAACGCATCATTTGTGCACGTCAGAGTTTACCAAATATATGTGTGTGATGACTGACAGCAGACAACAACCAATCAGTGTTACTTGAAGACACAAACCCATTTACCAACATAAATCTAAACCATGTTTTACAGCAGTTTCTAAAATTCCAGTTCAAGACACGTTGTGCTGTATGCACTGAACCTCAAACTATTCCTCACCCCTCAAATTTGTTCTCCTGTGCAGCTCTGAGTAGCTCCTGGATGTTCTTTGTGATCAGCTCAGTTTTGCTGATGACATCCTCTGTGCACGGTAATGTGGAGTCACTCTCTGCCTCAGAGGAGCTCTCTGCAGACATCAAGGCATCCCCTGGCCAGCCGCTTGCCTGCAGTGTGCTGAGGGAAAGGAGACACATGTATGAGTGAATTCATTGTATGGAAACTCCTGACAATGTTCGAAACGCCCACAAAACATCACACCAAAAGAGAAAAAGAGAAAAAAATTATTACATTTATTCATTCACTGTGATTGAATTTTGTTGAAATTTAAGGTTTTTCTAGTTTTAAGACTATTTTAAAGACTAGTTTTAAGGACAAATGTGCTTGATTTACTACCTATAAATCAAGTATTATGTAATGCTCAGAAAAAGATAGCATCTAGTTTTAAGACTATACCATATTTCTTTGGTACTGACCACTAATAAAAGTTTGCACCGGTTTTCCTAAAATGATTGAGACAAGATCAAACATTCTCTCTTACTAGATTAAAAACACTTGCTTTGAGAGTTTTTTTGGCTAATTTTAAGATAGCGTACCTAAATATTTTTGCAGACCACATCTATCCTTTCAGGTGCACCTAATCAAGTGGGTGGTAAATGTATATTGGTTTTCAGATACAGTGGCACCTCGAGATACAAAATTAATCCGTCCCAGAGTAGCATTCGTATCCAGAATTTTTCGTATGTCGAAGCAAGTTTTACATGTAAAACACATCATCTGGGTACTGGCTCTCAGAAACAACAGAATAAGTTGATAAACAAAATGGAAAACCAGAGAAAAAAAAAAGTCATGCAACTTTTCTTCAGTCCTTAAAACCTACACATTGTTAATGTAATAAATGATAATAAAACAGAATAAAACTAATGCAAAATACGTAATATGTACACAAATGTGTCGGTGGAGAACGGATGGCAGATGACACAATACATGCAAAAAGTTAATTTTCTTGAGATATTTCACAAATTACAAACACCAACACGAAACCAAGCAGTGTGTGAAGGGATGGAGAGATGCGTCACAGGGTTTCTCCTCTAACTTGCACTACAGAAAGAGCACTTTCCACTTTTTATCGTTATTTCTTTTAGGACGCCTTGACTAACTTTTGTTATTAGCACATTATTGGTAATCTACACATAATGTTTCACTTGATTTAAAACGGATTTAAAGTGCTTTTGGTGATATGATCAAAGTTTCAGCACCTTTTACAATTGTCTGTCAATGGGAGAGTGAAGAGCTAGGACCAAAAAGCTCTGTGCAACGTTCAGAACTGTGTATTTTTCGTATCTTGGAATTTTTTTCGTATCTAGAAGGAAAATATTAAGATTTTTCCCAACGTGAAGCATTCAAGTTACCACTGTATATAGATTACAGGTTTTTGCAGATGTACTAATTCTGGATTTCCAGGATAAAACAATAACATTAGTTATTAGTATCTAGAAACTTGCACAAACGGGTGGATCAGTGCTAATTGAATCTGTTACATCAATAAAAACTGAAAGACAAACCCTAACTCTTCCGTCTCATTGTGGTTCAGAGTGTTACTGTAGTCACTTTCAGACAAGCTGCTTTGGGCGTCTATTGTGGCTCCCTAGAACAAGAGAAGAGGTGGGGTCAGATTTATGCCGAAAAAAAGGATGCAGTGCATATTGACTCAAAGCTTACAGACACGGAATACTTCATGCTTTAGCTGTGGAGTATAACACCAGCGGAACAGAGCTGTGAAGCAAAAGCCAGAAACACACTCTGCCTAAAACATTCGAGAAATAATATCAATATCTGGTCAAAACTCAAAATTAGATGTTGTACATCTTTAAAAAAAAACTGTGTGAAACAGAAAAATTGCTATATTACCTTTTACTATTTAATCCGATTATTGACGGTTATCCAGAACACAGTGGGGCTGTAGAAACTGGCTCATTCTCCATCTACCCGAGACTAAAAAACTGTGTTTTTACTACTCTATCCAGATCGGGTAACATCAGGACCAGGGGTTTCCATATTACCACCACATTTTATTTAAAAATGGACTTGAACAACATTGAGTTGCAATAATTGCTCAAAATCAAGCAAGTTTATTTCAAAAGCTGAGTTCCTCGAGTCGTAACAAAATAAAGCTTTAAAATATCTACATGTTGCTGCATTAATGTTCTGTAGGAACAAAATGTGAGTTCCATGGGAATTATGTAATAATTTCATACTGAATGCTACTGGTCTAATTGGATTCAACTGTTTATGCTAAGCTACAGTGGTAAGGAAAAGTTTTCTTTTATACATCATTAGTTGTCTGGATATACAGAGATATTTATGAACTGAAATGAAGTGATTTGTAGAAAATGTGCAAGAATTAGACAAGTGCTTAAAATTAGCCACACATGCCATTTAATTGATTTCAAAACCATTAACTTTAATTCTCACAATTGGTTTGGTAACTTCAGTGACCCACACACAGATGAATCCAATCATGAGAAAGTATTTAAAAGAGGCCAATTGTAAATGTTTCTCCTCTTTGCATTTTCCCTAAAGAGTGGCAACATGGAAGCCTCCAAACAAAAACATAATGGCTCTCAGTTTCAACTGTGAGGAACACTGTGAGCAATTGGAAGACCAGAGGCACAGCTCTAGGAAAATCATGAAAGTTTACAGGTGTCCCTATACTTTTGTATACCACTAAAATATACATTGCCAAATGTTGAAATGCATTCAAAAAAAACAACAGCTTATTATTCAAGGGGCAAATGGAGAATGAACCAAAGGAGACTGGATCGATGCTAGGTCTGTACGAATAATCTAAAAGTAATTGTAATCGACATTCAGAAGCTATAATCATTTTCCCCATCGATTATTTTGATTACTTTCCCTTTAAACATCCTATAGAGATTGTAGGTCAAACTGCCAAGCCCCATCACATGCGTTCTTTTAAATATCTAATAACAGGGAACTTTCAACATTACGGGCTGACGGACACCTTTCAGAGTGTGTTTCACATCAGAGAAACCAGAGAGCCAGTGACTGAGCGGTGAATGATGTTAACAGTTACTATATCAGTCTGAGCACGTGGCTTAAGATTAGTACTCCAGTTGAGGAACATCAAAATCATTGGGTGGACAGGTCAGAAGTTCATGCTCAGAGGAGTTGGGGAACAGAAAGAAGACAAGTTTTCCAGCAGCCCGATGTCTGAGCAGGTACTTAACCCTTTGGGTTCTCTCATCCCAGGACCAAGACAGAGTTGAGGGGAACGTAGGTAGGGAGGAGAAGGCGGTCACCGAAGGACCCTTCCCAATCTAGAAAGGTTGAGGGATATGTTGTTTAAAGCTGCAGTCTGCAGGATGTTACAAAATAATGCAAAATCACTCCTCCTTTTCTTCTGTGCACCCACACGATGGATCCTCTCCCCCTTCAGCTCCGTGAACTTCAGCTCTTCAGAACTCAGTTAAAAACACTTCACAATTTAGGATTTATTCCCTGTTTTTCATGAACCCGTCTCCTCTCACTAAGCATGTATTATATTAACTTTATGTTTTAGTTGTGCTCATGTTTTATTGTAAGGTGACCTTGAGTTCCGATTTCCACAGAATCATTTTAGAAAGAGAGAGAATGGAGCATCTTTCGTTTCATCATTCTGCTATTTTATTGTTTATCCAAGTAACATCACAGCAGTCTGTTAATACGACGGTTCTATTTTGTCACTCAGAAGAATTTGCACAGTGAGTGACAGCTGACCGTCTTCATGTTTGCGCCACTGGTATAAAATTGTCATGTGAGCAGACTTCGGTTTCACCATAAAGTGATGATGATGCTATTAGAGTCTGTTTAGTTATGTTCCTCATAATTTCATTTTGTCTAGCGTTTTATAAACTATCTTTATAAATATTTGAGTGCTTTCTTTATTATTAAGTTGACTGAATGAATAAGCGTGCTTTTTAAATATACGCTACATTCCTCTCAGTGTGTTTACAATTTCAGAAAACCCTCCATTTCAACCAGTGAAAGAGGCATGTACTACATGCAGTTTGAAGCTGGGCTTGAGGTGAAAGGAAACGTTAAAAGTTATAAATGACCAGGTCACCAGGAAGTGTTTCATCGGCTAATTCTCTGGTGGGGAGCAGTTTGAAACTTGCACTGTGTAAAGCAGTTAGCAGTTCCAGATATATCTGTAATGTGTTATTCATGACTTTTTAGTAAATATTTGGACTTCAACTGTTTTCTCTGGAACATATTATTCGAAGCTAAAGCTGATTCATGTCTCTTTTATTCCTTAAATCACAGGCAGATTTTGTGGGGAAAAGAAAAAAAATAAATCAATCGAATCAGTTGAATACTGTAAGTTTACCTTGTTTTCCTATTAAATTAATGTTTTACATTGTGGAGTAATTTGGTAGTTATTGGACTAGTTGCTCAGATCGAGAGCTTAGAGATGTGGAGAGTTTCAATATGAAGTGAATAGTTTCTACCTGACTTCTAAAGCACATTATAGATTGAGAAATAACGGTAAAATTGGACTGCTTTGGTTTTTCATACCAAATTATTGATCATTAAAACGGTAACTTTTAGAAAGTGGTTCTACTTTTTTTCTTTATGCTTAATTGACTGTATCCATTCATTAACATGGGAGTAAAGACCTTTTAAAATGGATGATGTACACAAAACCTTTAGAAATGACAGTACTAGCTTACAATACATTCTCATGCGTAAATATTCATACATACACATTAATTGGCCATGGAGATCGAATGAAAATTAAACATAGTAACTTCCTGGCAACCATTTTTTGGTTTTGTAAATCATAGAGACATTGGGGCTGGTTTATCTGACTAATAGTGACCATGGGAAAATTATATTCTGTCAATGACCCATATGAACCAGACTGTTTACCACAGAAGTCAATTATCTTTTTCTCAGCTTAGAGAAATCATAGAGATATAGGGGTTGTTATATTTTACTCGTATTGACATGAGGAACATTATATTACGTCATTGACCCCTCCATAGCAACCAGTCTGTTCATCTCAGTAACCACTTTGGCTATTTGTATGCGTTACAAGTTACGGTTTTGTAAATTTGCTCTTTTGTTTTAAAATAAATTATAGTTATTTTTGTACATATCAGCCATCTTTTGAGTTTTGAGATTTTTTTGGATAGAAACCCACATCTTTACACATTTGACAAACTTAAAAAAATAAATAAATAACTGGATTTTTCTCAAAAATGTTTTAATGATTGTCAATGGTTATCCATACATTATTTTTTGTTGCATTTATCATTACGAAAAGGTTTATTTTCAGAAGTCTATTGTAACTTCAAACAAAACGAGACAAAGCAGCCTTTTGGAATATCAAGGCTCACCCCGGGATCCCTTCTGAGCATGTGCAGACCCCTGAACTCAAGGACATGAGCGTCCTAATCGTTCTCATTTTGCATTAAAGTGGCCCAATGGCAGGAGGTGGTGACGAATTGCTCATATTTTTTTACAATCTTAAGATCAAGGCAGGTTTCAACCGCAAAAAACTACAGACTGCAGCTTTAAATACGAGTGCAGCAAAAGAGAAGGTGATGAGGGGCTCTCACAGCATATCTACTCAAGAGATTCTCTGTGATACACATCAAAGTTAAAGTAGGAAGATAAAATTTGACAGTGTTTGCGCTTACGTTCGAAGGCAGTGGTTGTAGATTTAGGGTAGTGCCAGTATCTTCTCCTCGAGTGTGATACGGCCTCCGACTTGAGCCTGTCTCATACATGGACATGGCTCTACAGCCACGAGGAGGAACCCCGTGTCCAGTGTCCTGTGGCCTCGCCAAACTGTTAGGTGTTTGCCATTTCAGAGAGCTGTTCTCATTCTGAAGGGAGTTCAACTGAGACAGATACTTTGTTAGTGGAGGTAGTTTGATGCTCGCTGATGAACGAATGATTAAAAAAACCTACCTTTCCCTGCATGAGCTTCAACTCTTCACTCAGATGGCAGTTGACCTTGAGGAGCTGCTGGATTTTTGCTTCGGAGGCACTGAGGGCACTTTTGACCTCCATGAACTCCTGCATGGTGATGGGACTATCCGAGAAGTCAGATGACTCTGAACTCTGAGAAAAGAAATTGACCAATGGCATTTTAACTGCCCAAATGACCGTAAGAGTGTTCCGACAGCGGGCATCATCTGGAGACCAATTTAAACTATACGCAAAAAAGAAGATGTCATGTAAACTTATCTCAGAGGTTCTCAGAAGAACTCATGGTACCTTGGTCCGCTCGCCTTTTCCAAACATCTGCTGTTGCTCTGTCTCTTCATCAGATGCTACACTGTCATAATCCGGCTGATCAAACACAGGACTTTCACTGCCACGATGGTTCCCGATGTCCTTGAGAATCAGCTCCACATTCTCTAAACATAGAGGAACTTGTTCTTCATTCAGTCTACTATGAAAGACAGATCCAAGAGCTTGATTAGCTTTACCTTTATTAGGCGAACTGCCGAGCTGGCGCCGCTTAGCATCGGTTAAAATATCAACCACTAATGTTGCGAACTCATGAGCGTTGAACCTTGCAAGCTTCTGACGACCCTGTGAGAAGAAAACCGAAGATGAAAATAAAGCATCACAAGCCAATCATACCGCATGGACCTCCCCATCAACAAACCTGGTTCCTTGTGGAAGAATATTCAGGGTTGACCGGAAGAAAGGGTACAACTGTGGTCTCCGTTACCAAAGTGCTGTGGTTCTGTGTCGCCAGCCATACTAGAAAAGTGAAAGGATTGACTCCAAATGTTAATCAAGATAAGTTAGTTTTAATTTAAGGAAGCCCATTTCTGCCACTGCCCAATAACAATAATAATGTAGGCGTGACCATGCATATCAGAAAATGTTTTGAGGTATTTAGGTATTTCTCAGATTTCAGAATTAAATTCAGCATTTTGAGAAACAAATTCAAAATACGAACAATATGTATATTTATTTAAAATAAAAAAATAAATAAAAATCAAGGCACAAAAGTCATGAATGATATGTGGTCTGATTTGTAAAAAATGAAGTAAGTATTGCAAATAAAAACAATCTGAATTTTGTGGAGATTAAAATTGGGGGAAAAGTTGGGAATCGCAAGACTTTAAATCTGACTTTGACATATAAACTCACAAATGCATGAAATAACCTTGCAAATAAAGAATTGCAAGTAAAAAAAACATAATGGCAAGACATGAATTTAAAGTTTATGATGACACAAAATAAAAACCTGAATTGTAAGAAATAAAGTAAGGAATATGAAAAATGCCTAAAAATACAGTTAGATTCAAATCACGTTTTACAGAAGAATTACAGAAATGTAACATTTTGAGAAATATTAACAGTGCAAAAAATAAGTCTAAATAAGCCTTTATTCCACAAAGATTAGACAATTATCAAATCAATAAATAAAAGTCTAATTTGCTTTCCAATTGTTTAAATATATACCACAATTTTTTTTCATTTATCTCCAGCTAACAACAGGCGAGAGGCAGGGGTACACCCTGGACAGGTCACCTGTCTATCGCAGCGCAATACCACAACATTTTTTAATTATTCAGTGCTTCAAAGATAAAGAAAATAAAAAAGAAGGAATTCATTGAAACCAGAAAAGCAAGTTTAAAGACAAGGAAGTGCATTAGTAAAGTTTGAAACAAACTTGTAGTCAATCAGTGGTGAGATTCATTAACAGATTATTGCATGAATCTCCAAGAGCCTGTAACATTTTCAAGTGCTCCAAGTCTTGTTCCCATGTATTTGTTGTGCATTATTTTAAATCCACCACTTGTTTTTGTGTCCAGTGTTTACTAAAAATGTAACTAAACAAATTATTATAAAGCACACAGTACCACCCACAGCATTTAACCCTAGTAGCCCACATTGCTTTAACTTATTTATGACAATAGATTTCACAATGATCATTGCGTCGGACACTGACATGTAAGCCAAATTTATCACATTAGAGCCCTTTCAGACGGATACCTGTATTCTGTTTGAATCTAGTAACAGTTTATTGTTGGCGTAGTCTCAAGAGTGGATCAAGCAGTCTGGCCTAGGGATGGGTGAAACATGTGGCTCAAAATAGGAAGTTGCCTGAACTCGAGGTGATGTAATAACTCTTCAACTCTTTCTATCTTTATACATAAAGGACATTTTTCAAACTCCATACTGTGGGGTAAAAGTGCACATATGAAGGTTACGGTAAAAGCCATTTTTCTTGGTTCCATAACTCAAGCTGCTTCTTCAAGTGTATTGTTACAGTGAATAGTGTATTGTGGCAAGCAGTCGCACACTGATGACCCGAGAGATTTTGTCTTCCACCATCTAAGCTACGCATTTCCAGTGACTTTGAAACGTGGGGAGGGGGCCTTTCAGAACCAAACAGAAGAGACATTCCCAGTCTGAAAGGGGAGGCCCTCAGAGATAGCAAGGCTCGTTTCATTTTTTGAAGCTTTCCCAAACTGCCTTTTAACTTAATTCATGTTTACAACAAATAAAAAAGGACTCAAACATTGGAAAAGTTGTAAGGAAATTGTGTAAAAACCTGCATCGGTTTCTCTTCGGTCAACTTCATCATAAACATCCATGGCTAGCTCTTCAAACTGATGATTACTGAGCTGGGAGCAGAAAAAATGATCAATACATAAGCCACAAACATCACAATGTGAGTATTTCAAAATAGCCTTCTGTGTTACTTACAGACTGAAGCTTCTTCTTTGCAGCTTTGGCCAGTTCTGACAGATCAAGACTGCTGCATATGAATGATATAAGAACAGTTATTATGTGAGCATGATGAACTCCAGAGACACATGAAAGAGCTACTTACAGGTTTCTACTCCAAGAGGCAAGCAAAAAGTGGGACATTTGAGTTTTTAAAAGTCAAACTGGATTAAATAATATGTAAAAAAATAAAATTCATCCCACCTGTCTGCTATCTGAGGAATCAAGAAGTGTTGACCCCCTTTATGATCTGAAAATCAAACCAAGAACAAATCAATTTCTTTCAGGGTCTAAAATCTGGAGGAGCGTTCAATATCCTCAGAAAGAGACCAAAGCAGTAAAATCCACTTTAACTGCTTTTAACTCAACAATGTTTTACAAACATAATGTCAATCTATTTCCAAAGCATGTTGAAACACAGTCAGATATAGCAGTCACTCGTTATAAAAACTATATTACTACATAAAACACACAGCTACAAAACATGACTGAATATAAGCATAAAAAAATTGACAAAAATTCCATTTGAAAAGTGGGGCTTGTAAATCAATTGATGTTAAAAGCTTTGGTAAAAAACATATTTTTATATCTTTTTAAGAAACAAAACATCAGGTTTTGTTTCATAAAAAGGGAGTGAATGGCAGAGATTTGGCTCAGTATTGATGGGCGGAGCTTTGGTGGTACAACCAATGGTCTTGTTTAAAAATAAGTGCACAAAAAGACTGGATTCAGAGAAGAGTGGTGTCATAGTTTCCTGCCTTTTCTTCTCGTTTTGCTTTATTTCTCAACGTTCTCCCTTTTCTCTGTGATCTTTTGGCTTAAAACTCAACTTTAAATGTACAATTGGCTTGCCACATCCATCCGGATTTTTCCATTCTGCGTCTCTCTTCTCTCCATTGTCTTCGTGCGCTTCCCTGATCATTTCCACCTGTTCAGTTGTTGGCACATCATTTGTCCCGGTGTTCTCTGTCTAGTGCTAATTATCTGTGCTATATTTTACACATGTCTGCCTACGAGCAGCGCGGGTTTATTGTAGCATTTTGCGACTCTGAACGTGAGTTTGGTCCCGGTCCGTGTTTGCGCCTTCCAGGCTACATCTATGTAAATATTAATTTTCTGGCCTTGTTTATTTCTTAGTTTAGTTATAGCTTGCTCTCCTTTGGAGAAAGTTTTAGTTTAAGACAGGTTTTCCTTCCCCCGTGGAAGTTTTACTTTGTACTTGGTGAATAAAATCTTTAAGCTCCTGCATTTGAGTTCTCTGTCTCGAGTTCCTGACAAGTGGAGCAGATGACTGTTCAATGTAAATCAGTGATTAATGTAAAAAATGTGCATGTTGATACGAGCCCTACCGATCTATAAAGTAAAGAAAGAGTTACAGACTCTGGAACTCAATGGGGTTGATCTCTTCGTTTCATCACACCATTTATTATTCTTTTGTATGCTGAGCTTAGTGAGCCCTCTTTAAGCCCTGTTCTAGATGTACTGAAGACTGACCAGGTTTTCTTCCACACAGATAGAAGGCAAGTCTGTCGGTCAGCTCATACTGGATCTCCACAAGTCTGTCGGCCAGCTCCTGGTGTCCTGCCTGCCTACAGAGTGCGAGAAAGAAACACAACGCTGAGCTAAAATAATTCCATGGTACTACACTAGAAATGGCTATTCTTTGTCATTTCTCACCTGGCGTAGTCAACAGGACTCATGGAAGAGCTGTCTGGGGCTCCTGGATCTGCCCCGTAGACAGTGAGCAGCTCGGCCTGGAGAAGCTGGCCGGCCTTTGCTGCGACATGCAACGGAGTGTTTCCTTTCTCCTAAATACAACAAAACACACTCTTAGGAAAAGCCAGACGTGTTTTACTTTCATGATGTAGCACTTGGGATATAAAGAGAGTGGTGTTTTCGAAGTTCAATGTGGTACAAAAGCTAATTGAGTACAAAATACAATCTAATGAGCATACCCCATAAATCCAAATAAAATTTATTCAGACAATAACTGAAACAGTTGCCTAAGTGTCAATGTAAAACAGCATAACTCCATTTTGATTAATTTGAGTAAAAATGTATTTTCTTTTTTTGTTCCAAACTTCCATAAAACACCTCAGTCGAACAAATAGAAAAAAATTTAAATCCAGATTTTAATATTTGAAAATTCATTTTTTTAAATGTTCATACAACAAACAACATCGATATTCAAATCAAGTGGCTGGTTCCAGAATACCGGTAGATGGTAAAACAGTGCCAGACTCATTGCTTTGAACCCGGGTCAAGTCCTTTTGCCTGCCGGTGACTTTGGGACATCTCCACTGGACTTTATTGACTGATTGCCTGTTCTGTCTTCGTGGAAGGATTATAAAATTTTTCAAAATGTTGACAGCCAGCATTTTTCCTCCTCAGCCCCTCGTCTTCTTTATGCTGTGCTTGGTTTAATGCAGTTATAGCGTTTTGTGGAAAAACTAGACTGGAGTTTATCACAGTTTGGAAACAAAATTGATAAACCAAGACTGTATTACACAGCAAGCATTGTGTTTTTTTTTTATTGATTATTGGCTTTTATGAGCTTGAGGAAAAAATACACTTCAAACTTGGCACCAACTGATTTTTATTTTATTTTTTTAAATGTTGTTTATCATATTTTGTAACTCCACATATACAAACATTCTCGACTACTTACAGGATGGAAGAAGTTTGTCTGGGCTCCAAGCGACAGAAGCCGTAAACATGTTTCCAGATTCCCAGTTCTGACACTCGAGTGAAGTTGCTGAAAGCAAGAGAAAATATGACATTTAACCCGTGCTATGCTATATCTTCAACAGTGTTCTGCACCAAAAGATTTTTCTAAATTGATTTAAAAGTGCACTTGTACCTTGCTGAGGTCTTTGGCAGTGACGCTATCATCTTCTCGACACGGCATCCGATGAACAAATGCTAACATTTGATACTTGGCTTTTATGAAGTCTGTTTTGTTGGGGCTAACAGAGAAAGTGAGTTGTAAAGAGGGAATAAAGCTCCATCACGATGTCTGTGTGATCTTTAGTTATTAACGACTCACTGGACTCTGTCCTGAGGATTGGCTTTCCGTTTCCCACTCATGATGGAAGCGGGATCCAGGAGACTGTGTTCCCAGATTGAATTTGCTCCATTGTTGTACAGGGATTTCACCATCTGTGGATAAACAACCGTCACAATAACACATTTTACTTGCCACAAAGTTTTCTTGTCCTGACACAATCTCTAAAGCCCAATGACCATATCTTTGTCCTCATGTTGGCTTTGTGCTCTGGCATTTACGTATGAGCCTATGAGGATGTTATATTGATAAAATGGACCCTAAGTGCATTTTCCTAGAGCAAACCGGAATGCTGCCACCAAAACCCTGGTGTGCAACAAACAAGAAGGCTTGCCACCCAAACTTCTCTTCACATCTTTGCAATTTCAGTGATAAACCATACATTGTGTGAAGGGGGAAGCCACCCACCTCTCCCTGTACTATTTCTGGTTGAGGAACTAACACACAATACCTCTTTCCTGTGAGTACGCCTTAGGAAACAAGCAAACCATATGAGCAGAGCTCCTCACCTGAAGCTGCGAGGTAGGCCACAGAGTCTGGGTCAGATGGCGGACCTGAGAGCTGTGCCGACCAAGCCCCCGGTGAATACTGCAGCACTCGTCACAGATCAGGACACCTCGGTTGATCGAGGCCCAGCGAGGGTCTGAGTAAGGGGAAGAAAAGCACATGTTTACCCAAAAATCTAAAGCCACAAAATTGTGACCACCATTCTTCCTCTGGAAGTAACAAAAGAACCAACTTGAAATATGCCTCTGCAATATGCCTTCATACTGGCGTCTGGAGCCATCTGAGCACCCACATTAAAGTTATAGCTTACAATAATCGAAAAGTAATCGCCATTCGGAAACTATAATCGTTCAAATTCTTTCCATGTAGATCATTTTAATTGGTTCCCTTTAATAACACTACTGCCAGTGGAGTCACGTTCCGCTCCCATGTGAGCTTTAATTTCAGTTGTATTGATGTCGTTTAAACTGTCATTGATAGTAGATAGCGTGTGTTTTCTTCAATTATTTTAATAATCAAGTAATGTACCCTTCAATCTAAAATCTCTCTGTGAACTGTGAGAGCAAGAAAATTATAATTAATATAAAATAATCATTCAACAATCGCAATTGAGCTAAAATCTTCAATTAATTGAGATTTTGATTTTGGGTTAAATCACCCAGCTCTACTTCTAACTTAGATTAAATAAGGTTTGGGTATTGAAAGGGTTCGATGCTGCTGGTAAATCAAAACCTTCAAAATGCTACCGTTTCCTAAACAGTGGGATCCGTAAAATTAATTAAAAGAAATACAGGATTGAATAAAACACATATATACTTAAAAAAAAAAAAAATCAACATTATTTCAGGCTCACAACATTACACTGAAAAGCCCTTGAATTTAACTAAAAACAAAATGAATAGAACTAACACAAATATTGAGTTATTTGAACATCAGCAAATTAAATCAGTTTAATCCTTGATTTTAAACAATTAAATTGATTTTGAACAATTTACCAAAAAACTAAATCAATTAAGGCCGCAAACAGCCATCAAATGGCTATTGTTTTGTACCATGCACCTTGTCTAGGCTTTAGCGAGGAGATGTATTCAAGCTCAAACTGTTAACATTTCTGGATAAAATGTTATTTGATTAAATAAAAAAAAGTAAAAAAAAAAGTGTCTTATAACCAGGTGGAGCCGCTGTTCTTGCTTAAACTGGTTTGAGCCGCTGGAGTGTTGTGAGGTTACTGGAGCTGAGTTCATCTCTTAACACTTAGTTGTGGTTGAGCGGTTGAGCTCTAGTCTGCGTACCATGAGATCACTGACTGAGGGAGTGTAACAAAGCCACAGTGGATTGCAGAAGCCTCTTGATTGCAGTTCCATTTGTTTGTCCTCGCTCACAGATTAAACAAATGTACGGAAATGTGTGCACCGTCGTGGTCTGGTTACTACCTTTGCCACAGTTACAAGCCAGCACCAAGGGTGAAGTGCATATGGCAGTGCTGCTCAGTTTTACTCATGAAGAAGAGCTTTTACATTTCTGAAAATATAGAAATTATGATAATAGTTTCCCGCTAAACGAACCATGGATAGAAGCAGAACCCAGCTCCAGCAGCAACTTAACAGCTTTAGTTCTGCTTCATGCAGAAACACAGTGGAAGTGGTTCAGGTGTTAACCACCACCAACAATATTGAGAAGAGTATGAGGAGAAATCCATCGACTGGGAGCAGCTTTTTTTCTGCGTGTTTAACTTTATTAAAGTGTTTTTAAAGTTTGATGAAGAACTTCTGCAAATATAATAACAGAAAACAGGTAATATGATAATATAAAAAGCATATATTTAATTTCCTCCAAAACAAACTAGAATGATTTATGTAAGAATAAAGCTATTCATACTACCTCTGAAAAGCATTTAAATTTGTCCTGATTCTCAAAATTACACGTTTGTCACAAAGCTCAGACTAGAGCTGTTTGAGTTCAGCTTCTCATCAAAAGTGTTTTGTCCTTGAGCGCCACCAAGCCATGCATTTTTTTTAAATGTCACAAAGCTAAAAACACATGAGCAAAAGAGCAACTCGCAGTGCTTTGACGGATTGTGTAATTTAAACATTACGGCATAAAAAACTATTATGGATATCAGTGCATGTGAGCCTGTAAAAAATCCATGAGTTTTTAAAATGAATAGGGTAGCAACTGGTAAAAAAATGCTGATTTTCTCAATCATGCAACAGCATTACTAAAATCATGGCTGCCCATCACTACAGTATAGAGAAAACTATAAATAACTTTTATTTATCCATTCACATTTTTTTATTTCAAAAAGTTCTCTGTCTGTTGACGGCACATAGAAAACTATGTGTTTTTACGACTATAATTTTTTTTTGGGGGGGGGGGGGGTGGCATTTTATTTCTTCTTAGGGCCCCCATCTGGTCAGCAGCGGCTCTGGTTCTAATTTTAACATGGGGCCTGAGCATCCTCATCCTCCTCATCTTCTTCATCTTTCACAACATATTCCAATCCACCTTCTCTCCATCTCAGGAATAAATATACACATGATTACATTTCTTGATAATAATCTAAAACGAACCTCTATCTAACACGAGCATCTGTTTGCAATAAACCACCGCTTGCTTTCCAGATGCTCTTTTCCCGTTTGTTTCGCGATTGCTGCGCGTTTCTTACCGTGCGCGCTGCAGTCTGCGCAGACCTCCCGGTTTCGCGCTTTAGTTGACATCGCTGAGCTGAGGATAGCGACAAACTTAAAAACTGTGGTTAAACACTTAATAAAGAAATGAAGCCGCGTCTCGTCCCCTTGTTCCTCCTTATCTGACGCATTTTTGCTTCCTGAAAAAGGAGGAGACCGACTGTAGGGGGCGGAGGTTCATCAGGCGACGTCACCATTACCGGGGCGTGACGTGCCAGAAGACAGGGAAAATCTCCTTAAAGAGTGTTTAAAAAAAGAATTGGTTTGTTAAAATAATTACCTTAGACTCCCAAAGAATTCTCTCTTGTATTTCTGCTATTAATTACACCGTTATTGTGCTTATATAGTTTCTGTAAGTTTCTTACAAACCTGGAAAATACAAGTGGGTCCATTTTCTGTAGAAAAAGCTGTGAAGCTGTCCAGGACTTTGTGGTAGTCAGAAGTCATGCTCTTCATGCTCTCGCGATGGAAAGCTGTTGTGTGAATGACTGCTCAAACAAATTTTCAAATAGTTTTATATATTGATAAAATCCAATTGATAAATTGCTGAAATGAGACAAAAGTAAAACAAAGGAGCAGAAAACATACAGTCAATGACTGAAACCTGAATTTGTAGTAAGTATTTTGTCTGGTAAGTCGTATTGACTAAATCACCATATTTGTTAGTCCTAATTATGATTGTTTTGACTGGTGTTCTGAGAGTGGTGCAGCTGTAGCTGAATATGGGGGATCATTCATCCTCTGCTTGTTTCACCTGCACAAGCATGAGATCCTGAGAGAGAGCTACCTTTGTTTTTTGCAGCTTTCAAACAGCTACTCTAATACGATTTGTAATAAAAGGGATTTGTACATATCTGGCAATATAATAATTCTTACATAAATCACATTAACTTAATGTCATTTCTCAAATATCACTGTGTTTGTCTCCTCTATGATAAATTTAACTGAAATCAGGATTATTCAAAAGATACATTCAGAGAACATGCAGAGATCCAAGAAAGCCAGGAGCTTTCTTGGCGAGTCGGGTTGCATGAACCGTAGATCTGACTAAAAAAGAGGTGCACGAATGATCCCTTAAAAAGAGGGAGATGGATTGGAGGAGTGTTCTGATTCAGTGTGGATATTGTCTGCAGGTATATTAAACGAGGTGCTCTTGATTACTGGATTCTGTCTTCTCGGAACACAGGATCCCCAACATTTACATGGTTTACTCAGTGACCCCATGTCATTACAGTTGCATCTCTTCACACAAAAAGTGAACACTTAAAAACACCCGGTAATGCCCACCATCTGCTCTGGTGAACTTTCCCGTGGTTTACTCAAAGCCTACAATATATACCTTTCATATTCCCCTTGATGTGATGTATGTCACGTTTGAACATGAACATCACCCCCAATTCCTTTAGCATTGCGGGATAACAGCATAGACAGTATCTGTACAAGCTTCGTCCCTCCGAAAACAAAAGTGAATGAGCCTCAACTTCAGCTGCAATACCTGTTAGTTAGTTAGTTAGTTAGTTAGTTATCTGAAATTGTGGCTTTGACTGGATAGCCGCTAATAAAAGGCTAGCTGTGTTTTTGTAGCCGTGCTGGTCTACCCAACAGGAAGAGCATCCTGTTACTCCTGCAGCGTTCATGAATTTTAGATAATAGAGGTGCTTTGCAAATAATACCCTCATGAAAAAACATTCAGTTGCTTATTTTTCATTTCAGAGAGTGAACACCATATTTTATATTGATTATTAATGATTGATTAGAGAATTCCAAGCCAAATTGTGCCTTACAGATCATGAAAAACAAACTTGAGTGCCTCATAAAATCTTACCAAGTTTCTTTCGCCTTTTGGTCTCTTAATCAAAGGCTGCACAATCATGGTAGACTGCTAAATATATAGTAGAAATAGTGAGCCAAATAGTTTCATTCAGGGAAATTCTGAAGTTTGTTCATTTGTCTGCTAAAAGCTGCGATTTGTAATATGATGAAACAGCAGTCACAGAAAAACCCTTAACAGGTCAGCTTTCAAATATATATATGCCTCCAGGCCCTTGTTTTTGATCTGGGAGAAGAATGCAGAAGGAATGTTGCTTGCTCATGGCTTCATCTACTCTCATTATCTCATCTTCATCTGCTCTTAACTCCGGAGGTGGGGAGAAACAAAATTTACTTTTGGGAACAATTTTAGAAACATAAAAATTAAAACTTTACATTTTTACCAAAGATATTGGTGACACTGCTTCGTGAGGAGCTACTCTGAAAGTGCTTTTAGTTGACAAGTAAAGGATCAAGCAGCTAAATGAACACTCAGGAGTAGCTGGTGGCAAGTTCATGGACCACCTAAATGAACAGATAAAGTGAGCACATCTTTAAGCACAAACACTCTACAGTGAGCTTTCTTCTGTTTCTTCCACTTATCTGCTGCTGGGTCATGGGGGAGGGGCCAGTCTAAACATGGATACCCAGACAAATCTCTCCCCAGACACCTCCTCCAGCTCACCCAGGTGAATCTATCTGATTGCGGCTTGCAGTATAAGGGTACAGTGTGGATCGACCCGTGCATGCCCAGAACGTCTGCACCCCCCTTCGAGAGTAATGGTCAACTCACTCTTGTTCCACTGTATCTGGTCCTCAGATTGACCTGCCCTGCTTTTGACTTGAAACGCTCAAAATCACTCAAAATAACAAGAAGAGTCTACTGTAACTTAAACCTGCAGACTATTAGACTCAAAGGTTAGGGTTAGGATTATGCTTCAATGCAACAGCCTCCTTTGGGTTGACGTCATTGTAGCATTTAGACCCCTCTCCACCCAGGGGGAAACTGAGGCAATGTTCACATGTACCTGGGATTTTTTCTTACACAGTGTGAACACATACACACGGACCCTTAAACACCCCTAAAACACTGTAATGACTCTACCGAACCAACAGGTGGCAGTCGATTCATGTTTTTTTTTTTATCATGTACAAAAAAAGCAGCTCTGTTCGGTGACCAAATGGGAAAAATGCACATTACTGTACATGTTTAAGCCACAATAGCGAAATAAACAGCAAGATTGTCCTTGCGTCTGCCCCCATTACTCTGGTTATTGTCAACAGTGGCGAGAACAATACTCTGAGTTTGTCTGTCCGTACAGAACCTGGGTGTAAAGTGTTTTAGGCCCTGTCCACATGCATCATGTTATTTTGAAAACTAGTATTTTTCTGTGCGGTTGCGTTGTCCATCCACCTGTAACTGCAGCACAGTTTTTATGTAAGCGCATATTTTTTAAAACGCTGGCCAAGGTGAATCGTATTTGATGCAATCCACCATGGGCCATAACCAGACTATTATGTGTCCGGGGGGTGGAGTTTGTCGTTATCATCACGCAGTGTCACTGCTTGACTATCTTGCTGTTTATTCCACTATTACAGGATTACATGCACCTGTTTAACATTTGGACACCAAACAGAGGCCCTTGTGGTTTTTCTCACACAGTGTTAAAAAATCATGTTTAAAACGCCATAAATTGACTGCCACCTGTTGGTTTGGTAGAGTCCTTACACCATTTCAAGGGTGTTTGAATTTCCGTGGGGTATACATTTAAAAAAGACCTTGTATGTATGGACAGGGGCTGAGGTGCTCTCTGGCCAGCCAAGAAATATGAACTCTCCAGGGTGTCTTATGTCTTCCCTGCGATTTCCTCCCAGAGGGACATGTCCTGTCCAGTAAGACATCCGAAACAGACGCTGAGCCACTTCAGCTGGCTTTTCTCAATGTGGAGGAGCAGCTGCTCTACTCCAAGCTCCACCCGATTGACTGAGCTCCTCACCCTATCTCTAAGAGAGTGCTCAGCCACTCTGGGGAAGAATTTCATTTTGGCCTCAGCCTTTTACAGAGGTAAGGGTAGGAACATTAACTGGTAAATCAAGAGATGTTTCTTAAACCTGAAAGCTCACTTGTTCCAGTACCATCTTACTCGTGAAAAAGACCCCAAAAGACACTCCTCTGTTGAGGGATCAGAGGGAGCATGCCAGATTTTCAGACACTGAACTCAGTAATACATTACACTACAATGGACTGGCAACTTGTCCAGTGTGTACCACACCTTTTGCCTAATGTGGACTGGCAAAACTCTGTGACCCTACTGATTATAAGGGTAAAGAAAATAAATTGATTACTTTAATTACAAATGTTGCAAACAACTGCAAGTGCTTTAAAAAAATTTCTTTCTCTCTGCATCAAATCTGCTCATTAAATAACACTGAAATGGACACCAGATCATTGTAGAATCTGTGATATTTAGTAGCTGGACATCTCTTAATAATCCTGTGCCTCAGTCAGCATAGCACAATGCTAGCAATGAACATGGCGAGAACTGATCAATTGTGTTCATTTTTTGAAATTTAAGTTGATGGATAAAATCCATCAAAACACTTGATTTAGTTCAGGTGTCTGAAGCTGATAGCGTTCACAAAAGTAACGATAACTGGAGAAAATATTTCACTGAGCTTCAACAGAGAAGCTTAAAAGAAGAAGAGAGTCGCCTCTCATCTGCTTTGCTGTAAATACAGTGTATAAATATTCTTCTTGGATTGATCCTCAAGTGCTTTTCAGGCAGACATGGAAGTTATCTTAGTTTCATGCCTGAAAAAGAGTGATTAAAATGAAGATAGAACTTGAAGGCGTGCTATGGTTGCAGAAAACACGAGACAAAGGCCTTGCATTGTTTAGTCTAGATCCAGAGGCAGGCCCAGACTCATTCCACCATGCGCAGACGGGTCTTCATGGGGGTTACCAACAAAGAATTTTCTTAAACTTTTAATACATACCTTAATCAGCTTATTATTTTAATCTAAAAGGGCTTAGTTAAGATAAAATGGGATTATAAATAGCTAGAAACTGCATCTGAGTGATCAACTAAACTGTGAATTAACACAGATGCTATGAGCAGGAAGGTGCAGAGCTGCTTGTACTTCTTTAGAACACTGGCATCCTTTAACATCTGAAAAATGCTGCTGTAGAAGTTCTGTCAGAATATTGTAGGAAGTGGCATTTTTATAATGAATTTTGGGAGGAGACGGCCACTGGTGCAATCAATCAAAGCACTTCTTGACCTAATCACTCATGCGTCCTCTGATTGGCATATATAAGAGCTTTCCCTCTTATACCTCACTCGGAGGAACTAAGTCAGGGATCCAATCCAATATAGACAAACAATGATTAATAAAAGGAAGTAATGAAACTTTGCCTAAACTTTTGCACACCACTGTGCATTTAAATTTTAAAGGGTGATTCCTTCGCTCCAGGGATGCTATTGTCAAGAGGGTGAGCATTGCCTGGTTTCCTCAAAACATGAAGCCTTGTATTCTCACCAAAGTATTTATTCTTTGTCAGGGACCAGGAAAGTCCCCAAACTCAAGCACGTTTTGTATTTGCATCTTCTTCTTTGTCTTGTAGCATCCGACAATAAACCAAGTCAAATCAAACTGTAAAACAATGGGTTTGAATGAACCCACTCTTCCCTGACTCCTAAACTCATTGTTTGAGCAGGAAATACCAGCTCCCACTGCCTTTAGGACCTGGAGGAGGGAGAAAGACACAGATCCCAGAGTAACTGGATCTGTGGGAGGTCCTTCTCACACATCATTCTACTTTCTTACATGACTTCAAGGCATTTCTTTTCCAGCCTATAAGCTCATTCTGAAGGATTCTGTCTGTGTTTGGCAAAACCTGCACTTTTAGGTGCTCTCGAGAGGTGAGTACTTGATGGTGTTCCAGAGAATTTGAAGAATGTGCAGCATGTCCTTTCAATTTTGCTTGCATGTGTTTGCTTCAAAATCCTCAACTTTTAAAATTCTCCTTGAACATAAAAAAGTGTGTTTGAAGCTGGAAGATATGTACTAATAAGAGTTTAACGTAGAGCAACCTAAAAGTGAGTAAATGCTCCTTTAGTAAGTAAATGTTACATGAATACCAGGCAGTACAAAAAAAAGAACGTTCCTAAAAATAATGTTGCTTTTAGCATTGCAGTGGTGGGTGAACGATATAACATTTTCGGTAGCAGGGAATTCCAGAGTAAAGTATTTGTTAACTGAAGGAGTTTATCGTCCCAGATTCCAGTACACAATGCTACCGTCAGCATTGAAACAAGTCATTGAACTGAAAGCAAGCTTTATGGAGGATTTCGCATAGCTGAAAGCTAAATTAGGGTTGTTCTCTGAAGCCTGCATGGGTGGAGAAAAGTCTCTCAAACTGCAGGATCCCATGAGCTTTAGTGCTCCCATACTAAAGCCGGGACTTCCTGACAAGCTGGCAATGCTGATTGGATAACGGTTCAGTGGCGTAAATTACCCCAGAGCTTTGGAATCTGTACATGTGGCTGAACAGATTTCTCTTTCATGCGAACGTTAATTTCATCAAGGGTACTGCAACCATGGTATATGTGGATGCCACTGTTGTTTACTGCATTTTAAAATGGCCATGAACTGAATAAAAAATCTGTTATGCATTTATATAGATCATTTAACGTTATTTTTTATCACCCACGTTCTGGAAATGGGCAGGGCTTCTCACTTGGCTACCCTCGACACTTCTCTCTAACTGGACAGCTGTTTGAATATGCATGACATCCTCCTCCGATGCTCTTCTCAAACGAAATCATTATACTGGACAGATACATCTCATTTAACGTCCATTTGAAACATTGTGTTTGAACATTACAAGCAAAATGAATAAAATGTATTGTAAGCAGTAACATGTAAATGAACTACATTGAATATTTGAGCAATTATGATCCTATAAGCTTCTGCTCAGGAAAAACAATAACATATTTGGTGGAAAAAATGGTAGGGAACAATAAATTAAGATGAGCTTGAGCTAACATTATTTTCTCTGAAAACTTTGGCTTTGGCTGCATCCTTATTCAAACTGCCTTCAGATCGCTTTTAACCCTTCATAGATTCAACATGGTACTGGAAAAATTCCTCAGAGGGTTTGGTCTATATTGACATGATGGTATTGTGCAGTTGTTGCAGATTTGTCAACTGCCCATTTGAGTAGGTAATTGTGGGCCCAAATAGTCCCAAGAAAATATCCCCCACACTCTTACACCACCACCACTAGCCAGAACCAATGATGCAAGGCAGGGTGGATCCATCCCTTCATGTTGTTGACGGCAAATTCTGACCCTACGATCCAAATGTTGCAGCAGAAATCAAGACCAAGCAGCATTTTCCAATATTCTATGGTCAAATTTTGGTGAGTCTGTTTGAATTGTAGCCTAAGTATCCTGTTCCAGCTGACAGGACTTCTGCTGCTGTAGTCCATACACCAGTGTGTGTTCATAGATGCTCTTCTGCATACCTTGATTGTAGTGAGTGGTTATTTTGATAATTATAAATTAAATTAAAAAATTAAAACCACTGAAATCATTGCAACAGGGTGTAAAAATGATCAATGATCATTTTTAGCCAATTTTCCAACTTGAAATTAAACTCTTTGAGGTAAATGAAATGATGATAATGTTATTGTTAACTACCAGTGGTGTAAAGTAACTAATTACAAATACTCACGTTAATGTAATTGAGTAGTTTTTTCAGAAAGTTTAATTTACTGAGTAGATTTATACTAAAATGTATACTTTTACTTGCGTGCATTTCCAGTTCTTTATCTGTACTTTTACTGCACTACTATATTATATCCTGTCCTGTCCAATCAAATTGCGTATAAAGAAGTACAATACCATCACATCAGTTGAATCAGTAGAAATGGAAATCATTTTGGAAGAACAAGTCATTAATTTCTTTTATCATTTCAATCTCCAGGAAAATAGTTGAGTGTTTAATTATGAAGCAGGTATTCGCTCTCATTATTTTTGTCTACCGTATTGCTCTCTCCACATCACTCTTTCTTTTTCGTTCTTTATTTTGCTTTTGCTCCTCTTTTTCCCCTCTTTTCTATCTTTCTTTTTTTTCTTCCTCTCTGTATTTCATTCTCTTCTATTTTATATATTCACTCTTTCTGTCTCCCACTTTCACTCCTTTCAATCTACCTGTCTTTTCTATTTCCATCTCTCTTTCTTTTTTGTCTCCTCTCTCTTACCTCCAGCTCGCTCTCATTCTCTCAATGCTATCCATCTGTCTATTTTCCTTCATGCTCTTTTTCCCTTCTCATTTTTCTCACTCCTTTCCTTCTCTCTTCCTTTTGCTCTTTTGTTTCCTTCTCTCTCCCTCTTTCTGTTTCATTTTTCTCTTTACATCTTCTCTATTTCTATCTCTCGAAACATCCTTAAGATAAGGGCTCTGATGTGATTCTCACTACTCTTGAGTAGTTTTAGAAAAGCTACTTTTTACTCGTACTTTGAGTCGTATTTAGATCAGATACTTTTACTCAACTTTCTGTAGTTTTTTTGTGTCATATAATGGTACTTTTTCTCAAGTATGATATTTCAGTACTCTTTACACCACTGGTAACTACAGACTTCATTCTGGTCGTAATAATCAAGGAACTCTACTTAATGGCAACATTTCATTTTACACTCTTACACAAAGTTACTCTATAATTGTCACCTTTTAAATTGGGCCAAAATGGTACTGATGTGGAAAATGTTCAGTCATTTTGAATTTAACCCTCACTGGGCTGATTGGATTCAATAATCTTTGCTAATACTGGTTTCACCAGGTCTGGAAAATGACTGACTACATAAAAAATGTTAGAACCAGTGTTATTTTTTCTAGGGAATAATAACTTATCTAGTTTGTTCCATGGTTATAATAACATTTAATGACTTTCAGGTTTACCCATCACTGAAAACCATGAGTGTGCAATACTTGATTCTCCTTTGCCTGTTGGCCACCACGAGTGCAGATAAATCCCTGAGCACCCATGCCACATCTCTTGCTGAAAACAGTGCCACCTTGGCTTTTAACCTGTACCAGAACATTGCCAAGGAGAAGGACATAGAGAACATCTTGATCTCTCCTGTGGTCGTGGCGTCCTCACTGGGTTTGGTAGCTCTCGGAGGTAAATCTAACACTGCTTCTCAAGTTAAAACCATTCTGAGCGCCTCTGAAGTGAAGGACGAGCATCTCCATGCTGGGCTTTCAGAGCTCCTCACTGAGGTCAGTAACTCAACTGCACGAAACGTCACGTGGAAGATAAGCAACCGATTTTATGGGCCCAGCTCTGTCAGCTTTGTGGACAACTTCCTGAAAAGCAGCAAGAAGCATTATAACTGTGAGCACTCGAAAATTAACTTCCGTGACAAACGCAGCGCAGTAAAAGCCATCAATGAATGGGCATCAAGATCCACTGATGGGAAGTTGCCTGAGGTCACCAAGGATGTGGAGAAGACTGATGGAGCCATGATAATCAATGCAATGTTTTACAAACGTGAGTCTTGATCACTCTGGAATATCAGTTCATCAGCTCATTTTAATCTGTGGCTTTTTTCCCCATTTCAGCTCACTGGGATGAGCAGTTTCATCATAAGATGGTGGATAACAGAGGTTTCTTGGTCCACCGCTCCTTTACTGTCTCTGTTCCTATGATGCATCGCACAGGTGAGATATGTAAAGATCCTGAAACACTAATGTATTGCAGACCAGTCTCATCTGTTTTTTTCTATTCAGTATAGAAGGGGAGGCAGGATGATTTCTTGTAGTCCATTGATTGAAATCTTAAGAGAATATAAATTTCTTTCCATAGATTTTTCTTTATTTTTAATGCTATGTCTGCACTGAAGCTGGAGCTTACTGCTAGGAGTTAAATGTCTTCTGGTGGAAACCTTGCTGAGAGAGAGAGTGACTGTCTTGAGTAAAAAAAAAAAGAAGTTTCTTTATTGATGATTCACAGTGAGAAGACCACAAGCACAGAGAGCAGCGTTCTCAATGTGAACATGCCAGACAGTTTCTGGAGCCCTCTATTTGTACCATCCTCCTGTGTGTCATTTACGTCTTTACGATTTGATTCTTACGCATATGGGATGTTGGACTCTATGCTATGAAGCTTGGTCTGGTGTTTTGGGATATGGAGATATTCATTTCTTTATATCATGGAGCAGATGAGCAAAGCATTTTAAGGAACAGTACAAGATGTTAAGGTGGAGCTGAGTGGCATTGAGATGTGTTTAGGAAAAGAATGAACAGGCTTACAAAATCAAAATGAAAGTGTTCATTTTGCCATTACAGTCTCCAACTGCTGCTATCATTGGTCTCCTGCATTGTTCTCAAAGAATGCTATTAAATGTAGGAAGGATGCTCTAATATTATACTAGTGTCATGTGTAGGTGTAGGCCTATCATCGTGACACGAGTCTTCGCCCAGCACATGTGATGCGCTCTGTCCTCAGGAGGCAGACAAAAGGAATTTGAGATTCTGTCGCTTTATATTGAAAACAATGAGTACTGAAACATATTTTCATGTATGTGATTTATTCAACCATCACATAATATCCATCAGTATTTCGTACAATACAAAGCAACACAGCATTTTCTACACTTTAAAATAAGTTTTTTATGTTCATTTGCAGACACAGAAAGATAAAATGATCTGAAGACGTGTCTAGTTTAAAATCGCAGAGCTCAACTTGAAGAAACCTTTCATTTTATTTACTTCATCCCATTTTCATTGTATTTATGTTTTAATGCACTACTTTTTTGTTTCATAACTTTATGTTTGTTTGCAATTATTAATGAATTAATCTAATTAAAATGCAATACTTTCGGGGGGGGGGTGTAGTAATCAAAACATGCTCTTAATTGTTGCTTGTATGGGTTAATTTTTTTTGTCATGTCACCTCCCAGGCATCTATGGCTTCTTTGATGACACAACCAACCAGCTTTTCGTTCTGGAAATGCCACTGGCATACAAAATGTCTTCTGTGGTGCTAATCATGCCATACCATGTGGAGGCCCTGGAGCGGGTGGAGAAACTCTTGACGCGTCAGCAACTGACCACCTGGATCAGTAAAATGGAGCAGAGGGCAGTCGCTGTGTCACTGCCAAAGGTTGCCATGGAGGTCAGCCACAACCTGCAGGTATGAACAATCTAATCCTTTGTTTATGTTTACTGTGTACTGTATTGTTATAATAACAATAAACTTTATTTAATAAAGTGTTTTTAAACTCCTAAAAGCTGAGAGTACCGAAACACAGAGCAGACCTGGAAACTCCAGCATTACAGTAATCTAGACATGAAATGACGAACTGATTGATGAAACTCCCTGGTACCATCTTGCTTGTCCTGAGGAAAATGAAGAGATCTCCTTTGAGCCCCTAGAGTGAGTTAAGCTTAAAGGCCAATACACACCGACCTAAATTTTCGGTGCAAAATTTTTATGCGACAAGACACCTTGGTCGAAAACCATGGGGGACAACGGGACATCACACATCGGACTGAACGAGTGTTGCCAACGAAATAGAAATTCAGGCCCTCTATACACCGCTCTAAATGGAGATTCACACAAATCTTCAGATGGCTTCTCAGCAGGGTATTCTGCATCAAGGAAATATAATCGCGACGACGATCCCTGCCTGAAGATGGTGTTTGTAGTACAACAAATGCTTACTGCGCCAAAAGGGGATACTGGAAAGAAGAAGTGCATGAAGAAGACGACAACAGTTAAGAAATCAAAGAACGCATCATGGATTTCAAGTGTTTTATACTGTTGATGACTGATTACAAGGAGCTGTTTGCACATTTTTTACAGCTGTAGATACTACTAGCCCTGTTTTAATTGACAGAATTATTTTAGGCTGTGCTTCAGATATACTCAATATGGCAATGACAATAATCAATATGGGCATGAACATTTTTTTATAGAAATACCTATCTTTGAAATGTGGATCCAAAAGAGTTCCAACTTCATACAAGGGCTCTTCCTCGATGGTTGTGAATAGTTTCTTGACGGCCTCAAGAAGGGTGTTTTTTATTGTTTTTATACCAGTATCCTCCTGGCTCTCGGAGGAGCCGTTTTAGAACTGTAACTGAGGGGATCACTTCCGCTACAGACGAGGTGGAGGAGCTAATCTGTTTTTTCATGTTGCTTGCGTTGTCACGCAAAATAACATAACAGGATTTAGAAATATTCCACTTCACAAGCATACCCTCGATTGATTCAGCTATGGACTTTCCGGTGTGCAAGCCACAAAACTCGTTACCCTGCAGCACTGCACTTTGAAGAGTAAAAGATGATGGCGTCTTTGTGTTTATCCAGTGTGCTATCAAACTCCGTAAAGCTGTAAAGCACTGTCTCATAAAGCTTAGGGCTTAGCGCTGTTTCAGAGATATATTTGCGACCAGGCAAACTGTACCGGGGCTCCAAATGTTCAATTAAGCGGCGAAAGCCCACGTTTTCGACCACTGTCAATGGCTGGTCATCCAGTACAATAAACTCGATAATCCTGTCGGTTATCTTTATTGCTCGTTGTCGTCCTGTGTAAACTTTTCTCTTTGTTTGAATGAAGCTTCAAATGTTTGTTGCGTCTGGCGCGGCTTGTCCTTCTCCTTGGTTGCTTGTGGCAACACGACACAACTTCCTGTGTTTGCATTCTAAGCAGCGAAGAAGAATTGATTTCCGCTTTGCAGCGATAAGCAAAGCTAGCGAGCATAACTAGATTATGTTTAGGAAAATCGTATCGGATCGGTACGTGGACTCAAATACTCGCCGATACCGATGCCAGATTTTTTTGTGGTATCGGCAGCATTTCCGACACTGATATAACAACCCTAAGAGGGGTAAAAAGCTTGCTTTCCATCCTGATGAGATATTATTTGCATATCAAATGCTCTTGTGTGGAGGCCGCACAGTGGGTAGCACTGGGTTTCCAGTTAAAAGGTTGCCAGTTCAAGGATCGCCTCGCCAGTGACCTTCCTGTAAGAAGTAAATATTTTCTCCTTGTGCTTGTGTGGGTTTCTCCCAAAAAACATGCGGCTTGGTTAATTAAATAATCTAAATTACCCTTAGGTATGTATGAGTGAGGGAATGTGTGTGTGTGTGTGTGTGTGCGACCTGTCCAGGGTGTACACCCACCTCTTTCCTGAAATACCAGCAGACCTCTGTGACCCCGACAGGGATTAATGAATCTTGTGTGGATTAGTGAAGTCTTGTGTGGTTTTGTTATTTCTAAATAAGTTTTTCAGATTTTCTTCATAAACCAGTGCTAATTTAGTCACTTTTTTGCAGAAAAATCTAGCTGAACTGGGCCTGACTGAAGCTGTGGATAAAAGCAAAGCAGATCTTTCCAACATCTCAGGAAAGAAAGACCTCTACCTGTCCAATGTCTTCCACGCCTCTGCTATGGAATGGGACACGGAAGGCAATCCACCTGATTCTAGCATCTACAATAGCGATAAGCTCAAAAATCCCAAACTATTCTACGCAGACCATCCCTTTGTTTTCGTGGTCAAGGACAACAAGACCAACTCCATTCTGTTCATGGGGCGACTGGTCAGACCAAAGGGGGATAAAATGAGGGATGAATTATAGTCTCTGAATTTAAATGCTTTTAAGAAAATGTCAGGGTTGATAACCTAATGTTGCGTTCACAACTTATGCTCCCTAATCAACTTCAATTTCACATAACGGCCATTTGAAGAAAGAAAGCAAGGCTCCGGCGAGAAGAAACCCAAAGTTGAGGTAAACAACCATGGCATTGTTAACTGATTATTTATGTTGAGCTGAAAATAAACTTTGAATCTCACAGGGTGCTATATTGAAATGCTACATCACCAGTATAGAAAGTAATATTAAATATATTACATTATTGCTCAGATAATGACTCTGACTACAACACATTCATACTGCGTTGAGGTAGGAAGTTACACCACAACAGTCAGACATCCCTTTTCTTGATTTCTTCATTCTATTTCTGGGTTTCCTCCCACTGGTGCTTCTCTTTCATTCTTAAAATGGCAGCTGTTTGAAATAGACGGAAAAAAAAAACATAAAGTGAAAACCTCACAGTCTTACCTGGTCATAAAGCAATGTAGTGTTTACTTTTTTACTACTAATATTTCGCTTTCTACTGTTATTACATGGAAGGTCCTCTGAACCAAAAATTGGTGAGTAAAAGACCTCACAGTTTGTCACATTTCTGTTTTGCTGTAAACATGGCACACCATCAGGACCAAAAGTTTTCTGAGTAAAAAGCCATTTTGTGCGCGTTTAAATTTGTTAGAAAAAGACTTGAACAAAAGGACAATTTTTTTTTTTTTTTATAAAAACATTGCAAAAAGCTTGTTTGATTTTTAGGAAATGGAAAAGGCTATGGGACCCAAATTTAGTTAGGATTAAAAGTGTTTGATTTTTGTTTTCAATTAATCACTTTAAATATTAACCATTCTTTATCATTCACAACAAGCACATTATGTCTAACAATACTAACTCTGCAGTACATTTAACCTAAACTACTTGTTTTGGTAATTTTTCAAACATTGAACCATACTGTGGGATTTCTAGACTTAGGCCTAAGGAAATAATTTATTATCACAGTAGTAGTAGTTTTGTGCCATGATGACCTCTTTGAAAGAAGTTAGATTTTTTTGTTTAATTTTTCAAAGTTTCTTTTGATAAATGTCACAGTTTGTTTGAAAGGAGTGCGAAAGCTTGCAGATCCAAAGTGTTCCGTACCATATACCATGTGGTGAAAAGTGGCAAGTAAGTAAATTACTAATTAAATTATGATCCACACAAAGAATATGCTCAGGGAATTCCTGTTTTATTTTCCAGACTGTTTTTAGGCATTTTGATGCTTGAGTGTCTGAATCACTGTTGAAAATTGTATTTCTTTTTAAATGTTGCTACATTAAGTGCCTGTGAGTTCACCGTGGTATAATTAAAGCATCTTTCTTCACACTAGAGAGCGTGGCTGTGTCACCTCAGAGCTTTGTACTAAACAGTAGTTTGAAAGATTGTAATTACTGGGAATGAACACATCTTTATTGTTGTGGTGAAAAAACAAAACAAAAGCACTGTTAAAGAATAAAGCCAAAGAAAACCAGTGGGATCATGTATAAAGACTTAAGCTGGAAGCAAAATGCAGCGTGATTACACAGCCAAAAATGTGTTTATGTACAAACATTGTATTGGGGGGATCTAACACAGATTCTCTTTGTATATTACATTCATGTATTTAGCAGATATTAGTATTTAAGGGACTTGAATATCAATCAACAATTTGTAAAAGAAGTGCTCAGAAAAGATGTTATAGCTAATCAATGACATGGTTAGAAGAACATTTTTTTAAATGTATGTAAGTAGTTGTATGTTTTTTAAAGTTGCAAGAGCCTCTGTTTGGATTGGGACTGGAAGAGAATTACACCAGCGGGAAACAGTGAATGAGAAAGTTCTGGTGAGAAATTTACTGCCTCTCAGAGATGGAAGCTGTTCATTTCCTGAACACAGGCATCTTGTGATGAATGTTGGACTGCAGCAATTTGTGAAAGTAGGATGGTACTGACCATGTGACTGTTCTGAATGCAAGCAGCAGTGTTTACAACTTAATGTACGCTGCAATTTAAACTTTCACCATGCACATTATTCTTCAAGGTAGGCCCTTTGTTTCTACATATCACTACTGTGTTAGATGATTGTGATAGTGAGCTAAGCCTCATTCCTCAGACAGAACCATTATCAAAGCTCATCATGTCCAAGGTTGCCAAAATCAGACTCGAATTTCAACACTTTCACTCCTAAAGCAGAAGCATTTCCAACACAAGTTCCTCCCTTTTCAAGCTGATTTTCTGCTAAATCGTGTCATTTGAACCATGGTCCCAAAAAGCTTCATGACAACTCTATTAGTAGGATATTTTATTTACTGATGCCCCTTACTACTCTACAAGCTTATTCACCCTAGGGGTTCACACTTATTTCTTCTTCCCCTGCCTAGAGGCTAGCATCACATTCATCGCCTTTTCCTGGGAGCCACCGGCCCCTTTATGCCATCTAGATACTCTCACTTACACTTGACTGACCTTCTCACCTTCTCTTTTCAATGAAAAGTTTTGTGCAAGGACGCGCCTCAATATGAAACCATGGGCGCCAACGGGACACCACACATCGGACTGAATGAAAAATCCGAAAAAGTTTCGGACTGTCATATTGGATCTGTTTTTTGCAACAAGAATGACCAATGAAGGCTGGCTCTTTTGATGCCCTAAAAGAGCTGCTAGGTGAAGCACTTAAATTTTCATTGCGACTTTGCACAGGAAACAGGAAAGAAATGGCTCACCATAAATCCTCTTTTCTCCACATTTTTGTCAAACAGCAGTACAACTTGACATTGAATTCTTCTCTGTTATCGGTGTGTAAAGGCCTTTACCCTTGATCAGTCGTCCATCCACCATTACCAGTATATCGAAACACTTTTCAATCTGGTTTCTCTCCCAATTTTCCAATACCAGCGTTCGCCCGTCAAGCTTTATTCATGCCCAGGCATCGGAAGCACCTTTTTGACCTATAAGCTAGTACAGTGATACCCCGAGATACGAATGCTTCGAGTTACAAAATGTTAATGTGCTATAACAAATCTTAGAGTCAAGGTGTTGTAAAATAAACAACGTTTATAAAGTGGAAAGTGCTGTTCTGTAGCGCAACTTAGAGAAACCCTGTGACGCGTTCTCAGAAGAGTCTCTCCATCCCTTCTCACATGCTTGGCATTCTCTCCGCTTGTGGTTGAAACCATGTTTGGCGTTAGTAATTCGTGAAATATCTCGAGAAAGTTAACTTTCATACATAGTGCTGTGATGTTTTCTGCCATCCGTTCCACCTCCTCCCACACATCGCTTCACTCTCTAGGTATGGTTTCACATTTGTGTACATATTACGTATTTTGCGTGTGTTTTATTATCATTTATTACATCATTTAATACATTAACCATGTGTAGACTTAATGATTGAAGAAATTTTACTTGATTTTTCGACTGGGATAATCACTTAAATGTTCAGAATCACCAAAATCTGTTTAAAATGAAAATATGTTGTGAATAAACTGTGAATAAGGTAGAAGAACTAAAAAGCAATCCTTTATTGAGTGTTTGGTATGACAGAAACAGGTTTTTCAAAGGTATGAACTCTGTTATCTGATCAAATGAGAACGTTTCACTCTCAAAACACATACACTAAAAATCATTTAAATAAAAACATGCCTTTATATAAAATTGAAGGAAACCTTACATTTTTTAAGTTTTACTTATACCAGAGTACCCAATGTTCTTATTTTATCGTCTTAAACAAGAAAGTGGCAATCGTTAGAATTTTACATTTTCAATGATTATAATATTAGTGCAAGTCTGCACAATTATTTGTTCCTATTGTGGCATTATCCATTAACTAATGTGAATTTTACACAGAATTAATAAGTCAGTTGACACACATTTTTACAAACTGACCTTATATGCAAAGAGTAACGTTACGTATTTTAAGTAAATACTTAAATTTGCACATTCACAGTCATTTAAAAGATACTGGTTCGATCATGTCGTTGTATTGAGTTACAGGCGTTATTGTTTGCTGTGCGACAGTTATGGCACGTAAGCCCGTTCAGATTGGTCGAGGCGCGGAATCCGTTACCGTCCAGCAACTCCTCCCTCCGAGTACCGATCGGATCTCTCTCGTCATGGCTCCGGCGGCGGACAGGCCGGGCTACTGGGGAACGCCGACTTCAACACTCGACTGGTGCGAGGAGAACTATGTGGTCTCGTATTACATCGCAGAATTTTGTAAGTACATTTGGACATTTGGTCGGTTTCAGTACATACGGTTTACGGTCGTCTGGATGACGAAAACGCCGATGTTTAGACGTTGATTGAAAGGACTGTTTGGCAGTTGAATCGATCCTACTACGAGAAGGGTGTAAATTAATATTCATAAAGCGTGCTTGGCTATTGGACGGTTTTGTTGCGTCACCAGCGTGTTTTAATTAACGTACAAAATACTGTTGTGTGTTATTATGACGTTAGGGTTTACATAATAATTAATTCCTTTATATGTTAAAGATAAGCCTTGTTTGTTTTGATAGAAGTGTCGAACCAACATCGACGCATTAAAATTCACGGTCCCTTGCTATAGTATAATTCGCAACTCTGTCAAGTGCTTAGCTCATAAAAGAAAGCACAATAAAATGAAAATAATTGGGGTGTGAATAAAAAGTGAAAATTTCATCCTGTAAAGCTGCAGACGATGAACCCCTATGTCGGTGAATTTTAATAGTCTAGCGTTAATAACAGGTCATAACTTTTTTTCTGTATGACAGATTAATTACTGCATCATATGTTATAACCCTGCTATTTTGAACAAAGGTAATTTCATTTAGTCAACATTACAATCAACAAACACAAAAGGGTTTAATTTCAGTGCTTATCGAAGTAAATAAAAAAATGTAAACATGGCAATGCTTTTGTAATAATAGCTGTTCAGCAGAATTCTCAAAGTGACAGATCAATTCGGTTTTACTGGTAAAAGTCCTTGAATTAGTGATTATTGTAAACAGTTCATATGAGAAGACACCTTTGCTTGTGTACTGTGCTGTTGTTTGCTGAAGTAAGTTTCTGGTCGATTTGATAAGTCGGTCAAAGGGCAAAAGTGCATGCTTTGGAGCATTAATATTAATAGAGCTGAAATTGTTTCTGCCACTCCCTATGAGTTTTGTCCTATGCTTTTATGTATTTCAATCTGGCGTGTAATTAGTAATATAAAAAAAATGATCAAATGTATTCTTAGCTTGAAATATATAATGTTACTTATGTGTAAATAATGTGATGTCAGACAAATGTATAATTGTAAAACTTAGCTGTTTATTTGTCAAATTTGTGCCCAGAATCACAAAAAGCAGAATAAAAAGAATTGTCTCGCAAGTTAAAAAATCAATGTTGCATGGCATTAATCCAGATTTCAAATAAACTGATCCTAGACCTTGGACAGGAAGAATTTGGTTTGAGTCAATAACAGATCATTAATACAATAAATCTATATCAACAAAGTGTTAAATTAGTCATGATTTTTCAGATATTATTCAGGATTTTGGTTATGGTTAATAAGATTTTATAAGAATTTCATCTATACTTGGTACTTATCTGAACAATTTATGTTTTTTTTTTCTAGTCTCTTAATGCCAGGGTGTTAAAACCCAATAACATGAAGCTGTAGCCCCGGAGACCCAACAGCTCATGCAAACCTCTTCACTCAGACTAAAGTAAAATTTTCAAGTCCAGCTCCTGTGGTGTATTTGGTCGTGAGCCGGATTTGTATGCGCTGTTGCCAATTGTTATGCTGATTTGATTCCAGATCCTGACGTCTTTCTCATCCCTCTCTGCTCTCTCTCTTCTCTTCTCTTTACAGTGTTATTAGCAAAAAACTCAACTAAAAAGGCATTGGCTAAAAAAATAAATCTAACAATTACAGTTTCAAGTACCAATCAAAGGGCTCTCGTGTCTTAGGCACTTTTTTGCACCGGGCACTATGACCAGTCAGATTGTTTTGACATGGACTCTTAACACGCATGGAAAGTTTGAGCCCAACCAGAGTTTGCACAGCTGAGTAATTAACAACTTCCTGCGTACATTTTTTAATGAAGTTAAAAAAAGATTCACAACTTAAAATCCCATATGCCTCAAGATTAGACTGATGGGGTGTGGAGACGGACAAATACAATCTTTCACCAAAGTGCAACACAAGCAAAAGTGATGGTTTTTGCAAAATAACCAACTTTGGAAACGCAATCCATATTACTTATTTTGAAGCCTTGTTACACTATACATGTGTGCCGAATTTCATTTGCGTACGAATCAGATGTACATGAACTTTTTGAACATGTTTAGACCCTCAAAAAGGCACTAAAAGCTGTGAAACAAAAATACTCAGAGCAATTACAATAGGGTTCAACGCACTTAAACACTGTTCTACAGTTCATCCAGCTCTAAAAAGTAAAACACTAACTCTTTCTATGTTTACATTTAATGGTTATTGTAAATATCTTTCATCCTTTCTAACAGTTTTATAGATTAGCTTAGCCCCCATAGGGCAAAATGCACCAGTCACCGCTGAAGCACACTTTATCCAAACAATATGCCTGAATACATACATACCATACATGGTTGGTCTTTATAACGTAGGTTTTGTTTTCTTTGACTCAGCAAAGAGGCACAATGAGCATCTGAGAGCTCTCTCGTCTGTGTTCGCTTCCATTCATCTGGATGTTTGCTGAGGCTTTAGCTGTTGCATTTTACACAACCTCAATTTCAATGTCCATTTGATGTTTATGAATAAGTGTTTCCTCTAGGTCCACTGCCATTGAAGCGGCGATTGAGCTATTCCACTTTTTTGGATAGGACAGTAAAAACTTGAAGTAAAATTCTCTGAGAATATTTAAGGGTGACAACACAAATGACTGACTGTCTGTGTGTCACATAGAGATAAAAAAGTAATAAATTTAATTAAACATATTTAAATGTTGTTTCTCTGACAGATTTTTTAGGGTAATGCATCTAAATTTCAATAGAACACAAGGAAATTAGTATCAATAAGGTTTTACCATTTCCATAAGGCTTAAGAGAATACATTTTGAAAGATTTAAAGAGCGATGCCCTCCTTTGAATGATCATTTCGAAAAAAAAAATTTACGTACTCCATTTTCACTCCATATGAAAATACAAAGTGACACTTTCACATCACATCATGTGACAATTTAATATATTAGTGCAGGAAATAGGTAGGAAATTCATATTTTTCATTAAATTCAACATGCAATAGATGATTTCAGACATAATATATTAATTGAAAAAAAAAAAAAACTACCGGTACTTTTCCCAGCTTCTATGTCAACCACCCACACATTAAAAGTATATTCAAATGTCTGTTTATATTTTTCCTACTTTTTATCCATCACATCCGTGTATAAACATCTGCTTACAAATAATATATATATATTTATACACATATACAGATGTTTTATTAAGAAGAATGGTTCAAAATATCTTCTGCAAGAGTAAAAACTCTAATTGGAAGCTAAAGAAAGTGTTTAGAGGCTGTAAAAGGAGGATGCCCAAAACACTGAGTTCATTATTCTTTTGTTGTGCCTAAATTGCAAACGTTTGGGCACCTTTTTCCTTTATAAATTATTATAAAGTATTTTCCTTTAAAATAAATTCCTTTTAAACAAAATTTAGACATGCACATAAATTTGGCCCACAAAAGAAAAAATAAAGATTTTGTCTGTCTACCTTTTTCTGAAATAACACCCTACACGCCTTCTATAGCTTTCAATTAGAGTCAGAACTGAGGCAGAAGGTATTTTGGAGCAATCTTCATTACAAATATCTTTATTTCAGTCAGGTTTGATGGTTTTCGAGCATTAACAGCCCGTTTAAAATCACACCACAAAAGTTCAATAGTGATAAGTCTGGGGACTGAGATGGCCATTGCATGAATGTCTTAGTAGATTTTGTTTAGGGTTGTTGTCTTGTTGAAAGATCCAGCATTTGACGTAATATTAATATGCACTGACACGATGCATGGGTCTCTTTCTCTAGGGAATACCGTCAGTAACCTTATAATGATCCTGCCTCCAATTTACGGAGCCATTCAGACATGTCGAGACGGACTGGAAGTGCGCTATGTGTGGTCGTTTATAGGACTTGCTGGTAAAGCATAAACAGATCTGTTTTTACTGTACACACAGCTTTTATCCCATCTTGTTCTTAATGACCTTATGCCTTGAAGGTCATTTCCTTTCACCTACATGAGATTTACAGCAGTACTTTGTGATCCCTGCAGCTGTAGGGATCGGATCATGGAGCTTCCACATGACACTTCAGTATGAAATGCAGGTGAGCTTAAAAATGTAGTTAATCAAAAATAAAAAACAACAACATGGTTCTCTCTCTCAAGTGATTGCTAATGTTGCAGAACAGTTTTTGTTTCTGAAAATGTTGTATTTATCTTGGTTAAACATTAAATTCAGTAACAATGACTCATTAAGCAGTCATTAGGTTTTTTTTTTTATTCACAATTACTCAATAAGATTTCTTGTATGGATGACATGCTGGGGCCTGGGTAAATAACACAATGGAAGATAAAAGCAATTTTTTATGCAGACCATGTTCCAAATGATTATGCAAATTATATTATTCCTCAAATAATTGATGTAAACAACAATTCGCAGATGATGTCATCAACTATGAAGAGTATGATTCAAATTTCATTGAACGAACCTCTCAATTATAACAGTATTTTCTGTAATAAACTTAAAATGCACTGTTCCATGTGGTTTTGGACAGTGTAATTTTGTTTGCAAGGTGTTAGAATACCCCCCCCCCCAGCTGCTGTTGGACATACACTGTGTCCCACCCTTGACTACCATTTGCTTGAGGTCAGGGGAGGATGGAGGCCACACCATGACTTTCTCTACTTTTATCCCCATAGCATCCCCATGTAATGCCACATTAGCAGCTGCTCTCTTGATCCAATGCATGGATCTGGCAGAAATCTTCCTTATTGTGTCTTTATCTGTGCTCTAAATCAGCCACAAACCTGATGACCATGCTTATGTTTTTGTGTAATATCTAATGTTTTCATACCTCGTCCAAGGCATTGAACTATTTCACAGTGTTCAGCAGCTGAGATCCCCTTTCTTTGCCAAATTGCTTTAGAATTGTTCTCTGTTTAACTGTGTGGAACACCCACCTTGAATTTAGCACCCTTTGTTCTTTACTTGGGCTCTAAATAGCACAGGTATCCAAGATTGTTTTCCGTGATTATAACAAAAATTTTATATCAACTGAAAATGTGAAATATCTTTGTGAAACAGAAATCATATTTATCTAATTATTTTTAGAACAAGGTGTGTTGCAGTGGTCTAGAACAATTGTTTAGTTTTCTAAACAATAGTGCAAGCTAATATTGGACGGGATCCATCATTCTACTCAACAGAGCCAATGAAAGCATGCAGAAGTATTTTTGTGCTCAGATGAATGTCCTTCTACTCTTCTCTTTTATTATCCTCAAGGTTGTTGTGTCTCTTTTGCATTATAGCTGCTTACTTTCTTTATCATACTAGATTAGCTATCCTCAAATAACTAAAAGCATCAGGGACACTTCATTCTGTTTATCTTGTTTAGATTTTTAAGATTCCTAAGATTTTTATTGAGCAATGCATTCAGTGTTTGTTAACTATCATGATCTCAAAATGTTGGTGAAAGTTTCCAGCAAGTTTCTGCAATGCCATAATACTACATTATTATTAATGTAGTCACTCACTTTATTTAAACATAGCATATTTAAGTTATGTCCACTCAACTTTAATATAGTGCTTTGTTTTAAGCTTTTTAAGCTTTTTGATTTTTCATTATTATGAGTAAAAATTATTTCTACTTCATAAAAAAATATGTAATATCTCTGTATGACGGAATTGAGCATCCATAATTTAAAAATGACACAATTTTTAAATGTGGTTTTTTTTCTAAATGTCATACTGGCATGACCATTAAATTGTACAGTCCCTGGAAAAAGTCTTGAAGCTTATCTTTTTTGTAGAAACATTTGCTATTAACCTGATTTTAATTAATCAACTGGTGTAACAAGTAGCTCATTGAGCTAAAACCCTTCAAAATGATGTTTAATGCATTGAAAGTTGATTTTTCAAGTCAGAAAGGGCAAATTTTGTCAAGACAAAAGTTTTGTTGCCTATATATACAGAAAATGAACAAAATTGAAAAAGCAGTCTTGCATACCTCCCAGAGTTCATCAATATTAATTTGATTTCATCTTCCATTTTTTAACTAACTGTTAGCGATGAAACATTTTTTATTATTCCCAGTGTAGAGTGCATTACAGGAGTTCAGACATGTCGTAATAAAAGCATGCAAGACTTGCTTAGAGTCTTTAACAGATAAGCACTGCTTAATTTGAACTGTGCATCTATTTTAATGTCAGAATCAATAATGAACATTTTACTCCTCAGTATCCAAATTAGAGAAAGAACCAGGACATACAACTAAACAGGCAGGTTATAGTGTCAACAAGCTTTACATTTTGAGCAGAATGGCAGGAAGAATTTTCAAGGCTTAGCTGTAACAAAGAGTATGTGTAAAGTAATATAATAATGCAATCCTTTGAACAACTATTCTTTTTAATTAAGGCAACCTTCTGTAGATTGTGCCACCAAAGAAAGGGACATCGCCAGTAAAACTCTGTGACCTAACCAAAAAGTGTTTCTTGAGTCCTGGTCCAGTTCCTGCTGTTTCAATTGGCTCCTTCAGCATCTCATCCATCTGTCTCCATCTTATTCTCCATTTGTGTAGATTTTTTTTGACAGAACATTTTCAAAGAACATCATTCAATCGTTCATTTTCCATATCCGCTTATTCCCGTTCGGTGTCACGAGGGTCTGCTGGTGCCTATCTCCAGCTCATTTCAGGCAAGAGGTGGGGATACAGAAGAGAGAATCTAATTCTATACTTTAATATTTGGGTAAAATGTATAGTGGTTTCACGTTAAAGTTAATAATTGTTAAACTGTCAGTTTTATTAGCTTTTCTTGGTTTCAGCTACTGGATGAGCTGCCGATGATCTACAGCTGCTGCATCTTTGTCTACTGTCTGTAAGTATGAAACTCACAATATGAAACACTCCTGATGATAATATTGTTACTATTATTTACAATTCTATTCAAATTTGTTTTCAATGGAGATCACAAAGAAGTTTTGCATTTTTTAGGGTATTTCCAAAAAGGCTGTAAATTAATAAAGTTTTGCCTAATTTATAATATCCCTGTTCAAAATAGCTTGTTGGGCACCACTCAGGAGGCTGTAGGCGTGAAACGGGCCACGTTCTGTCACCTCCAGTGTGTGAATAATGGTCTGAAAACTATAAAGTGTCTGGGAAAGCGCTATGTACATTGAAGACATTATTATTATTATTATTATTATTATTATTATTATTATTATTATTATTATTTAGCAGCCATTCCTTTTAAATGATCCTGAACTGCTGCAGACCCTACACAATCTCACAATGCGAAAACAGCTTCCTGTTTACTAAACGTGTTGGATTAAATGATGACTTACACTCACCGGCCACTTTATTAGGTACACCTGTATAACTGCTCTTTAATTTTAATTTCTATTGAGCCAATCAGATGGTAGCAACTCAATGCATATGGGCATGTAGACATGGTCAAGACTTGTGCTGCAGTTCAAACCGAGCTTCAGAAAGGGGAAGACAGGGTATTTAAGAGACTTTTAATGTGGCATGGTTGTTGGTGGCAGAAGGACTGGTTTGAGTATATCATTGTAACTCACTGGAAGTCTTTAACCCCTTCTAGAGCCTAGGGTTTAATTACTTTTTTTATAGTGCTTGGTACATTCATGCACAGATTGACCACCTCCACAAATGTGGTTTTAAAGTTTCATCCCATGTTAGGTCAATGGAAAATGTCACAGAATTCACAACGAATTCCTTTGACGAGCCAACATAAAAAATCATGAAACCCCTTTAAACACACTTTTTCAAAGTTTGTTTGCTTTGCAAAAAACAATAACACTGTTCCTGGTATACTTGCCAAAAGCTGGTCTACAACCTTGCGTCAGACTTCCTCACACGAGAGCACTTGATCCCTCACAGAAATCAACCACAGTGCATTGTCCAGAGCAAGACCCAGGGTAGTGACCCTTTTAATTATTTGTAGTTAATAAAAAGTGATTTGAGCTTTGTATAGTGAACGGTGTCCATGTCTTCACTCACTACAAAGGGAACAGAAAATGTTATGGTTCTTGCCCTTGACTTGGGGTTGTGCTGCTAAAGGAGGATTACCATTGGTTATATTGGTTGACAGGAACTTTGTAACACTGCCACCTGGACTTCATATCCAGCAGGGGGGGTAACATGCTGACCTAACGCTGCACAATGATCTTGCACAAGTGTGGTTCCCGTAGTCAACTAACCTTCAACAGAACTTCCTTTTCTTTCCTTTAGGGAATAATGCTTTTCTCAAGTATCTGAGATGTTATGACTATTCAGCTATTTTATACAGGGCTTTTCGTTCTGTGTCTCCTTTTTGTTCTATAACTTTTATATGAATAAAATATTTGTGTTTCACTTTGTTTGCCTGAACATTTCTAACATTATAATATTTTCCAGATACGAGTGCTTCAAGCAAGAGCATGCTGTTAACCTTTTCTCAGTTATACTTCTGCTGACCTTCAGTGTTATTGTTAGTGTGGTGAGTTTGATTATTTATTTATTTCATAATTTTTTATTGCTTTTTAATCAGTAGCACCTTATACACAATCCATTTGCAGATTTTTTTAAAACTATTTATCTAGAACAGGTAATTTGCAGATATTGTTGTGTTGAGTGGAATTTTATGCATATCAACTATAGATAGTTTTATTTGACTTTCAAGCAGATGTTTAAATGAAAGTGACTTTTGTATTCATGACTATGGTGAATGTGCTATAAAGATAAAGTTGTGTTGTATTGTATTATGCAAGTAACCAAAAACACTTGAGATGTATCTCATTTGTCTGGCAGATTTACCTGATCTGGAAGGAGCCTGTTTTTCATCAGGTGAGACTTTTTCTTGCTTTGTACTAGAGCACATGAAGAGTCAATTAAATTTCATGTTAAAGAGCAGAAAGAAAGCATAAATGTTACTTGAATGAAATATAGTTTATATTGTCCGCCGCCTACTTTAGTGTTGTGTAACAACAGCATCTGGTGTGATTTGCTAATTAAATTCGTTATTGGGATCCTAAAGCACAATCTAACTGCAAGTGTGTTGTTTCTCTCAGGTGATGTACGCCATATTAGTCACCTTCCTGGTATTCCGCTCAGTTTACATTGTCACATGGTGAGTACTATGAAAGATTATTACTTAAAATATCCCCACATCTACTTCTTTTAAAAATGAGACGCTAAAGTTGCACGCAAACTTCAACGTTGCCTTGTGCTAGTGCTGTTTAACACTATTTTTTTAAATGATGCCAATGTCAAAATGAGTAACTCATGTGTCTATGAGTTTTTAAAAATGAGAGCTTTGCCAGATTGGTTGCTATGGTAAACAGTCTGGTTGCTATGGAGGGGTCAGAGACGTAATATACTTTTTCCCGATGTCAATGTGAGTTAAATAAACCAACGCCCATTTCGCTATGACTTTCACAAGCTGAGATAGAGATATCCCAGATTGGTTGCTATGGTAAACAGTCTGGTTGCTATGGAGGGATCAGTGACATAATATAATGTCCCCTATGTCAATACAAGTAAAATGAACCAACCCCAATGTCTCTATGATTTTCACAAGGTGTGAAAGAGATTCCAAATTGTTTGCTTTGGTAAACAGTTTGGTTGCTATGGAAGAATCTGTGACACCATGTTGTAGTCTATTTTCAACTTAGATTAATTTAAAGCAACCCCCATGTCTCTATGATTTTGCGTTTTGAATATTTTTGACATTGAAAATGTTGGGGTGTGGCATGATAAATGTATTCCAATTCACAAGCAATGCTTGGCTTTATTTGTGATTAAGATCCAACACTAAAGTGTTCATGACTCTCATGTGTCTCATGTGTCAAATTACACGTATTTTACGATGGTAGCCAATTTAATTCAATACATTTCAATGGCCCATTAAAAATGAATAGGGCCTATTCTTATTGATTTCCAATGGCAGTGTGGTCTCCATGGCAAAGCTTGACCTTGAGCTAATCACTGTGATCACCCACAGCTGCTTCCAACAGTCAATTTCCAGTTACAAACAGCAGAGAGATTGCTGTTTTTTTTATAGGGGGGGGCACACCTCACATATTTAAGGATAGCTCAAGAACAATAAGACATAGCAAAATAATTCTTTCACCATAAGAATCAGAAGGCTTCAAAAATGAGATAATATTTGAAGAATATATGGAAGGTTAGAAATAGCCTTTAGAATCTGCCAGTTTTTTGAGCAGTCAACACTCTCTGTGGTTTAGGCCACCTGGAGTAAAAATGCTTGCTTTATAAAAATGAATACAGCACAAACCAACATAATAAATGGCTAGTGTAAAAGAAAATAGCTGCAGAAATGCATTGAGATAAATGAATGCTATTTTCTACCGTAATGTCCTTCTCTGTTGGGCAACAGATATCATAATATAATCGCCGATCACAGAGGTCATCTGAAGCCTTCTAAGCTTCATTTTTTTAAACAATTTTTACAACATATTATAATTACTAGAATGAACAGAAGATAAAAGCACAATATAACATTTATTGTAAAGCACAATTTTAACAAAAACATAAGTTGTCCACTTTGTTTGCAACTTCTTTAACCTTAAATTAATTAAAACAAAAAGTTGTTAAATAATAACAAGCCAGTAATTCTATGACAACAGTTTATAAAGTGCAGAAAAATGAAACATGCAAACAGTGAACAAAAAAGTCCTAAAAAGTTCAAAACAATTAAAATAAAAAAAGGGCAAAAACAATGAAAACCACAAAATAAACTGTCATGACCACCAGGTGGCACTATGTAAGACTTTTGTCATTGTTTTGGACCATATTAGTGTCACAGAATAAGGTAAAAGATGTGCATTATCAAACATAACTGTTGAATTTCCTTTGGCCACCTGGTGGCGGTATAACTGATACAGTAAATTGCTATGTAGATGCTCTCAGACATGGACTGGTAACATACCTGAAGAGTTTGGGATTGATTGGACTTTATAAGGATTAATTATAACAACAGGGGGAAATTAAATTTTAAAACCCCATCAGACATTATATGGTCGAATTATAACAACTTCCTGCTTCGTGGTGCAAAATCTAATTATTGGATTTTGAATTTAGCTTAAAATGTTTTACTTGTAACGTACAGTATTCATAGTGCTGACCGTCTGAAAATTTGTCCAATTTTGACAAATGCTTGATTCAATTTGTAAGTCATCGGGTGATAAAATGGAGGGGAATAAAGCGGGAAAGTAAAACATATAGTTATTCATTGTGTTGATGTTTTGAAGTTGAATCTGTGAATAATTTAATGTTTTCGTATACTGATAATGAGTATTTTTTTAACTCAAAGTTTAAAATTGATATAGCAACTGATAAAAAGTCAAATCAACTTTGATAATGTAAAAAGCAATGTTGAGGCAACTACAGCAATGTAGTAGAACCAACTTTAATTTCTGAGTTGAAACAAAGAAACCCTCAAGTTGAGTTGACATGCGTTTTTAAGGCAGCAGACGAACTTTCATTTGGAAGCATAACACACTTAAAATGTTTTACAATAGTCAAAATAATCATTCATTCCCTTTTGGGGTCACAGTCATCTGCCGGTGCTCCAGCGCACATCGGGCGAGAGGCAGGGGTACACCCTGGACAGGTCGTCAGTCCATCACAGTGCAACATTCACTCACACCTTAACACCTAAGGGGAATTTAGATTATTCCATTAACGTAACTGCATGCTTTTGGGATTGTGGGGGAAGCTGGAGTATCTGGAAGAAAAACCCACCCTAGCACGGCCTCGAACCGACAACCTTCTAATTGGAATCTCTAATGAAATTCTAAGAATGTGCTTTTTCTACTTGTTTGTTCTTTGCAGGGTCTATCCATGGCTTAAGGCTCTCGGTTTCACTTCACTGAGTGTCTTCCTGTTGGGATTCGTGTTATGGAATATTGATAATATGATGTGTGACTCTCTCAGGTAACCCACATTTACACTACATTTATTTCTTATGTAAGGTACTGCAAATTAAAAATAAAATAAGCTTCATTATTTTATGTATTAGAGTAATCTGATACATTGATGTCCCATTGGGGACACAATCTTCCCATCGACTCTTCAGGAAGAAGGCTGCTGCATTCTGGAACACCTGTAGTCTGGCTACCAGTGAATTATGTTAAAAGAATACAGACCCGAAACTCTCCCCCTTTTATCACTTTTGCCCCATTCAGGCCCGGAGTATAAAGAAAACAGATGTATTACACATTTTATATTTGTTTCATATTTATTGATGAACATGTTCATATATGTACATTAAATATTGTGAAGGAACAGCTCAATTGAGATGTAAAACTTTTTAGAAAATAATTCTTCTGTAGCAAGATACATTTAACCAATCAATTTATTTTACACATTCCCTGTATAAAAAAATAGATGTTTTGCTTTTAAGATAATTCTATTTTTTTCTCCAACATGCCATTTTAGATCTCCTAATTAGGCTTTAATGGGTGGATTATTGTTTATATACAGTTTAGATTTAGTGACATTTTTACTTACAATCTTTTTTTTTTATTGTTTCTTCCATGGTAAACACGCTTATGAACTTGTTTTTTTTTTAATTTGTAACATCGATTTTCAGTTCCTCCAGCAAAAGAAGCTTCTCTTGGTAATTTTTCCAGTAGATGTTTGAAACCCAAAGGTTGTTTCATTAACAGCCTTTTCAGTTTGGTAGTGCACCAACCATTAGCGCATCTGTGTGACATTGGAACTAAAACAGCATTCTCTGACAGAAATGTTACATTTCGTTGCACTTTTTAAAGTGTTGCCATCAATCACACAGGGATTAAATATAGAAATGTTTTTATCCTAGTTATAAACTAAACTGGTCGACCCAAAAGAGTATGCAAATCTGGAATCTGACGTTGCCCACTGAGATGTTGTTGATTGCTAGAACTACAGAGACAACAACGATATTCCTGTTTAGGCTTTAAAGTGCCACGAGATGTAAACAATATGATATTTTCAGAGATTTACATGCGTTGAACATAATTTAGGACAAATTTATTGTCTGTTATGTTTAATTTTAGGTAAAACTGTTTAATTTCCATCTTTTGTTTGTGATTTCTAACTTCGTGTTTGAAAAGAAATTTCTTAGGAAGTGATGTGTCTTTGTCCTGTAAGACGTTTATGACTCATCGGTATTTCAATTATTCATAAACCCGTAAAGTTTTAAGAACGTACAGTAGTTTTGAGTTCAGAATGGTTTGCAATTGTTTATTTTCGTGATTCAAAAGTGCTGAGGTGATCCATGGCTTTCAACGTGATGAAGTCAGAGCTAAAGTCTGGCTTCGAGTGGTAGGTTAGCCACTAACAACCAACAAATCGAAACTTTGGAGCTAAAGAACAATGCAGGAAAAGTGTGTTTTCTGTCGATTATTACAAAGTTTTGTAGAGACCTAAAATATAAGTTGGTTCTGTTACATCCCTTCTATTTTAGGTAAATTTAAGATGAAATAAAGATGAAATAAAGAACCAACAAATACAGGGAAATAATTTTGGAAAATGGCCAAGATTACACACAGTGAAAGGTTTATTTATACACCCCACTTTTTTTTTACGATTAAAATTGCATTTGGAAAGTTAGTAGTGGTGCAGTGCTTGTATAGAGGTCTCAAATATTTATTATAAATGCTTTTAAAAGGGCAAAAAAGGCCCCCTTTCAACATGTTACACATTTGTTGTTGACGCTTAATTATGATTTGGTATATTATTTTTGAGTGTAAAGGAGTCTTCATGTGTATTACAGATATTGAAAAAACTGGTTACTAACTGGTATTTTTTTCACCAGAACCAAAAACGGAACAGTATAAATAATGAGGAACAGAGGAACAGAAACTTTTTGATTAATGGCTCTTTTCAGAGTGAACCGTTAAGATTTTTATTTAGTTGAAACCAAGTATAATAACTAAAACGGATTGATGAATGTCCTTTTGTTTAATTTCAGATCTGCACGTGACATTTTGCCTCCTGTTGTTGGGGCGGTTACACAACTTCATGCCTGGTGGCACATCCTAACCGGCCTGGGCTCATACTTACACATCCTCCTCAGGTATCTGTGTGAACGTCTCACTTTTATGACCAACGAAAGTAACTTTGACTAAATAACAGCTTATTTCCTCACAGTCTCCAGATTCGATCAACTTACCTCAAGCACAGACCAAAAGTCCAGTTTCTTTGTGGTGTTTGGCCGATGCTCCACATTGAATCTCAGAAAGACAGCTGAAGAAGAACAATGGACCGATCACAGACCTCTCCAGACAGAGGTCCAGCCAATGTGATGTGGGTTATGTTTCCACGTTCTGCTCCAGTTGCCAAGTGCATTAATGAGAATGCTGCTAAATGAAGGAAAGGGTTTATCTATATTAGGTTAGTTGAAAGGTTTGTAGTGCCGTTGGGATTCTGCACAATGTTAGATGCACACGCTGCACAAGCTAGGATTCTGGTGCTTTTTTTTGATTCAAGAGGGAAAAGCTGTGATACTTATTTTTCTGGTTAGTTTCAACCAGATCTGAAGGGACAGTGTAATTATTTTATGTGTTCAAATCAAAAGAAATCAGAATTGTTTAGAAATTAAGTTTCCTGCCGATTTTGAACATTTTTCAATATAGTTAGAACCTATATTGAGATTGAGTTGCATCGTTCTATTTTTATACGTTAACGTAATGTAATAAATTAGTTGTTAGAATCCCTGCTACAAGCATAGGTGAAAATTTGTTAAATAAAGTTTGTTAATTTTATCGAATTTTGGGAGGCGGTGTCAGGCCATGACACTGGGGTTACCAGGTATTATCTGGGCAAACATATTAGCCAAACCAACCACTCACTATATGACATTGTCCAAGCTTCCACTTCCTTCCACCCAAACACTTGATGCAAGTACTCACCGACCTATGCTCCACGTAAACCCGGGTAATACAAAAGTACAAAAATAAATTTTCAATAATTTACTCAATAATTAAAATCTATTGAACAAATTAAGTTTTATTAGATATCATGTGAAGTCTGTACACCAGGAGTGCTCACACTTTTTCAGCCTGCGAGCTACTTTTAAAATGACCAAGTCAAAGTGATCTACCCTCTACAAATATGTAAAATATCAATCAACAAACAATTATTTTCAACTTTACTGAGAATTGACAAAACACACATAATAATTAATTATTTACATTTTTGTAATAACCTGAGTTTAATTTGATGACTTGCACTGAATTGAATCATTAGAACAGTTGTGTGTGACCTGAATTTGGTGGTAATAGAGTGATTTTTATGAGAGCAATTGAGCTTTGATCCAAATAATCAAGAATAAAAATGATGCTCTAATAAATTTTTCAATATTTATTGAAACTGAGTCGTGCAGTACAATATGCAGGTGAGGAGCGGCGTGTTGCTTGATTTTGGTTGTAATAGAGCAATTTAGAATGAAGTTATGAAGCATATTCTGGGTAAAACATATTTTAGATCTGGTAATTTGCAGATGGTCCCTAAGTGATTCCATGTCCGTGTTTCTGCGAATGCCGAGGGAAACTTGTTTTGATAAAAAACGTTTGTAGTTTGTCCGCTACATAACACAGATTAAAAATAGGTGTTATTTGTTTACTAAGAACATTCTGGTCTCGAGCTATTGAGCAGAGAAAAGCGAATCTGTGAATCTGTGAAACTTTTCTGAACTGTGACGTAATGAGCACCCCTGCTGTACACGTTTAGATTGTGACCCGTCTAAATACTAAATTCTTCGAAAACACATAAAAAATACTCCAAAATGTACTTTTATTGATATTTACAACCATTTGCTTGGAGTTGTGTCTTGCAACTCTGTATTTATGTAATGAAGAATGGTTCAAATTTGTAGATACAGACCCCCCCCCCCTCCGTCTTTCTGTCACTGACATATATGTGACATATAGTAATAGTAGAGATTTCTGGGCCTAAATTGGGCAAATATTAAGCTATGTAATGATTCAGTGACTCTCCTTGTATAAAAACAGCTGCTTATATGAAAGTTTAGTAGATACGGTGGTATCCAAAAGTCATTGGTTGCCATAACAAGAAATTTTTTGGTTAAAAATATTGTATAAGAGATAAACACAGTGAAATTTGAGAAGTGAAATAAAGTTTACATGGTTTATGGAAAGAATTATTTAAACAGAATTAGACTTTACACAAAAGATTTAACTCAATATTTTGAGCGTCCTCCTTTTGCAACCTTTAAATGCTTTCTGTAGCTTTCCATTATCTCCAGTGAAGTCATGATTTCCAAGCAGGGACAGCCCACTTTAAATCACACCAGAAATCTGTAAAGTGCACTGAATAGTTGAACGATGCACAGTGATGTTATCTGCAGCAAGTTGTAGGTGTTTGTTGCTGGTCTGTGGGTTGACTGTGACTGTTCTCACCATCCTTTACCTCTGCTTATCTGAGAACTGTTTGGTCTGCCACGTCAGACCTAGAACTGTGCCTCTGGTCTTCACAATGTTCCTCACAGTTGAAACTAAGAGCTTAATTCTCTGAGAGCTTTCTGTATCCTTCCCCTAAACCTGCTGTTCAACAACATTGTTTTCAGATCATCTGAGAGTTGTTTTGAGGCGCCCACGTTGCCACAGTTTAGAGAAGATGCAAAGAGGAGAAACAATTACAACTGGTCTTCATTAAAAACTTTCCCATGTTTGGATTCATGGGGGTCATATGGGGGTCAAGGGGGTCAAGGGTCACTGAGGTACCAAACCAATTTTGAGTTTTTATTGAAATCAGAAAAAGGTGTCTACATTTATGCACATGCCTAATTTGGTTTAAATAATTATTGCACATGTTCCATAAATCACATTAGCTTTATTTCACTTCTCAAATATCACTGTGTTTGTCTCATATGTGATATATCTAACTGAAATTCATCAAGGAACATCATGAAAACTGGGGTACCCAAATTTTATTTCACTGTAAATCCATGGCGCTATAAAATAGAAATGTGCAAATTTACTTAAGTAAAATAAAATGCAAAAACTAAGCATGCTTAAAATTATTGTTTAACTAAATTCACAGTGTACTTAAAACTCAAAAATGAATATATTTTAACCCAGATGTAGCCACTGATCATTTATTCCTGAACGAATCAGTGTTTTTGATTGAAAGAGTAATTAAAGACTGACCAGATTAAGTTCTCGTTTACATTTCAACCCTCTCACAAAACAGTAAAGGGATTTTATTTATTTGAATATTAACATAATGTAGAAAGTTTTTGTGATTTTTTTTTTATGAAGGAACCCTCATCTGTTATTATGCAGATGCTGAAGTGCTTGCAGTTAGTCAGTCTTGAATTAAAACAAGCAATTTTAGGGGTCCATCCAAAAACACCGTTAGTAACATAGAAATAAATTGATTACATTTATGTTTTCAAAAACACATTCATCTCAAATGTGAAGGAGAGCTAATTAAAATGACTTGTTTGGTTTTTTGTCTCGATGCTGACGACAAAATGCTGCTATTGGTTTGGAATCTTGTTTATCTTGTACCTCTGAGTGTGCCTTAAACTAAACCATTGTTTTTAACGTAATTTTCAATGCCATTAAACATTTTAATACCGATACAAATCAGCAAAATGACTGCCATTATCAGCTTACTGCTAAAATGTACCCTGATGCAGCGTTGTGCAGTAAGGTCCTTTAGTCTGGCACATGACTGAATTGTTGAGAACTAATGAAAACGTCTCTGCATTGTCCTGTATGTGACCTGTTGTGGCTTAAGTTTATCTTATGGTTTCTTTCTTTGTTGTTTTAATTTTTTTATTCAAATGTATTTTGCCAAACATGATTGTTACGATTGTTTATTGCATCAAAGTTTTCATCTCTGTGTGAGACATGCGCAGGCCTCGAGTCTGTTCGCAATGTCATCGCTAGTGTTCCATTTAATCTCATTTTCTACTCTTTTCTTGAAAGTATGCATTTTTATAAAAGCTGTGACTATTATACACCCACTGGCTACTTTGTTAGGAGCACTGGTCTAATTGTAAGATTACAAATGGCTAATCAGCCAATCACATGCCAGCAACTCCATTCATTTATGCATGTAGATATAGTCAAGACGATCTGCCGTAGTTCAAAGCGAACATCAGAATGGTGAAGAAAGGGGATTTAAGTGACTTTAAATGTGGCATGGTTGTTGCTGCCATATGGTCTAGTCTGCTGCTCTACTTGGATTTTCATGCACAACCTTCTCTAGGGTTTACATAGAACGGTCCAGAAAAGTGATAAAATCCACTGACCGGCGGTTCTGTGCGCGTAAATGCCTTGCTGATGCCAGATGTCAAAGGAGAATGGCCAGATTGTTTCGAGTCAATAGAAAGGCAACAGTACCTCAAATAAGCAGTCGATACAATCGAGGTCTTCACAAGATCATTTCTAAACGCACAACCGCCTAACCTTCAAGCAGATGGTCTACAACACCAGAAAATCACACTGGGGCCACTGGTCAATTACAACAGATATCCGTGACTACATTTCGTACAGACTCACCAAAATTGGACAATAGAAGATTAAAAAGCTTTGCCTGGTTCTGATGAGTCTCGATTTCTGCTGCGACATTCAGAATTTGGCATCAACAACATGAAAGCTTGCATCCATCCGGTTCAGGCTGCGGTATATTTTCTTGTCTCCATTAATACCAATTGAGCATCGACACCACAGCCTCCCTGAGTATTGTTGCTGACCATGTCCATCCCATTACGAGCAAAGTGTCCCCATCTTCTGAAGCTGCTTCTTAAAGCGTGAATCATCTCAGACTGGTTTCTTGTCAATATGGAGTAAACTCTGAGTTTCCAGTATCTTCTGGATTTTATGCCATCAAGGATTTACGCAGTTCAAAAGGGTTCCAACCCGGTACTAGTAAGTCGTACCTAATAAAGTTGCCAGTGAGTGTGTTTTTGTGTAATTAATGTAAATAAACCCTTGTCCAGTTTTCCTGCTTCTCCTTGTCCACCTCTCTTTCTATTCCCATCAGCCCTGCCCAGCAGTGTGACAAAAATATTATTCAACACATTGTTACTCACTAATTCCTTTGATGGCACAATCACATGACTACAGAGATTAAGAGCTTATTGAAAAGGAAGTGATTACTCCTTTTTTACGGAGAAGAGAAGTACAGTATTGCCTCAGTGAATTTATTCAGTTATTTAATAATATGAGCCTCTGATCCCATCGTATTTTATTGTAAAAATGACATACTTGTCTTGTAAAAAAACAACAGCAAATTTATCTCATGAAAACGGCATAATCAACTCATTAAACATACATAACTGCATAACTTTCTTGTATAAATGACATGAAAAATTGTAAAAACAACACAATTTATTTAATAAAAAGCTGCATAATTTTCTTGTTAAAACAATTATCTTATAAAAAGGACAAAGTAATAAAAACAACGCAAATTTTCTCATAAAAAGGCATAAATATCTTGTAAGAATGACATAATTATATCATAAAAGGGTATAATTATTTAATAAAAATGACGTAACTATATCATAAAACTGCATAATTATCTTGCATAAACGACATAAGTAGTAAAAAACATAATTAGTTTGTAAAAAAGCATGTACTAAGTAGTAAAAAATGGGATAATTATCTCGTAAGAATTACATAATACATAGTTCTGCATTTCACAGAGATTACCATAAAACATTTGGAAAAATGTTTTATCAGCTTTCAGAATTGAGAAAAGTGCACAAATGATCAATCTTAAACACAAAGAATAGGGGACTATAGTCCTTGTTGAATAAAACTTTTTCAACGTTATCATGCGTTTCTGCTTCTTTAAAATGTGTCCGCAGCTTTCCAGGTGCTGAATTTCACATTGCATTTGAAACTAAATTCTCTTGAACACAAAGCAAAATAACTATGTTGATATAAATTTATAATATATAGCTTATTATAACTCGTTATACATTTATAATCAAATGGTGTAATTTCACAAAATGTGCCATTTATGTAAAAAACGTAACGAGTAAAATAATTTCAGCTCATTTAAAAATGCATCAGAAATTGAGTAATAAATGTACGCGGGTGAAAACAAAGCTTGCTCTAACGATTGTCTCCGTTCAAGATCTTCTGCTTTTGAAAGCAGGATGTTGTGATTGATGTCACATTATGTTTCAAAACAGTTTTCTTTGTTGAGACTTGACCACAGTGCCGCTGTAAAGGAAGTTACTAGTGTGTAATACGTGAAAAGTTCCTCTATTCTGCACGAATGTAATTCTGCGGCATGTGGTTTAAGGAAACCCTTCCAGCTGTCAGTGATGGCTAGGATTTATTAGCGTGTGATTCAAAACAACATACAGCAACTAAACTGGGAAAATGAGGACTGGAGTGACCCATACTAGGAATTTGTGTTTTGCATTGAGCCCAACCAAACTCACTCATCCAAAGCAGCTGGGGATTGATCTGACGACCAGAAAAGCTCCTCATCCATCCGACAATAAATCAATTCTCAGCTCGATTTGTTATCAATTAGACCATTATCTCAAAGTCTGTAGTGGGGAATAACACCCTATTCACATGACATCATACAGCCGTTATCTTTATTCCTGCCTCACTTTAGGGGCGTTGGCATCACAGTAAATAACTCACTTATTCAGTCACTTTATAATGACAGGAAACATTGAATTGAATGGATTTTCCAGCAGGATGCATTTTAACTTTGTTTTTAACTCACTTCATTTACAATAAAAAAACAAGTGGAAAAGCTAGCAAGTCTCTTTATCTAGAGAATAAAACCCTAAAAAAAACTTTAAAGCAGTGTGCTGCAGGGCACAAATAAGCGCTCTACCATTTTTCTGACCATACAGTTTGTCCGGTTTCCTGATTTCCGGTTGCATTATACCAGACAGGGCTTTTGAAATTGCCCGTCTTAATGCCGTATGAAGAACACAGGATGTGTAACAAAACATGTCTGTGCATGACCACAACTTCCCCCAAAAACACAAAATATATTTTGTTTTTCTTGAATTAGCTCCTATTTTGTTAAATTACGTTTGTGAAAAATCAACAAAGAACAATATTAACAAAAGAAAAAGTTACTTGGAATCTATTTCCACTTGCCGTGTATAAACTTGGCACTTTGGCATGTATAAATGCACACTAGACGAGCTGTCTGAAGGAGGGCTTTGGGCTTTTGAAAGCAGTCAAATCTTGCTTATTCATAATATTCATAATTAATATTCAATTCTGGCTTGGCCGTGGCTCAAGTGAATATAATATAATATTAGTTCTGCTGAAACTATGACCATTGGCTCAGTCTGAAGTCAATGGCACTCTGGAGAAATGTTTGCTGGAAATTTCTGCTTTCATCTTTTCCACAGCCCTGACTAATCTCCAGTTCCTCCTGCTGAAGAACAGTCCCACAGCATCATCCTCCCACCTCTATGCTTCACTGTAAGGATGGTATTGATCAGGTGATGAGCTTGGTTTCCTCATAACAATGTTTGGTATTAAATCTGTGATTCGTCAGACCAGAGAAAATTGTTCAGATGAATTTAAGATAAAAACAGACTTAGTGAAACAAATAAAAACAGTCAATTAAATGAAAACACATAATGAGACACAGCAATGAAATCTAAGTACGTTAAAACAAAACAATAAAAATAGATGGCTAACCACACACTTTTGGTTGTGGGCTTGTACAAGGGCCGCTCAAAACTACATAAAAATGTTCAGATTATGACTGAGTGCCATTTTGAGTGTCAAACTTTACCCTTTAATCAATTATTTTTCTGAGCTGCACAATAGACCTATAGAGCAGTTGCTAGGGTAAACAATTTGGTTTCTAGGGAGGAATCAATTATGCAATTTCATAAAAAAAACAAACTCAAAACACATTTTCACACATGTAAAATGTATGTATTTTCTGTGAAAAATTCTACAGTATATTGTTAAATTTGCAGAAATAAACTGTATTTTGATGTTATTAAACTGTTCATTTTAAGGTCATGCTCTGTAAAACTAATAACAGTTGTTCACTTTAAATTCTGTGGTTCTTGCATGTTTTGTAGAATACAGTATTTTACCGTTCAACATTTTTGGCAGCGTATTTTAGGTTTAGAAAATGTAGAAATAAAGTGCTTTGTCAGTGCTGTACATTTGTTGGCAACCTTCAGAATTTAAATTGCTCAGAGGGAGTGTCTTGACAAATCAATGCCAAATCTGATCCGTTCCGGTCCCTGAAGCAGTGACTAAGAGTAAGACACATCTGTCATTATTACACACACATCTGTGGGCTTCCCCTCATAAAAGCCAGTAAGAGACGTCAGCAAAGGTATTTCTGCATCAAAAACAACTGAATTATAGAGCAGCGCACCCTTGTAACAATAAACTGAACCTGGATGCACTAGAACAGTATGTGTGCTGTGTACAAGTATTACTTAAATCAAACCTCTCACTATCATTGTTACTATGTCATGTATATGTGGTATAAGTAGTTTATGAGAAACTACTAAATCATTTATATTCTAACTCAAATAAGTCGGTTATAGCCTGGTAACATGCATCTGTGTCAACCCGCAAAACCAACTCCCATGCGCTGCTCACAGAAGTGTCACAGGAGGTGATTGTCCTTCTGTGAAAGTGATGAACAGAGGTGCTCGCAAACATACAGTGCCTCGGTTAGTAGGTTTGCCAATTCGAGGCCAGACGGTGGCATATGTAAGTGACACTTGAATGTTCTCGCTTGTGCTTTAGTGGGTTTCCTTCAAGTAGACTGGTTTCCCACACAAGCCAAAATCATAAAAAGAATGCTTCTCTAGGTTACTCTACATTCCCTTTAGGAATGATTGTGACCCTGTGATGGGTTGTCAATCTCTTACCCAGAAGAATTACCCTTTAAAGAACATTTTTGGGATATCCCTTAAAAAACACACATGGTTTGGTACCTCAGTGACCCTTGACCTCCATAAACAGGTGAATCCAATCATGAGAAAGTATTTAAAGGATATCACTTGTAAGTGTTTCTCCTATTTCATCTTCTCTAAACAACTCTCAGATGAGATGAAAATAATGATTCTTGAACAGCGGGTTTATGGGGAAGGATACAGAAAATTCTCAAAGATTTAAGCTCTTAGTTTCAAGTTTGAGGAATTTGTGAGGACAGAGACCAGAGGGACAGTTCTAGTTAAAGCCTGAAGTGGCAGACCAAGAAAAATCTCAGATCAGCAGAAGCACAAGATGGTGAAAACATCACAGACAACCCACAGACCAGCTCCATTTGGGCAGAACAAGTGGTGTTAGACATGGTGTAACCCTTGCTAGCCACAATAAATTTTGGCGAACAAAATTTGGCGGTTCCTGCCTTTGTGCCGGGGTTAGATCTTTCAACAAGACAAAGACTCTATACACAGCTCAAAATCTATTTAGACTTCATAACGAGGAGCAAGTAATGGCCATCTCAGTCGCCACATCTGAATATTTGTGGTGCGGTCTGTAAACCTGACTTAATCAAACCCGACTGAACTGGAGATGCTTTGTAAAGAAGAACGGTTCAAAATACCTTCTGAAAGATTCCAGACTCTAAGTGAAAGCTATAGAAAGCATTTAGAGACTACATTTATTTCTGCAAAAGGAGGATGCAATAAAATATTTAATTTTTTATTTTTCTTTTGTGTTGCATATTCTTTTATGCTTAATTTTGTTTAAACTATTTTCTTCTCAATCACCTAATAAATGAATTTATTATTTCTAACCCAGACAAGGAAAATCATGAACCTTTTTAGTGGATATTTATATTTCCTGGGTTATTGCAATTTTCTGTGTAACATTTTTGTCACAACTATTGCCACAATAGCATTTTTAGTCATTTTCAGCTTCCTTTTATTTTTCTGGTTCCTATTTATTTGAACATTACACAACCTTTTGAGGAATAAACGGTTGTTCAATTCAGTTGGAAATAAATATGATAATATTATTCATATTTTATAAATAACATTGTCATACAGTATCTATTTCCAACTAAATCCAAATAAAAAATTCAACAACAAAAGCAGAATCATTAAAAATAAATGTGGTGATATGACATTTAATACTGTAAGCTGGCTTTTACTGTGTGCAAAAATTCATGCTGTTTAATCTAAAAATGTTATGTGTTGATGATTACATTTTCTGTGGATCTAGTTGCATAATGATTATTCTTTGAAATGTGGGAATACATGTCTCACACTGATCACTGTTCCACAATGATGTTAACAACTATTTATTGGGTTGAACTTAATGGTTTTTTTATAGAATAAAAAAACTGGTGTACTAAATATTCTTAATTTTACAGTTGCATGATGTTAAGAATCAGCTCAGACTTCCTCTGTGTTTCAGGCTAAACTTTTCTATTTTAGCGCCATCATTATAGTTTTATTAATACTAAAGTGTCATTAACTGTAAATAAATCTAAAGAGCTGTCTGTGATTCCGGAAGGAGAGAGGGAGAGAGAGAGAGAGAGACAGAGGAAGAGATGTCTGAGTGAGTTCCTTCCCTGAGGCTGAAGGTGTGATCAGTGACTCAAGCTTGTGTTGCTCAAGCCATCTCTGCACTGTATAAAAGAGTGCAGGAAAACACACACAGCATACGTCTCCTGAAGCAGAAGCACACTGATGATGATGATGATGATGAAGAGTTTGAGAGTGCTCTTCGCCCTCGGGCTGCTGCTGGTCTCCAGTCACAGCAGATCGATATCCCTGGCAGATGATGAAGATGCTACACTACTTGCTGAGGTGATCATCCGCACTGCACGTTATATCTCTGCTCCATTCTAGCTTGAATTCTGTATTTTCTATTAATGTTACATTTTGGGGACAAGGCTGTCCCAAACAACTGCTTTTAAAATTACTAAGCAGCATATTATTAGAGTTTAAAGTGGCGGTGAGATTCATTCATTTTTACCTGCAGGAATATTGAGACTTTTCTTTAATGGTCGGGACAAAAGTTTTGTACAAACTTGTTTCTAAAATATTTTTTTGTTGTGGAGTGAATGATGTAGTTGTGAAAGACAAGTCAGATCTCAAACTTTTTTAAACCAAACAAAAATGTAAAAATTTTGAGTTTCAGATTTGTTTTTTTTTCTACACCACAATTAACTAATTACTAGTAACTAATAAATCTTAGACCACTACATTTTTGTCCAAACCAATAACAATTGACAAGACTTGTATCTATTACACTTGCAAACTGCAGCACATTCATCCGTTAAAAAGTTGACTTTTTCAATCGATCAATCAATTGGTTGGTGTCCTAGAGGAGGAATTCAGAGTTTCTTGTTATCTTGTTCTCTGGGGGAAGTGGTTTTGGCTCCAACAACAGCCTTGGCTGAGACCAGATTGAAGAAGTGAAGGAAAAGAAAGACAAAAGGTATTCTTGTCAGTGTTGGGTCAATATCTGCCAATTTCACTGATATCTGATATCCACCGCCAGTCTCCATTCTATCCGGTGCAGCTCTGCCCACCACTATTTCAATCCATCCGCTTTTGACAATCCCCGATACCCTAGAGCCCCACCTAGTCCAATCAGCAAAAAACCTATTCTCAAAGTTCCAAATTAAAACGTATCTTCGACATCCAGCTGCAGCCAGACACATAGCGTGCCACTTCTTCCACAAGCTCATCATGTAGTCAGTTGCAATTATTCCTGCAGCACATGTTGGGCTCTCCGGAGCCATCAAGAGGGCGTCAATTGCCTTCAGAGACCAATTGATCAAATCCATAATTTAGTATTTTTTTTTATCTCAGAGAACAATCAATAGACAAGGGGAGCCATTAAGAGAGATATCGGAGAGAGGGAGGGAAAAATTTGTTGTTGTTTTTTACACTTTTGCTGCTACTTTGTGATTTTAAAGCATGTTTGAGATGTTTTTGACCTCCGACTTCAGGTAAACTGCAAGTTTCTTCTCAGAATCAATTGATTCTCAGTAAACTCAACTTTGCTACTTGAAAATGCTATGTTCTTGGAGTGTTTTGCTAATTTTTTGTTTACTAATTATTTGTATGTCGTATTGTTGGCTCAATAATGTAGAGGGAAAACTTTACACAATCAGTTGAGACTGAGCCTTTTCCTGGACTTTTCCAGGATTACCTGAGGCGTTTGTACGGGCTAAACATCCAGAGCTCACCCATGTTGGAGAAACAGTCCAGTGACATTAGTCTGAAACTGAAGGAGATGCAGGAGTTCTTTAACCTCAAGGTGACCGGGAAGCTGAATGATGAAACGCTGGAGATGATGAAGAAGCCCCGCTGTGGAGTTCCTGATGTGGCTGCGTACAGTACCTTTGGAGGAAACAACAAGTGGCAGAAGAACCAGCTGACCTATAGGTGACACCACATGTAGTTCAGTTGAATCTAATGATAGCAGTGGAACACTGAGAAAGAACAAAGATGCATTCATACAGCAACTTTTAAAATAACTTTTAAAGTTGTTGTTTGCATAACATTGTGAAGTGAATGAATGGACAAAGAAAAAATGAGGAACATAATTCTCCCAATGAAAATTTACCCTTTCGGAAACTATTGGACTGTTCTACAGATCTGTTGTCTATGCTTTTAGCGTTGTTTAGTATCATTTATCTGTGTTTGTGACAGGATTGAGAACTACACCCCGGACTTGTCTGTGGCTGAGGTGGATGAGTCCATAAGTAAAGCCCTGCAGGTCTGGGCTGACGTCACTCCTCTGAGATTCACCCGCATCTACAGTGGCACAGCTGACATCATGATCTCCTTCAGCACCAGAGGTCAGTGTGTCTTGATTTACACACGTTCAGTGTTATTCACCAAATGTTAGCACCAAATGTGTTATTGACCAATGTTAGCACAATGTTAGTAGGCCTCCAGTAGAATGCTTTAGAAAGTTTATTATTAATTCTAACAATAGATAGTTGGGCATCTCGGAGGTTGTACCTTGCTGTTCAGTCACTTGTGTTAGCACTGCTTCTTTAATAGAGACTCTAGGACTAACATCTATCTTAGCTTTTACATTGAATGGTGGAGCGTTGTGGGTATCGATCATAGAGTATGTAGAGAAGGTCTTCCACTTCTACGCCTCAGTATCATGTGCAAAATAAAGTCATATGAAGTCTATTCTAATGTTGCAGCAAAAACAGGAATTGATTGGCTGAACTAATTTGTGTTTGAACATTTTTGCGAGAGAACTCAGTGAGAGGGAACTAAATATTTTTCTATAAAGGCAGAGTTACAATTTTTTTCATAGAGGGGAGCATTTTCTGAGAAAAATAAAAACACAAACATACAAAAAAAATACAGGCATAGCTAATAGTATAACAGCAAGATGGAAGCATCAAATTCTTGGATCTCATTTTATTTAATAAAATAATAATAATAATTAAAAATAAATAATAAATAAATAGTTACAAAAATAATTAGAGACCCATAGTAAAGGATGTCATCTTAACAAAGTCACATAATAGTAAATTGAATTTAGAGATTTTGTTTAGTAGCTAATTCATACAAACTGAAGACTTAAATAACAAAGTTATCTCAGATTATGTGAATAAGTCCTTGTGACCACCACCACTCGGCCAATCAGAGTGGGAGAAGGTAGGATACTCAGCTAATGCAACAGCAGTCAGAAGTGGATGACGAGCTTGAACTTGAACTTTTTTAAAGTAAATTAATTGCAGATTTGCTACTCTTTAGCTAGGTCTGAGTGGCAACTAACTAGCTTTACCTTTGACCTTTGATTAGCCTGGTCGTCTGTCGTCGATTTAACACAAAATAAACAATATAAACTAATGTTTAAAATTATAAATTTAAAAAGAATAATATTCATATAGAAATGTTTCAGTTTTATTTACTGGTTAAATATATATAATTGAAAAATTAAGTAAAAAAAATTTAAGTAAAAAAGCACAGTTGAGTAAGTGCTTCTAAAAGGCTTTATTTTGTTAATAATAACACATTTAGCCCTTGCTATACAGAAGCACAGAGCTTTTTCAAACAGCACCCTCCAACTAATCTGAGAATTAAATTCCTATTAATGATTAGAGGTAGGATTAAGTCTTCATAAGTCTTCAAAACGCAGTCTGGAGGATACTGTTTAAGAGAGCTCTGGGCCTAACAGCAGCACGGAAAACCCAAAAGGTTCACAGTACTCAAAACTTTTGTGGAAATGGTTGCCTCAAAAGATCTAAGCTGACGAACTTTCGTTTTTTTTTTTTTATATTATTTTTTGGCCATAGCCTTTATTGATTTTTATTGAACGGAAAGGACAATGGAGAGTGACAGGAAATTAGGAGAAGAGAGAGTGGGCTGGGATGGGAAAGACAACAGGCTCGGGATTCGAACATTTGTCAACCCTGCGCAACCGCGCATATGTGTCCTGTGCGCTACTACTACACCATGGCGCAGGATGAACTATCGTTTTTAAGTGCGGATGCGAATCAAACTTTTTTTCTTACTAGATCACGGAGATGGTTACCCCTTCGATGGACCCGGAAAATTTCTAGCTCATGCCTTCGCGCCTTATGAGGGCCTTGGTGGGGATGCCCATTTTGATGACGATGAAACTTTCAGTTACAAATCTCACCAAGGTAAGCATTTTAACAAAGTTTTCCCTCAAAAAGATAACAAACATATAAACTGGATTTGAAGTAATTACTTTCCCGCTCTTTCCTAGGTTATGTTTTATTTATTGTGGCCGCTCATGAGTTTGGACACTCTCTGGGCCTGGATCATTCGCAGGATACAGGCGCCCTGATGTATTCCAACTATGTTTACAGAGACGTTGATTCCTTCGTCCTCCATCAGGATGATGTCAATGGCATCCAGTCTCTCTACGGTTAGATGTTCACGATGTGTCAGAACACTAAAATATCAAGAGAAACTAAGGGAATCGATTTATGTAAAAAGTAAAATGTGCGTGAGTTTTTGTGGGTTTATCCTCCCTCTTATTTAGTAAAGGTAATTACATAGAAATCTTCTTACATTAACATCAAACACAGTTCACAACTCATTTGAAACAGTAAACTATATTAGCTCCATGCACATAAAATTAACTATTTCTAGTAATTTGTTTCAGTGTTAATCATTATTCTATAATAAAAAAGCATTTCACAAAATTACAGTATCATAACGAAGTTTATGATTGTAGGCTTCTTGTGTCTCAATCTCGAAAATCAGAAACATCTGCAAAGCCTCCGATATTTAATTTTTGAACACACCTCTACTTCAAATGTTAACTCAGTGATGTGTTTGGTTAAAATGACAAATTGAACACATGAATGTTTTATGAAAGTCTGACTTTCCAAAGATTTCCTATTCAGTTAATGATTATAAACGACAGTGCAGGTATTAATTTTACATATTTCTAATGATGTCTAATCAAATAGGTCCAAACCCAGAGGTCAACCCCGAAGACCCAAAACCTACTCATTCAGTGACCCCAAACAAATGTGATCCCAATCTGGTCCTGGACGCAGTCACCAAGCTCCGGGGAGAGATGCTATTCTTCAAGAATAGGTAATAGGAGGCTGAAATGTTTTCTGAGGCGGAGGTGAGCCGTGAGCTGCTGGATCTAATCTGGAGGTCTTCTTATTTACAGCTTCTTCTGGCGCAGTTATTCTCTGAGCCCAGAGGTCGAGCTGAATCCCATTAAAAGCTTCTGGCCACAAATTCCAGATGACATTGATGCAGCCTTTGAAAACGCACAGGAGGATAAACTCTTCCTTATTAAAGGTAATTAGATAGAAATCTTTTTACATTACCATCAAACACAGGTCACAACTCATTTAAAACAGTAAACTAAGAGTTCCTGCATTCTGGCAGAGGTACCTTTAGGTAACAAGAAATAAAATCTCTCAGCATCTTAGTGCTCAAGGTTTTAGAAGAATCAATGTTGCACCATTCTCCAGTGGCGTGCACCCTATTGATTGACACCAGACTTGATCCACAATTTCTAAATCAAATGTACAAACCTTTACATTGTAATGATTACTTCAAAACATAAAAAAAACGATATTTCTTCTTCTTTTTTTCCAAGTTACCAATTACAGTTGGGTTCATATGAGTCCAGCTCACATTGTGAGAATGGGAACACATACATTAAAATAAACTAGACAAACACAGGGCGGCACGGTGGCGCAGTGGGTAGTACTGTGGCTTTCCAGTTAGAAGCTTATTGGTTTGAGGCTCGTAGGTGACCTTCCTGGAAGGTTTGCATGTTCTCCCTGTGCTTGCGTTTCCCCCACAATCCCAAAAACATGTGGTTAGGTTAATTGATTAATCTTAATTCCCCCTAAGTGTGAATGTGTGAGTGACCTGCGATGGACTATCAACCTATCCTGGGTGTACCTATCTTGTCCAATGTGCACTGGAGATCCCAAAAGTACTAACTACTTTAGATTTAGGCCCTATACAAACAAGTGATTTTGTTTGAATTTTTAGTCAACAAAAATGGAAATCTTGCTTGAATGGACCAGCCGTCCCCAAATAATTTTAACTGGACACTGAAAGAACTTTGACCTCACTGGTGATAGATTCTCCAAGATCCTGAATTACCACTATTACACTCTGGGAGAAAGCCTCACACACCCACAGCCAGATGTATGAAACCTTCTTGTCTGGTATCTTCTTACTACTTCTCACACAGAGAAGACTCCAGAGTTGTTCCGTTTTGACCTTCGTCCAGGAGGGTTAAAATAAGAACTGTTCCCTTATTTCTGCGCACAACCAGCAAAGCCTAAATGTTTTGGAAACTTGGCCAAAACAGAGTTCATCCACTTTATGAAACTCTCATACGAACTCTCTTTATAAAACATTAATTTTTAACTAAACACTTTAAATGTTATGTAAATGTTTTCTTTCCTCAGGTGAGAAGGTCTGGGCTCTTTATGGCTATGATACTGTACAAGGCTATCCCAAGAGTCTCAGGATGTTTGGCTTGCCCAAAACTGTGAAGAAAGTTGACGCTGTCCTCTATGATGAGAAAAGCAACAAAATCCTGTTCTTCGTTAACAAAAAGGTTTACAGGTGAGTGAATTGACACATTATCTTGGAAATTAAGTGTTTAGCAATCAGTCAGTTTATAATTAAATGAATTTGTGCAGTTATGACGAAAACAAACGGCAGATTGAGAAGGGTTATCCGAAGAAGGTGGAGTTGGTATTCCCTGGAATGACTGCGAAGGTGACTGCTGCCTTTCAGCATAAAGGTAACGCTTCAGTAACAAATGATAAAGGAATAAATGATAAAGTAACATCCAAATTAAGAGTGTTTATGTGATCTTTTTTAGGTTTCAATTATCTCTTCAGTGGATCCAAGATGTTTGAGTTTGGTGCATACAACAAAAACCTCCTCCGTGTGCTGAACAACAATTACTTTTTGCAATGCTAGAAAAAAATTCTTGGGTTTAATACATAACCAATGCTTTCTGCCATGTGGAGAGAGAAGTAGAATCCGAGCCATTTGTATTTTAAAGTAACATTTGTAATAATTTATTATCTTTTTAACTTATTTTACACTGAACGTGTTTTTGTATTTGCCCTCATCGAATTTCTTATTGTGATCGATGCAATTTTCAAATAAAGATATAATTGTGGGTAAATTGACAACTCTCTGACACTTAAACTAAGATAAGGTACAGGACATAGATACAGTAGTGGAATGAACAGAAAAAAAATCAGCAGTATGTTGATTCTGTAACTTCTGGGTGTCCAGTAAATGTAATTTAGCATCAAAATTCGAGCAAGCCATAATCCGCAAGGCAACGGAGAGCAAACCAGCACTTGCATACTAATATAAGAACAACAATCCAGCAAGGTTACAGTCAGAATTATATCTGCAAGCAGCAATCAAAGGGCTGCATCTGTACTCTACATCTGTATTCCCTCAGTGACATATTTTTCTGCACCTGTATCACAAACTGTTAACATTCCAGGAAAAAATTGAGTTAAATCATGAAAAGCACAAAATAATGTCAATGGTCACCGGGTGCCGCTATGAATGGAAATGATTATTGTTTTATTATTGTATTGGACAATATTCTCATCAAAAATGTTATAAATATAAATGCTTTATTTCCTGTGGCCGCTATAACAGATACTGTGGAATGCTATAGAAATGTCTTCAGGCATGGTCTCTTAACACACTTGGCAAGTTTGAGACCAATTGGACAGTGTATTGGGGCTGTACACTACTACTGAACAATGCAGAGATTGAGCATGCGTCATTTAAAAAATAAACAATTCATTATAAACTCATGTAAACTGTGACTGGATACTCTCTAATCTACTTTGTAGCAATACTGGCATTCTAAAATGTACATTTGATTTATATTGAGTAAAAAAAAGCCAGCAGACCTGACCTCGCCAATGTGGCAGTAGCATCATGTGACCCGAGATCACAGGAAAGTTCCTTCCAGCTGAACTTTCTGTCAGAGAGGAATCCAGAATCGTACCATGTAGGCAGGAACATCCACTTTCGCATCATCGCATGCGATCCCATGCAATTCAATGGAATTATTTTCATTGTGTGACTGCGGCTGAATTACCATACATCGACCTATTTTTTACTCCTATTTCATTTTTCAATGGCCGTTGTTAAGCAAAGTCAAAAAAGCTTTGTTGCTTACCATCCCACATACCGGTTACTGATGGAGTGATTGATTTCATGTTAGTTTTGGAAAATCGCTCCAATTAACTTAAAAACATAATGAAATCATGACAAAAGCAGGTTATGATTTCAAATATCAAAGTGGTTCTTCAAACACAGTCTGAAATAGTGGTACAAAACAAAAGAAAAAGTAATATTCCATGTGGCCACTAAGTGGCACTATAACTGACACTGTGGGTTGCTATAGAAATGTGTTCAGACATGGACTCTTAACACTTATGGCAAATTTGATTCCAATCAGACATGTATGACCGAGTTATAACAAATTCCTGCTTCATGGTAAAGCATTCAGCAGACCGCCAAGCACGAACTGTTCAACAAAGTCAAAAAAAGCTTCACATTTAACATTTCATTGTTTGAGTTGAACATTTTGAAAGACAACTCAATAGCCTCAAGTCTGCCAACCAAAGTGTGATGGGCAGCAGTGTAAAAGGCTGCTTTTAGATCCAGAAGCACCAGCAATGAAGGAAGACCGTAGTCAGAAGCAAAAATTTCCATACAAGTTATTAGAGAGAAACTCGTGTAACTGTTTGGCTTTCAAGAGTTTTAGTGATTATTGTGACGTAACACAAGCAACCGTAACTAGACCTTTGCAAACATGCCTAAGATTCACACTGAGACTAAAGTGTTGATTATCAAGAGGCTGAAGACCAGATCCAGTGGAGGGCATCTTCAATGTGCCTCCATTGTCGAATCAGCACCCAAAAGGCAGCACTAAACAAAAAACAATTGAAGCCTGCATGGGTCTGATATTAACCCAGAAAACAGGGAAGTTTGGAGATGGAAAAATCATGGTCTGGGGTTACATCCTGTATAGGGGTGTGTGAGAGACCTCCAGGATGGAAGGCAAAATCCATCGTCAAAAATACCAAGAAATCTCACTTATATTCCTGGCGACAAAAGAAGCCAAAGTTCCACAAGACAAATAAGTGCTCACAGTGCTCCAGGATTGGCCAGCCCACTCACCAGACATGAGCATCATTGAGCATGTCTGGGGTAGGATGAAATAGGAAGTAAGGAGAATGAAACCAAAGAAATATTGATGAACTCTGAGACGCATGCAAGGCTGCTTTCTTTGCTATTCTTTATGACTTCATTAATAAATTGTATGAATCCTTGCCAAACTACATGGATGCAGTCCTACAAGGTCATGGAAGCCATTCAAGAGATTAAATTTGGATCTCATAGCACCACTACTTAATTTGCTGAAATATTTTTGTATTTGCAGTAAATTTGTGTGTAGGTGAATAAAGTTTTGTCTCCCCAAAATGTTACTCTATCTTGATAAATCTTTTTTTCAGTAATTTATTTCAGTGCATCAAGCAACATTTGGGAGGATTATATCTTGAGCTTGAGCATTTTGTTACACCATAAGTGTTACAAATAGCTAAGATAATAGATAAGTGACACGACTTTAGTCAGGGATTGTACAGGCTTGACGATAAGCTCAAATATGTTTTATGAAGAAAATTCTCGTATTGTCTCTACTAATAGAAATGTATTTTATAACCAAGGATTTATATTTGTGGGCATGAGGGATCGAATTGATTTAATTTTCTGACAACAAATAAAAATACAATTTATATTCACCCAAATCTTACAAAAAACTTTTGATTTAAAACTCAGCCAAGGCTCTGTTTACCATCCACTCCCTGCCATCACTCCTCCTTTAGCTTTGAGTCATTCACTAAAATCTCTGTGTAAATTAAGGTCTACTTAGATGCTTTGTCTTTATTATACGCTTAGAACTTTATTACTGGATGTGGTTGTGATGTGAGCCTTGTTTCCTGCTTTTTTTCAAAGTCATGTTCCTTCCAGTCAAACTTTATAATCTTGTTTTTTGTAGTAAACGTTTCATATCACATCATCACCATGACAACTGACCATAACACGAAAAAGTTAATAAAATAGTTAAAAAAAACAGAACTTCCCAGAAAAAAATGTGGGATGTTAGTTTCAGTGCTGAGTAAGACTAGCGGTATTTTAACTCACTATCACTAAATATAGACTTTATCATAGTTTTTCAAATCATGTGTGCTTCTAGAAAGAAAAACATCTGAAATCAAAGATGCGTGACTGATGACGCAGCAATGAATCCCTGATTATTGAAGACGATGAATCAGGAGCTCCATGACGTCTGATGTTTGAGTGTTCTGCTGTTCTCTTTCTGATAAAGGAACAATAACTGCAGTGTTTCGAGGTAAATATTAACTACACCTCAGTTTCACGTCTGTGTTTGAGGAGACACAATAATTTATATTACAAATGCAAAAAATCCCATTAACAATTAAATACAAATTTAAATTTGTCTGATTTTTACGCCTTTTAAAATGTCTTAAAAGTGTTTCACACAATTTGTGAAATGAATCTTTAGAGTCTTCACACCTTGGAACTTGTTAATCTAATCTCACACATCACCCAGGAACTCATTAAAAGGATCTTTTGATCAAGCAATGATGATTAAACTGGTAAAGCTGTCACTTTAGGAAAAACAGTCTCCAAAACAGATTAAATAATTTTGCTTATCACAATTGAGCTGAACAGGGCACATCATGATTATACCAGTGCTTTGAATTTCTTAATGTGTTTTTACTCTCCAGGATGAGATGCATAGGTCAAGGTCCATCAGAGTGAGCATTAACGTGCCGTGATAGTTCCCACAGGTGGTATACACTCCATAAAATGTTTTCTCTTTTTAAGTTCATCACCTAGACCTACCTAGAAGTCTAAGCATGAAGTGACAGGTATGAACATACAAAGCCAGCCTTTGGGACTCGGATACTATCCACTTATACACCCCCAGATGATGGGGAGGAAGGTAAGTGGAAGCTCCAGTAAAATATCTTTAAGGAAACATGGGTGGCATGACTTGTTTAATCCTCCTGAAACATGTTATAAAAATCATCACTTCACTTGATCACCACCCGTGCCTGCCTTGTATTCCAAGCATAAATTGACAGGTGCAAACAGACAATGTAAGCTATCCCGATATTGCCAGCTATTGTACCCCCAAATCAAGGAAGGTAGGGCGAGAGCCAGAAGAGTAGGCTGAAAAAGGATAGAATAGGGTTTGGTGTGGTTTGACTGTTGGAGAAACCTTGAGGATGCTGGCTTCTCCGATGTTAAGACTGGCTAAGCAAAGCTAACCGGGAGGTAAGGGTACTCCAAGGAGCAAGCTTATAATCACATGGAAATGTGCTGCCAGGCCCAATGCAAGCTGGCAGGAAGGTACTGTGCGGTAAGCCCAATGGGTTCATGACTCAAACTAGCAATTCGGTCTCAGGGTACGGGTTAAGCATAGCAGTCCTGAGTGCTGAGGTATCATGGGTTGCTAGCTTAAAATTGAGAGAAAATTGTATTGGACCTGGATGCAAGTCAGCAAGCCACCGTTCCAGAAGGTAAAATCACTGTATCTGCCGTATTGGTGCATAGTTTGAAACCGGTGTTGGGAACAGGTTTAGAGGTAACAAACCCGGGTATCACCCAAGATGCTGCTGGGAGAAGGAAGGTTGGGGAGCCCAATTGTATCCGCAGCAGCAAGGAGAGAGGAATGAGGGAAGCTTCACTCTCTCAACCACTCACAAGTGGGAGCTGCTGCAGTGGGAGGGTGGCAGAGGTTAGAATTGGTTGGGGGCAGGTCATGTCAGGGGATTGCGGCTGAGGCGTGAGAGACAGAGTCCAGTTGGGGCCTGTTGGAGCTTCTAGCTGGTCCATGTGGTGACATAAGGTCCATAAGGTTTCAAGATACCTTAGGATTCCGCAATGCAGCCTTGGCCTGTTTTGTGAGGCACGAGAAGGACCCAATAGCAGGTTCACAGACAATGTTTATTAACTCAAGAGCAGGAGTAGGTTCACTAAATAACTCATTTTGTAGTTTGGTCCTGCTCGGAGATAGCAGAGCAAAGTGTGCAACTGCCAAAATCCACACCAGGGACTGCAGAGGACCAGACAGGAACACCAGGTAGGCAGCAGTAAGTCTGTTAGTTTGGTAATGGTTAGACAAAGAGTGAGAGGAAAGAGGAGAATATGGAAGAACTTGATTGGGGATCTCAGGCAACACCTGAGAGGCTGTAGCTAAATGAAATGATAAGAGGAGCACATGAGGGTAGGAAAGACACAGCAATGGCACAACAGTGATAGAAACTAACATGGTCTTTAAAAACTAAGCTATCAATTAAAGAATGTTTGGTGAAAGACTAACAGCCTGTTCATCCAATCACCATCCATCGGTCTGGTCCACCCACTCTCCGTTGGATCCCGGAGGCGCTGAGTGTCCCTTGACGCATTACCACTTTAGCTTTTTTTCAATAAGCATTTTGCTTCTAGCAGACGGCTGGGTGTCCCTTGGCTGTCTCTCAGGTTCGACCTGGGTTCAAATCCAGATCGTGACGGTCTTTCCTCTCTTTCTGATCTGCTTAATTTCCTCTCACTCTGCATTTTACTGTCATTAAAAATAATAAAGGCATTTGGCAACAAAAATGGATAGTGAAATGCTAGTAAAAATGCTAGTAAATTTATGGAGGAATGAAGTAAGAGCCGATTGTTGAAAGTCATTCCAGACTGTTAAGACCTTGAAAAATGGTCATTTAATAATTTATTTTACGAAATTTTATGGGAATGTCAGGTCAGTCACAACTGCTGTGTGGATGAAGGAGATTTTGACTTTATTTCAATTAAAATTATGGTAACTGAACCCCTTTAGGTCCTGAAATTAGATGTTGTGTGTTTTGAAAAGAAGCACATCAGTTGACTGCTGCTTCAAATATTAATTGAGTTTTAGTTTTAGCACTCTCTGATAAAAGAGTATTGTGCTCTCTTTACAGTATATAGGTGAAATACTGGAGCATTGCATTAAAAACAATGATCTCAGCCAAAACAAGGATGCATTAAAGGAAGTTCCTACAAATTCCCACTCATTACTCATGGGTTGATAGTTTCCTGAAAGAAGCTTATGGTTGTGACATCAGCTGTTTTGCAACACTGTGGGTTAACTATAAAAGCATCACTTTCCAACTTCAAGATTAAGCCACACTCATCATGAGGTTCCACTCACTGCTGGGGGTTTTTGCCAGTCTGGTGTTTGTAATTCATGCCAGAGTGATTCCGCAGAGCTCCGACACAGATGAACCCACTGCAGAGGTATGTACAATGTACGTGGAACTTTAAAGACAATAAAATTTAAATGTACATGGAGCTGCAGCATGCTGTATCTTTTTCAAAGCAGCTACATTGGCAACACACTCTGTTTTCAGCCCTTAAAATACTGTATAATGCAATGCATTGTGGGAGTGATAGTCTTCAGCTTAGATGTGATGTTAGCTGGTGGTCACTACCCTTGTCGGATAATTATGAGGCTTGTAAAAATATACTCCAAGGGCGTTCAAGTGACAGATACTAAACTTTGCCAAGTTATGCAAAACTGGTCTGACTCGGGTTGTTGCACATTTTCAGAATGGTCCCACTTAAAGAATTCTGGGAAATTGCTGAGAATCCTGGGAAATTTTTCACTGACTTAATCAGAAAAACATTGTAATGGTCAAACATTGTAAAAGTGCTTGGGTTAAAGATTTACCATTGACATATAATGGCCATTGAAAATAAATGCGAAAAGGCAGCAAAGATATCTTTAAGTAAAGGGAAATGGGGGTTTATTTATGTCAATCATTTTAAAACTTACTTTTAATCCCTAGCAACAACATTTTATGAACACTTTTTTAAGTTTGGTAAATGACAGAGACATGACAGATGGTTTATATGACTTACCATAGAAACCAATTGGGCATATCTCTATCTCAGCTTTGGAAAATCATGGGTGTGTCACTGAAATAAAGAAACATTCTATCACTGACCCCTCCATAGCAACTAGTTTATCAGTGCAACATATTTTGGTAAATATTTGTTTTAGCACATGAAAATCATAGAAACAGCACATTTACAAGCCAATATAAAAGTTTGTGTACAAACTTAAGCCATCTAGCTACACTAAATTTTTACGGATCTCCAAGAAGGTTTCAGGTTTGATCATGTTCCAGGTGTTTCAACCATTTCCGAAAGCTTTTTGGGGTTTTCCAACAAGAGAAACCAGATTAGGTTTTTAATCAATAAATTCAAGTCGAATAACATTCTGCTGCTGTGTTTGAAAATAGCAGTTTTTACTAACTTTTTATAAAACAATATTACAATGAAATTCCTCCAATGATTACTGTCTCCTGTAGCTTTACCTCAAGAGCTTCTATGACATGAAGGATGTGCCAGATGTGAGTCCTGCAAGGCGAGGCTCCAGTGTCTTGATCGAGAAGATGAAGGAGATGCAGCAGTTCTATGGGTTGGAGGTCACTGGAAAGCTGGACAGAAAGACTCTTGAGATGATGAAGAAGCCCCGCTGTGGTGTTCCAGATGTTGCATCTTTCTCTACGTTTCCTAGGAAACCAAAATGGCAGACAAACAGGCTCACCTACAGGTATGTGGTCGTGAACAGTTAGATGGTTCAAGTGTTGATTCTTTTTCAACAAAGAATTAGAATATATTTTTTAAGTTTTAAAAGAAGCAAAAAGAATAATTTGTTCATTTGTTATTTGGTCAAAGGAAGATTTTTTTTTCCCCAAAACCAATGGATTATAATGTTGGCTTGTAAACCAACCACTAAACTTTGCCAAGATATGCAAACTGATCTGTCTCGGGTTACTGTATCTTTTTAGACTGGTACCACTAAAACATATTTGGGAAATCACTCAGAACTCTGGGAAATTTTCCATTGACTAAACATGGGGTGAACCTTTGTGTATGGCTGGTCCATGGGTTGATCCAAAAATGGGTTTCAACCATGGATGAAGGTTTTCAGCCGTGTTCTGTCTTTCAGAGCTTGCGGGAACTTTAGTTATTGAATTGAACTTTTATCTGACTCCATATTTTTATAAGAAGGTTATTGTTTACCTTTATCATTAGCTTTGATTAAAGCTATAGTAAACTATGTATTAATAATTGTTAATAATTAGAGAAATGCACTTGTTATCATTAATCCTTCAAAACTTTGTTATTTAATGTGATACTTTAGCAATTAACTTTATTGTAGAAATGTTAAAGCCATCCAGATCACAGCCCCAAGCTCTTCTCTTTTTCTATTTATATATGGTGTTTCTCAGAGTCGAAGTGACCAAATCTGGTAGATCTTTCAGAGGCAGACGCCATTGTTAACCAAAGTAATCACAGATGCGGATGGTAATCCTTTCAGGACCTTTTCGAACACAAAGCAGTTTCAAGGAATAGTTGAGAATCTCAACATCCATCCATATAAAATTATTCACAATTTACATTTGTAAAGTTGGAACTCAAACTGGGAACTTCATAGAAATTACAAGCAGAAAAAAACTAGTGGAGGTTGTCACTCTGTGCAAGAAAATACCAACCACTGTGCAAAAGTATTTCAAGGCTCTAGAAGGGGTTTAAAATTTCCCATTGACTTAAAATGTCCTTTAAAAATAAATGGGAAAACAGCAATTACGAAGAAACATTATAAAGAAATGGGGTTTTGTTTTTGCAAATCATAGTAACACATTAAACATGTTCATAACATATTTAACAGTTCCCTAGCAACCAAACTGTTTACCCTAGCAAACTAATTTTCTGAACTCAATCTCAGCTTTGGCAAATGATGAAGAATTGGGGATGATTTTATCTTAAAGTGACAAAAAGAATATTAAATTATGTCCCCTCCATAGCAACTGTGAATCATAGCAACCCTTTTGGCATATCTCAACTAAGATATGAGACATGGGGGTTAATTTATATTACTCATATTGGCATGGGTATTTTTTATGAGATCACTGATTCCTCAATAGCAATCATTTTTTTTTATTGGCAACAATTCCATTTTGATATAAAAATAATTTTAAATTCCACTTTTACGAGCCAGCATCAAAGTTTGTGCATAAACCTTCTAATTTTCTCTCAATAAAGCCATCTAGTTTGAAGATGTTCCCTTAGACGTGTAGAACGGTCAGAAATGGAAGGTGACAACTCAAACGCATGAGCTGAGATAAGGATAAATATAAATAAATAATAGCAAAACACAGGAACATGGGAAAATCTTGAATATCTAAACTGGTTCCAATGGAAGAAGAGATAAAGGTATACCTTATAAATAAAGAAAACTTAAACAGAACAATCAGCGCACGAGGAGGCATATATACATACATACACAGAGACAGACAGACAGGCGAACTGATAGCAGAGTAATAGTATGATCTCGTGCAAATAAAATGCAGCACGGTGATTTAAAAATAAGGAAAATTTTGAGAGAAACAAGAACACCTGTAAGGAGGAAATTGTTGAAACAGAGGAGGAGGACGAGAAGCAAAGGCAAAGAGGGGCGTATATAGTGCAAAAATGCACACGCAGGGAAGTCTTGAACAGGCCGGGAGAGAACTGATATTAACACTTCTCGATATCAACAGTGTTTTATCTGGTTAAACCAAGGTCAGCAACAAATTCTTGAGTGAAATTCTGGACTGGAATTAATTTGGCGAGTCAGTTGTCTCCAAGCATAAAATGGGTCTTGAATTTGATTTATTTTTTATGATGATTTCCATTTGTACAAATATATTTGTATATTTCTACTTTTTTTTTCTTTTCGTATTATCCCTGAATCTATTCACTCACCAATGGGAGATTCTCATTTAAAAAGCATCAACTATATAGCAACGAGGAATAGTTAAAGCAGGTGGATGTGTCTTTCCTCAGGATCGTGAACTACACTCCGGATCTTAGTGTGGCTGAAGTGGATCAGTCCATAAGGAGAGCTCTGGAGATCTGGTCCAAAGTCACGCCTCTGAGATTCAGTCAGATCTACAGAGGAACAGCCGACATCATGATCACTTTCCAGAGAAGAAGTAAGATGTCATCTAATGTTTCATTACTGGAAAAAATGTGGCTTTACTGAAAACATTGGGAGTCAATACGATTCACCCAAGAGGCATCTGTGTCATGTGACTCCCTTGGTGTTCACCCCGGGTGTAGTTCACAAAGGGGGGATTATACCCTGCACCTGTCTGTCACATGCCTACATTCTCTCCTCAGGAGAACTGTTTTTTAAGGGGAGTCTCAAGAAAATCAAATCTGATGGGTACTCTATAACAGAGTGTTGTATGTTAATATTTCATGATAATTTAGTCCAGCTTTAATGAATCCTACCACTATCGCCACAGTCCCTCATTGTGTGTTTCTTTATCTTTTTTTTCCACTGATCGCATTCTCTTTTAATCTCTTTCCTTTAGATCATGGTGACTCCTTCCCATTTGATGGGCCAGGTGGAGTGTTGGCTCATGCTTTCGCTCCCTCGCCGGGAGTCGGTGGAGATGCACATTTTGATGATGACGAGAGGTTCACTCTACGCTCCCAAAGAGGTAAATGCTGCATGTATGAAACATGTGGACTGTCTTTACAATTAAAAAAAATGTAGACTTTTAAAATGCTCTATAATTGTTTTATTCCTGCTAATCATCAGAGATGTTTTGAAGACTCCTTGATTGGACAAAAAGGGAGTCCAGAATGTCTCTGTTGTTGTTCATGTAAAGAAACAAACACAGGTAGTTTGTGAGAAAAGTGTGAAGAAATGTTATTTTCTGATCTGATCTTTTTGGATACCTTTCCAAGATTTCGTCCTGTTTTTGGTGGCTGCACATGAGTTTGGCCACTCTTTGGGTCTGGATCACTCAAGAGTTCCCAACGCTCTGATGTTTCCCACGTACACCTTCCAGAATCCAGATACATTCAGTCTTTCTTCAGATGACATCAGAGGGATACAGTCGCTATATGGTAACTCATTTTTAATCAACATTCAACAATTGCCATTTGATAATGAAATTCAGGATTATTATTTTGCGTTTATTCGTTTATTATTTGATTTATTTTATTAGTTCATATTGGTTTATTCGATTATTATATTACTGCTCTATACAGACAATCTTTCTTTAATGAGCCTCACTGACTATATGTAGCTCCAATCAACTTCAAAGAATCAATAATTAAAAAAAAAAAAGCACCCCACTTGCACCCATTCGCCACACTGGGGTCTTTGATGGGGCGTCGCTGAGCTCAGGTCCCGTCCTGACCCTAGAGCCTCTTACCTGGTATGCATCACCTAGTAAATGTTTTTTTGTAAAAAAAAAAAATAAATAAAAATAGCCAGGGCAATAGAGACCCTGCTGACTTTCGGACAGGTCTCAAAAAAACTAATCTTGGAACCCAGAATTTCAATGTTTGTATGAAATCTTATTTCTAGCCTGAAAAAAAACTTTGTTGTCACGTCATGTGACTCAACCAGAGATCAAGGACTCGGTATGTGAACCAACTGCAATGCATGGTCATGTCATGTGACCCAACCAAAGAGCCGGGGCTCGTCATGTGACCCAACCAAAGATCAGGTGCTCGTTATGTGACCCAACAGCAGACCATGGTTGCGTCATGTGACCCACCTGAGAAGAAGGGGTTCGTCATGTGACCCGACCGCAGAGCATGGTCGCGTCATATGACCAAACTAGAGAGCAGGGGCTTGTAATGTGAACCAATTGGAGAGCATGGACGCATCTTGTGACCCAAGCGGAAAGCAGGGTCAAGTCATGTGACCCAACTGGAGAGCAGGGGCTTGTCCTGTGAGCCAACTAGAGAGAAGGGTTGCGTCATTTGACCCAACCGGAAAGCAGGGGCCCATCCTCTGACCCAATCGGAAAGCAGGATCATGCCTGTGACCCAACCGGAGAGCAGGGTCATATCATGTGACCCAATTGGAGAGCAGGGTTGCATTATGCTTAATTCAACAGAGAGCTCTGCTTCAGGCTAAACTATCACATGTGCAGCTGAGAAAAAAAACAAGTTGCATTAATGAGATTAATTAGGGCAACTATAAACACAATAAACGTGCAATTAATAAATAATAATTCTCTTAAGGAGCTCATTTTATCTAAACATTATCCCATTCAAGTGCACTATGAATAAGATATCCTGAATGAACACACAAATCTGTAAGGCCCTATTGATCAGTTATTTCCAACACCCCACTAGTATTTCCTACAATCATTGTTGGATTTATTTACTCACATTATGCCACATGTTTGAATCATCTAATCTCAACATTATAGATCGGGTTTCATTAATAAAAAAGTGTTCAGTAAAATGTGTTACAAGCAGCCCCATAATGAACGGGAATCTGTTTCCAGGAGCAGAATTCCACTCCAGGGTTTGAATTTATTTGTTTTGGCTGTACTTTTCTTAATGCGAAAATGGTTTAGTCGTTGTTAGTGACCAATCCAAACCTTTGCCTGAGATAATCATTTGCTTGTGATTCTCTTCAGGTCCAAACAGACAGAAACGAGCATCCAGCCTGAGGAAGAATCACAGACGAACAACTTCAACAAACCAAGTTTTTAGCTCATAGGCATTTACGAAACAACTGTGTTTTGTTATTTAAGCAGATTTAAATATTGTACATCAATTCAAATGTAATGCATGGTCCAAAAGAGATATTTTCTGCCATGTTCTTGTAATATATTACAATTTGTTATTAAACTCTTGAAATAAAACTGAAAATGGGATCTGTCCTCGCTTATATTCCAGCATTAATGTAAAATGAGATTGTCTTGATCTCATCTCAGAAATTCATGCTACTGTGATTTCATCAAAGTACCTTTTCCACAGACACAGAGAAGGTTTTCCTGTTGTAATCCGAGCGTGGGTGAAGGTGTTCAGTGACGCTTGTGTTGAAGAGCCTCAGGGCTCATGTTTTTGTGTGTCATTCACAGCAGGATTTAGAGAAGTCAACCTCTTACAAGCCCTGAGGAGCATTCCAGAGGTTACGTAAACCATTGTGTTCAACTAATCACTACAGAATGACGAGTTCAGGTTATAAAGCTTTACTTTAGAAAGTGTAATGGAAGGATTCTGTGCTCTCCCCTCTTTTATTTATTATTTTGTTAAATCACTCCCTATCTCATTTCCATACAGTCAGTCACCATCAACTATCAGCTAAAACACTTTTAGATGTGTCAAAATTTATACTAGGTCAATTTTTGCTGATTGAAGAAACCCCAATGGCCAGAAGTCTTACGAATTGCATTGATTCATTTATTGATTACACTTATTATTGATTTATCCTATTTCAATTAACTCCATACATTGTATTCAGTGCATATGTGACAGAGCTTTCTACTAATCAACATAATTATTTACTCCTTTCATCACTGCAGAAAAATCATTTTTATAAAAATCCAAATTACTGAATAAAATGATCTTAATATTAATGATTGTGAATGAATTGCTTCAAAGTCTTGATTACTATTGTGTTATTAACACAACACTTATTCTACGATCCCAGGAAATAGCTTCAGTCAAAGGAGTTTAAATCTCCAACTCATTAAAAAGATATGTTTCATATTTTTTGCAAACTCAAAATCTCAGGGAAAAGTTGAGGAGGGGGGTGTACGCTGTACACGAATGCTTCCTTTCATGTAGTTTGAGGTGAAGGACACATTTTTTTCCACAGTGTTTCCCCAAACAGATGTTCTTTGAGTGACAAGATTGAACATCTCGATTTATTAACAAATAGTATGTTAGATAGTGAGCAGGTAAAACAATACCAAGAAACTCGATGATCTGAAACGCTCTAAGCCTTTTTTGATCACAGGCTCAATCTGTAGACAATCTTGACGGGACGCAATTTACATAAGTAACACTTTCGATCAAGACTCTCAACACCCTTGGTTGAGCTCCTTCCAACACTGATTAAATTTATGCAAAGTTATTTACACATTCACAATTGTTATTTTATATACAGTGGTACCCCGAGATACGAAATTGTGCAACAGCCTTTGGAAATATAAGGCTGGTCCAAGGGTTGATCCAAAAACGGGTTTCAACCATGGATGAAGGTTTTCAACCGTGTTCTGTCTTTCAGAGCTTGCGGGAACTTTAATTATTGAATTTAATCTGACTCCATATTTTTATAAGAAGGTTATTGTTTACCTTTATCATTAGCTTTGATTAAAGCTATAGTAAACTGTGTATTAATAATTGTTAATAATTAGAGAAATGCACTCACTTGTTATAAATAACCCTTTAAAAATTTGTTACATAATGTGATACTTTAGTTCTTAGCATTTAACATTATTTTAGAAAGTGATTAGAGAGTAACTAGTGACAAGATTGAACATCTCATTTATTAACAAACACTAAGTTACACAGGAAAAAGGTGAAACAATAGCAAAGACTACATGATCTGGAAGGGCTCTAAGCCCTCCAGATCATGGGTATGTTCAGAGACAAACAGACCGCGAGCTCCTCTCGCGTTCTTCCTCAAATACCATCCTGATCCAAGTCCACTCCCACAGGAGGGTCTAGTTGAAATGTAAATCAGACAGCATGTTCGAGAGACCATGTGACCATGTATGGTGTTCCTCAGAGACGAAGTAATCGAATCTGGTGTATCTTTCAGAGGCAGACGCCATTGTTAACCAAAGTAATCACAGAGGCGGATGGTAATCGCTTTAGCACCTTCGCAACACAAAGCAGACTCAGGGAGTGGTCGAGAGTCTCAACCCCCCTGATCTAAACTCCTTCCACACTGTTAGATTTCTGTTGAGTTATTTACACATTCACAAATGTTATTGTATATAACCTTAAGAACACCAACCCGGTTTCAAGCACAAACGCAGATAGTACTGAGTGTACGGGAGAGAACTTCTGAGAACCCGTCACTGGGTTTCTCTAAATTGCGCTACAGAACAGCACTTTCCACATTATAAAAGTTATTTCTTTTGTGACACCTTGACTCTAACATTTGCTATAGTGCAATATTGGTAATCTATACATAATGGATTTAAAACTGATTTAAAGACTTAAATCAGACTTAACAAGCGGATAATACAGCAGAACTGTTTGTGGTTATTCGTATCTCAAATTTTTTTTCTCATCTCAAAGTAAAATAGCAAATTTCCCGCGAGACCTTTTGTATCTCGAACTTTTTGCAACTCAAAGCATTCGTATCTCGGGGTACCACTGTACATACAGAATTATTCACAATCTTACACCCCTCATATAAAAAAAAATGTACATAATCAATATATGACTCATTTTATTTAAAGTAGATTTGAGCTGAGCCTCCTCTCTCTCAAATCGCTTTGTGATGCACAGAGAGCGAAGGAGGAGGAGGAGGAGGAGGAGGAGGAGGGCCAATTTAGATTCAGAAAGCTCTGCATTTTATGTTCCAGCATCAGTGAAAAAGTACCGCCACTTCCTCTTGTATCATACAGTGCATCGAGTGTCAGAATTGGAACGCCATCATCATCTCATAGTGAACATGGCTTCGAGGACTTCAGCCACTTCTCTTAGTATAGAAGATAAAACTGTCCTCACATTGACAATCCTCACTGGCATCTTCACGACATGATTACAGGGTTCTGGGGAGATGAGGTTGAAGTTTTTATGGTGCTATTCCCCGTGGTGTTTGTATGTAGGTCACAGATAAAGGTTTGTTCGAAAGGTGAACCCTTTAAACGTTTCTGAGTGAACTTTTTTTAATTAAGAGCTAATAACACTGAGCACTTTCTCATTTACTATAGCTAGCTCAATCCTTGTGAACTATATCAGAAAGTTGATTGTCACTAAACTTACAGAGGTATCTACTCTGACATTTCACTTTAGTTTTTGATCCTGTGACGCAATTGAAAACGTGTTCATTCATTTTCTAACCTGCTTATTCCCTTTCGGGGTCACAATGGTTTTCCGGTGCCTATCTCCAGTGCACATAAGGTGAGAGGCGGGGGTACAGGTCGCCAGTCCATCGCAGATAATTGAAAATGACTTTTTTAAATAATTATTTTAAAATTATTAGTCTATCATAAAAACGTTTAAAAAAAGATGACCTGCTGGTTGAGAATCGCTGGTCTACAGGAAAGAACTTCAACTGTAGTGCAAGGCATTTGGTTTGATCTAGAGCGCTACATTGAAAGCAAGGGCAGTACAGCGCCAGTCTTCACATCACACATGTCAGCCTTGACCAGGTCACCCTTGAAAACAAGATTTTGATCTCAATGACATTTTTATCTGGTTAAATGAAGAGTAATGTAAAGAACAAATTAAATGAAAAAGGGCTCTTTACATTTTTTAGCTTTTAGAGGCTCTGAGATATACAGTATGATGAATATTCATATTAACGGGAATTGAAATGCATGCACGTGAAGAAACACAAGAATGTATTAGAGGAAGGAAATGCTATACTGTAGTTGGATTTAAGAGAGTCTTCTGGGAACCCCTTTGGGCTATTCCCCCACTGGTTCACTAAACGTTATTACTGCTGTGTCACCATGATTCAGCAACAATACAAATATATAGCTCTCATACATGATCCATTGAATCACCGAAACTAACAAAATTGGAGAAGATATATGGGGTTTAGAATAATGTTTAATTTCCCTGAAATAATTCCAGACTGTTAATGACAAAGAGAGCATGGCTGCGATTAGATAAGAATGCATTAGATATATATGGAAGAATACAAGCGGATGGCGCTAAAACATTTCTTGTGTTGAGCTCAAAAGGGGGTTTATTGCATACTTCTAAAAACCTTGTTGTCTCCAGCAGATCCACCCAAAAAGAGATAATTGTAATATCCCCAGGCAATAAAAACAATTTAAATACACCTACCATTCAGAAACATCAGAGATCAGTCATCAACAAAACATACTTCTCTCTGACAAGTCCAGACAGCACCAAAAACACCCTGAGAGCTCCCCAATTCCTCCCTCACAGAAACCACTGCTGATTGGAAATGATAGATCCCAGGCAAGCTATAAAAGGCTAAAAGAGACAAACAGGACACTTTTCTTTCCCTGCAGAGGAAGAGGATTGAAGCATGGAGCACTCAGCAGCTCTCTGCCTGGCACTTGTGGGGTATTTGGCACTTTGCAACGGTGCCCCAGCCACAACACCATCTACAGAAGACCATCAGATAGCAGAGGTCAGTTTAATCTGTGTTTAATCTAATCTGTCATGTTTGAGCAAAACTCAGGAGTGAAGTGCTTCTACCTACTGTGTTGTGTGTCTGTGAAATAAGTAAAACCTTACAAAATATTGCAGTATACTTTGCTATATTTAATTGCCATGTAGCGATATCACAGTACAAATATCAATTTGGCCTGATTGTAAAGATCCACGCCAGTGTTTTTTATTTATGAAGCACTTTAATTAGGGACAATTAATAACATAAGTAATCTAAACGTATCACCAAAAGAGCAGCATAAATGATACTAATACTAATACATTTATTATTAATAATACATTTTATGCGTTCCAGGGTGGCGTTCGTATCTCAAACATTTCGTATCTGGAAGCAAGTTTTACATGTTAAACTCCTAATCCGCGCAACGGCTCTCAGAAACATAACTATAAGTTGATTAAAAAAAAAGAAAACCAGAGTCTGAAGGGTTATTATGAAAAAATGTGAGCGTTACGACTGCGTCGTTTCACAGTCATGCAGCTGCATGTGAACCTGAGCGAAGGAGCAAGAGTGAAAGGGAGCAGAGGATCTGAGGGTACAGGCCTTTTTATCTAGTGCTTTTATGCAGATGCTTCACAGAAGGAGGAGCCTATTGTAAATTAGTTCTAATATAAGCATAGGCAGAATGGCTATGGTAAAGCTGTACATTTTTGACAGTATTTAATTGGTGTTTAAAGGTCTAATACTGATAGTGTTTTGTCAATCTTTTAAATTCGGTTAAAAGTTTTTAAGTAGCCTAAAGCGCATGTTGTAGACCTGTAGGAAAAGCGGAACTCTCAGAGGAAAAACCCACACAAGCAATTACAACTCACATGGGGAGCTGTAGGGGGAAATTAGATGCTGCTACACCCAAAAAGGCATGACTAGTGTGACAGGGTGAATCACGCCATGTAAACCTATGACAAGCTGATCACCAACCACAACCTGGAAAACAGATCATATACAGAGAAACTAGTTAGAGCTGCAGTAAAGGCCCTAGAAGAACTTGGCATTTTAATGCAATTGTATTGATTTACATTAATAAATTAATCAAATGTGTGGTTGAAGAAATGCGTGTTTAATCTTGATTTCATCTGAGAAAGTGAATCTGAACTCCAAATATTTTAAGATTTTTTATTTATGTAACCAGTGCTCCCTGTTGCACTGAAAATTCAAAACAATTGCTTTATTTTCTGTCCAAAGATTACAAAAAAAAGATGCTTTAAAGTGCCATTATGTGATCTTTCCTCCCAGGCCTACTTATCCCAGTTCTATAGGAACCTCAATGCAACCAGTCCCCGTGGCAGAACAATGTACGTTCCAGACATAGAGTCTGAGCTGAAGGCCATGCAGGAGTTCTTTGGCCTGGAGGTCACGGGGAAGCTGGACTCCAACACTCTGGAGACGATGAAGAAGCCGCGTTGTGGAGTCACTGATGTTGCCAGATTCGGACATTTCGATGGAAAACCCAAATGGAAGCAAAGTGTTGTGACTTACAGGTAGGTCTGATGGGAACATATAATAATATATTCCAGAGAAGACAGAAGAGGGCTTGAAGTCCAAATATTTACTAAAAATTCATGAATAACACATTACAGATATATCTGGGTGTTTCGAACTGCATTACCTTCAACAACTGTTGGTGAAATTAATATTCTTAATCCCCTTAGGAGTGACTATTGCTCTGCAATGGGTCAACTGTTCAGGGCATACACTGCCTTGCTTCAGTGTTTGTTGTGCTTGCAATAATGCTAGAGTATACAGGCTGGGAATCCCTTATCCACAACCATAGCCCTAACCCATAAACCTAATAAAAAACTCTAACAATTTCCAAATTCCAAAACCATGTTTGTGTATAATTGAACTCAAGTGATCACCTTAACCAAACCATGATTTATACCATAAGAGACATGCATGCAGAAGATTGATCTCAACTGACCTTTTGTTTCCTTTAGAATAACCGATTATACACCTCAGCTGAGCCAGAAGGAGGTAGACACCACCATTGCTAAAGCCTTCCAGCTCTACAGCGATGTGATCCCGCTCGACTTTAAACAGATCTACAGCGGCACGGCTGATATCATGATCCTCTTCAAAGCCGGATGTGAGATCTCACCACACAAACACATTCAACCATTGTTCTTCTAACCTGCTTGTTACACCTCCGGGTATACTGTGCCTTGCTGTGCATACACTACCAGTCAAAATAATCCCAACCATGAAGTTTTCATTACAATTAGAAGGTTTCACCCCACATTCCTTTTTACTGTAGTGTTTTAAGAAAACAAAATCTGAGAACTTTGTTCAGACAGTCTGGTAACTCCACTATACATACCAGATGGATGGAGGGCTGCAGCGAGGGTTGTTCGTCCCTTATCAGAGAAGAACGCAGGAACGTTGACAAAGTCACCATTGGGTTGTTGGTCTCCTCTCTGACTAATAACTGTTCTTCCCAATCTCCCATTCTCCCAGTTTAGATGATACCTCTAAAAAAGTTCCTTTGGTTGAAAACTTGGATGGTTGATTTAAATCACAATGATCAGATAATAACATTAAAAATAAATGTTTAATATAGTACAACATAAAACAAGAATTCAAAATTTCTAAATACCGTAAATCAATCCAGAATCTTGTCTCAGAATTACTGATTCACAAAACAAAACTTCTATTTATGAATTTTTTTCATTTAATTCATTTATTAATTCGTTTCTTTTAGATCATGGGGATTTTTATCCATTTGATGGTCCTAGTGGAGTTCTGGCTCATGCAAATTCTCCTGGTCCAAGTGAGGGAGGAGACACACACTTTGATGATGCTGAGAAGTGGACTCTTGGTTCACGAGGTGATGCACAAATCACACCAAAGAACTTTTCATGAGTGCACATACTAACTGAAGCTGCCATTTTGACTAAACTCTCATTAAATGTGCATTAGATGTGAACCTGCTTCTAGTAGCTGCTCATGAATTCGGACACGCCCTGGGACTGGATCACTCCAAAGATCGTTCAGCACTCATGTATCCAACTTATCAATACATCAACACTGATGGATACGCACTTCCTCAAGACGACCGTCTCGGTGTTCAGGCTCTTTACGGTAAAAGTTACAAAATCAACTATATTTCAAATCTGCAGCAGATGTGCTTTAGTCCCAAAGGGGGATGCTACACTAATCTATAAAATCCTTTCAAATTGTTTATTTAAACATAGAAAGAAAAGCACATGAAGTGTTTTACTTTTTATACATCATTTTTGTCTGTTCTTGAGAGAAAATTCTTTAAATCTATCATTCCTATGAGAGTCCACTCTGGCATGTAAACAGGTTAAAGTATTGGCTTTGCCACATGCATTTAGCCAAGTCCTCTTTCTTACCAAGAGCTGGAAATGAGCGTGAACATTTTCTACCTTTTTTTCCCCTCGAATTTTAAATATTATGAAGGTTTAGTAATAGGAAGAGACATTAGCCTGCAAGTAATTGGTCAGACAAGAGTATCCAGCAGGAAGCGCCACTGAGACAGGCATCCCAGAGAAGATGTTTGTCTCACAACGGACCCGTCCATCGATCTAGGGAGCACTCCACATACTTGCGCCTAGAGCTGTCCACCCTTGTCTGTCCAGACTGTTGTCCCGTTGTGATGAAGCTCAGTAAGGTGATCCTCAGGCCATTGCAGCATCAGGTCAAACACTTGTTGGGTTACCCTGTCAAACAAAAGCTATAAACTAGGGTTGAGCTTATGGGGTTCCTGTGGTAGCTCAACCCCGATCCCCCAGTGTATATTTGGGTGCTCTCTGGTTGTAGCAACCTGTTAGATGTCTATGAAGGCAAAAGCTTGCCAGGACAGCCCTTCTGGGATAAACAATTGAGTTAATCATCCTTACCCCCTCCCTGCTAACAAAGAAAATTGTTTGGAAGCCATGCTCACTCCGAGCTGCTCTAGCCATGTTATAGTGGTCTTTGGGTAATGGCTGGTCACTCTGAAGTTTTCAAAAGGTTCCTTGGGCATCAGTTGCCCTAGTGGTTTCACTAGATTGTTTTTCCAGGTACGTGGTAATGAATACAGATGCTTCCAAAACAGGATGAAATGCAATGTCTTGTCTCCAACAGGTGTTTGGTTCACACATATCACTTTGTCCCTCTCATGACAGTCCTCACGTGACCCTTTCCCTAACAAGTGGATCTTCCTTTTTTTAGGGAGGGTGTATAGGCTTGTGGAACCTCCACACCTGGCATATTTGTACACCACGGTGGACTTCAGTCTATACCTAACACTGTAATCGAGACTCTCAACCAGTCTAAGGCCCCCTCTACGAGATTTTGGTATGCTGGAAACCAGTGTCAGTTTACCAATTGGGGCTCCTCTTGAATCTGTTTCTGGGCATGGGGTGAAGGTTTGCCACAGAAGTGCTTTAGGATATGTTGCGTATTTCTTACATTTTGCTCTTAGAGATCCTCCCACCTACTGGCACCTGTCTGGCAAGAGAAGTCATGATTGCTAGCTCTTGTCCATCTTGCCTTTTTAGTCACTTACATGAGAAAAACTGAGTCCAGTTTGCTCAATCTCTTGGTGAACCACTGGCATCTTTCTCATCGTAGCCCTTCTGTTAGTAATTGACCATGTTTTTTTTCACTGTGGCTCTTTGAATGGTCGAAGGGTGCTCTCCCTCTGTTATAGCAGTATTGGTAGGTTTGGGTAATTTTCTCAGGCACCAGGTCTGGGGAAAAAGGAGATTTTTTATAGACCTTAGTTTCTATGCTTAATGCCAGCCTACATGTAAGGACCTCTGTCTTGTGCTTTCAATGGGTTCCCATAGTGGATATTATGATCAGTTGAAAATGATCTGCCTGTTTAGACCCATCTATCATTTATAAAAAATGGGAGGGATCCCCTGAATCTATTGCTGTTTCTTTGTTTTGGCTTTTCAAGTAACTCTTCAAAGGCCAGGGAACTTAGAGCAGAGCCATGTGAGCATTTTTAACAAGATGTCTTACCATGTGTTTTAGGTATTCGAGCATCAACAAATCAACCCAAACCAAAACCAGAACCAAAGCCTAACCCCGAACCAAATCGTCCAGAGCCATGTAAACGGGACCTTGTTTTTGATGCTGCTACCAACATTCGAGGAGAACTCTACTTCTTTAAAGATCGGTAACATGTCTCAGTGTTTCTACTTGACACAATGTTCTTCTTGAATGACAACTATCAAAAGTAAAAAATGTATAGTTCCTATAATACCTCAGCTATCTAATAACCTATGATGACCTCCACTCAGCACTAACTTTCCCATAACTGAGAGATGATGACACACAGCAAGTAGGGATGATGGTAATGAGTGAAGCAATCCTATGAGATCTGACGACACACTCAACGCATTTTCAGACATAATCGAGAGAATTACAGAAAAAAAACCCACTGATGCATTTTAAGATTTGTACAGCACTCAAATATCACCAATAACTCATTATTGCCATAACTCAAATTCATTTAGTGTAATATAAAAATGTATACTTTGATGTTGTACTTTCAGTTATGCTCTTTTATGCCTTCCTGGCCATTTTGCAGAAAATATGAACAATAACACATTTTATCCACTTATAGTTAGAGGTTGGTTGTAGCCATTTATTGTAAAGCAACTGTACTCACTCTTTTGAGACAACAGAAACTTTCCAAATTACCCTGATCAAAAGGGGTGTAAATATTTTGTATTTCTGCATTTAACATCAATGACAGCCTCTTGAGGTAGTTGTCAAAGAGGTTTATCTGTTAGAAAAACAGCCCAATCTTCTTGACAAAAAGCCTCCAACTCTTAAAAGTAAGTTTGTCAAACATGAACTGTCTAATATGAACTGAACATTTGAGTTCTCCCCAGAGTGGTTCATTATATTGAGGTCAGCAGAACCTGGCCACTCCATAACCTTTCATTTGTTCTGGCGGAACCAATGACAAGTGGACTTAGCTTTGTGTTTTGGACCGCTGTTATGTTGGAATGTCCAGTAATGTCCCGTCCACAGATTCTGGGTTGATGACTGCAAACTTTCCCCCAGTATCCTTAGATAACATGCTGCATTCATCCTCCCATCGATTTTGAATAAGGTCCCAGTTACTTAGCTCACACATCCCCAAAATATCAGTTACCCGCCTCCGTGTTTCACAGTGGGGATTGTTTTCCATTCATGCTGACTCCTCTGCAAATGTAGTGTTTATGGTTGTGGCCAAAAAATAAAATGTTAGTCTTATCGCTCAAATTACTTTGGAGTTCTGTCTCTGAGCTGTTTTGATTACGTAATCAAGTCACTTTGTGCGAATTGGATGGCTATCTTCTGGCAACTTGGCCGTCCAAATTGGAAAGATTCTGTCCAAAAAAAAAAAAAAAATTGTTTGTTGTCAGTTGTTTGAAAATGAATGGCTTCACCCAACCACTTCTGAGTGAAAAAATGCTTTTGCGTTTCATTCTTATTTTCTGAAAAATGGTTAAGAAATCAGAACATTTGTAAACTTATCAGTACAACTGTACAAAATGTTAAAGATGCTAAGAAACATAAAAATTATTTAATAAGCAGGAACAACAAACAATATTGATTTCATTGTAATTAATTTAATTTAGTTTTTATTTCACTAATTATATTTCTTTTTCCGACTTATTTCAGATTTTGTTGGAAAAAGGGCTACTACAGCGGTCTTTCAATGCATAAAATCAATACCATCTGGTCCTCTATCGATTCTGTGGATGCAGCTTATGCCTTCAAAGATATCAATTTTCTCTTCAAAGGTGAATCCACGTTTCCTATTTTTATGTGGTTATTTACACCACAAAGTCTCAATAAATGCCTCCGTATGCTTTACTTTCCACAGGTCAACAGTTTTGGGCTGTAAAAGGCACCACTACTCAGTCTGGATACCCCAAAGCTCTTTCCACATTTGGCTTTCCATCATATGTGAGAAAGATTGACGCAGCGGTGCATGTGAAATCAACTGGACGCACTTTGTTTTTTGTTGGAAGCAAATACTGGAGGTGAGAAAGACTAACTGTAAAATACAGGGTTGATTTTGATAACGAAATTTGGGAGGAGCTCTAGAGTCCCTACTTGTACAGCTGGCCTGGTATGCATTCTATGCTGGCCAAATATGCCTTGCATCAACAGAAAAATTACTGGCGTGGTGACCTAGTGAAATGCATCATGGACAAGGCCGAGTACCTGGTTACAATTTATTCTACAAGTTTAGATATGGTGCAGAGTGGCGGAGCAGTGGCTACACCACGGCTACCAATTTGGTGGTTTGAGGCAAGCTGGTGGCCTTCCTGAGTGGTTTGCAGACAATTAGCTAGAGAGACAAACCATGCAACAGAAAGCAAGCTTATTAATAGTCTCATAAAATGATCAGACTATTGTGCGCACAGTTTGGCAACGGAAGTGGTGGTGTTCTCCAGTCATTCAAATGTGGTAGCAAGGTCATAAAACTGGGGGCGCCTGTGAATGCAAGAGATCCAACGTGTTGATTGGAGTGTGAACATAATAACAAATGCTTGCATCTGCAGCACCCACTTAATATCAGGTAAGTTTATCCGTCTGCTTCCGCCAGACTTCTTTTGATATGCTCACATGCGTTACGCACTAATGCATGCACAAGAGTGAAAGGGTCAGTTAGAACTGATAAACACTCGTCCAAAACATGGCATAAGACAGAGAAAAACACAAAAGTTGCAGAGAGGCTGCACCAGAAGCGAGAGAGACATGGGAAACCCAGTTTGGATGGCGAGGGACTGCAACTGCAGCATGTTTAAATCCAAGATCATTGATTAAATACAGCATCCAAACTATAACTTTGTTTCAATTTTGATTCAGCTTCAATGAAAGAACTGCTCAGATGGACCAAGGCTTCCCGAAAACCATAGCAAGTGATTTTCCTGGGATCGGCTCTCGAGTGGATGCTGCTTTTGAAAACTATGGTGAGCTTTCAAATGGATTTGTGTTTTAATGCTGTGTAAAGTTTCAAGTTTTAGTTTTTCTTCCCTACCACTATCATTGGATTGATTTTTATTTTCCGTTGTCCTTTAAATGCCACGTTTGGAAGCTAGATTCTGGGCATTTGTTGAGTTAGCATTCATTGTTGCAAAACATGTGGTTGAAACCTGTGATGAACATGTCCAAAACCAAAATGTCTTTTGGCTTCTCTGGGCATGACCAATTGAAATCAATGATAAATTAAAGGGGTAATGTACAAACAATACATTTCTGTGGCTTTACACCATTCAGGATGTTCAGCAAAGAATCGTTTAATTAATTAATTTTTGTTAGGATGTAGTTAAATAATTGGGAAAAAGTCCTGCCCCATGGAGGATGGTACAACAGATGTATGCGTAGGTTGCGTAGGGCGACATGGGTTTGAGTCCTGAACCCGTCGTCATTTCTCAACCTTCCCCCTCTCTCTACCCACATCTCGTCCTGCCATCACAATGTCTGATCTGCTCCAAATAATAATTATTTAGAATACCCCCCCCACCAAAAAAAAAACTACAGTATGTGAAAAAAAAATAAATGGAAGAGGATCAAATTAAATAAAACATTCCTGTTTTTGAATAGCAATAAATAAATGAAAGAATAGTTAAGCCAAATTAAATTAAATTAAGCCAAATTAGGTAAATTCAGTTTAGTGTAGTTCCCTTTTAAACTTTTGCTCAAGCATTTTTGCTGCTTTTATATTAAATGTCTGCTATCTATACTATTAGTATCATATATTACTGTTTAGCATGCGGTTTAATCTTAAATCTACTCTTAAAGCAGAAAGTTTACTTGCTGAAAATTATTTGGTTTGCTCAAATGCCTGGAGGCGTGTGCAGCAGCTGTTAACTGTTGATCGAGTCATTTTTATATCAGAGGTCAATTCATAAACACATTTGCTGTTTTGTGTCAATGAAAGCATTAAGTGCTTAGTCAACAAGTGTATTTTGAATGTATTTGCTTTAATTTTACCTATGCTCTGTTCTTCTCACCCTCAGGTTATCTGTATTTCTCAGATGGAGCCAGACAAGCGGAGTATGATTTCAACTCAAAACGTGTCAATCGGGTTTTGCTGAACTATGGCTGGCTGAACTGCTATTAACTATTAAATAACATTTTTCCTGGTACTAACAAAGCCCCGGTTTGCTATTTGTTAGGTTTTGTGTATACTTTCATTGTTTATTGTTGCATTCTTTTGTTCCCCCTCCTGCTCATGGCTTCACCTGTCAGTATCTGACTGTGCGCACCTGTTTTCACTGCCGCTGATTGCGCTACCTTCAATTGATGGCGTTTTGAGTTGGACTTTTTTATTTTTCCTCAAACTTTTTTTTTTACATGGAGAAACAAACCCAGTGTAATAAAGCCCTTCTAATAAAAATGTGTGACAAACATGTTTTCATTTATTGTGTTTGAAATAAAAATACAAACATAAATGCCAACGAAAAAAGAAGAAATCACACTTAACAAAAAAGACAACGGAAACATCTCACACTGATGCAGTTTTTTCCTCACAGCCACAGGAGCTCAAGGACAGTTTATCAAATCTGAAAGTAACTCAGCCATCAATAACAAAATACAACAAGATAGAAGAACTCAGCCACAGCATTCAGATATTCAACCTAGAACTTTTACTTACTGTCAGCACAATTATGAATTTGATTTTAGATTCCAAACAATATTAAAAAAATAATAATAAAAACTTCACATTTAATAAATATTAAATCAACAATAAACATGATTAACAGCACACCCAGTGCAACCATTTAAATAATTGCATAATTCGATTCACTAGATGGCTAAAGTTTACACACAAACTTTGATCATGGCTTGTAAAAGTGCTGTTTTTATATGTCAAATTCACAATGAATGGTGACTATATTTTTCCTAAGCTGAGATAGAGATAGGGCAAATCTGTTGCTATGGAGTGGTCAATTATTTGATACAATGTTCTCTTTGTCACTATAATTTTTATAAACCAACACCTTTGTCTCTATCATTTGCCAAAGCTTAGATTGAGTTCAGAAATTTAGGTTGCTAGGGTAAACAGTTTGGTTTCTTTGCTGTCAGTGATGTCATAAAAAACATTTCTTTATTGCCTTGTCTTGAGGACATTATTATTGCCTATAATGTGATGCTACATGAAAAGTGATTTGTTGGAAAAAATATTGTGTCTTTAAAGGCCAATAACCAGGACAGTGTTTTCATTAAACTTTTTTTTTTACACCAAATGCCCATTTTTATCATTGGAAAAACAATAACGAGGCATGCCACCTGAAAGGAATGTCAACAATGAATCTCTGTTGCCTATATAGACATAAAAGTGTCTGGAAATAAAAAAAAAAACACAAAGAAAAAGTATTTTATAATTGTTCACATTTCTCACACACAATTAGGTGAAACTGGATCATTTCTTAACGATACCACCACACAATACCCCACGGCACACTGGTTGAAAAACACTGCACGAGATACACATTGTAATTTCAGATTTAAAACTGATGATCTTAAAGCCACACCTTGTGAAAGGTCATTTTTGAACATCCATATTAGAGGCTCTGTCATTTTCTGTCAGAGCATGTTTAGTAATTTCAGTTGCAAACAAACTCACTCAAGTCATTGCATGTTGAACTGAAAAAGGCTGTCAAAGAAAAAACTCACAGTCACGCTATCTGACAGAGATAAAAGCAGCTTCTGATGCTCGGAGAAGAAGAAAGGCAAGTTCACGGCTTTCAAAGTTTAAACAAAGTATTCACTGTTATTTCATGTTTGTAAAATTAATTACAGAGCCATTCCACCAAATAGGTGCCATTTGCTTGTTTTAGCTTTTCAAAAATCCTTTTTTAACTTGATTTCAAAACAGATTCCAATAGCATACATACTGAAGTATTCCAAATAGGTATTGGTCCATCTTAAGTAAATTATTTAAATGTTTTTTTTTATACATAATCAAAAGATGTGTCGTTTTTTTTTCTTGTTACTCTTTATTTAAGTAACAGGACTGAGTTTTTAGCAAAGAATTTGCAAATACATGTAAAATAGCCACATTTTGAACAGGTATTAGAATTAATTTAATTAATTTTAAGATTAAAAACCTAGGGCCATGTTTTTTTTAATCTAAGAAAGTATAGATATTTGTGTAAATAATTGTTTTTGAAAAAACATTATATGGAATTATATATCAATGCAAAAGAAAGGTTCTTTTATTTTATGTTAAAGTGGAGAATCAGAGACTGGGGACAAGCAAAAAATGCTATTTTGCAGTGTTTGTTTTATGTGGATTTTATTATTAATTTAAATCTTCTAGCTCAAATTTGCAATAAAGTATGTAGTGCACTTCGCTTAGAAATAAAATATATTTATAAAGCAATTTAATGCTTATTTCTATATTTAAAGGTCCCATGGACAGAATCAGCACCCATTCGATAGAACGGCTCTAAAGCTGTTAATATTCATTCATTCTTTCATTTTCCAACCCGATTATTTCCTTTTTTAGAGTCACAGCCTATCTCCAGCGCACATAGGGCGAGAGGCAGGGGTACACCCTGGACAAGTGGCCAGTCCATCGCAGAGCTGTTAATATAAAATTTAAATAATATGAATTGAAATATTTTAACTTTTAACATTGTGGATCGTGTTTTCATGTAGTAACAGTGAATATCTGCTGCTACTTTCATTAATGTTGTTTAAACTATTACTTAGATTACTATTGTTATTAAAATAAAGCAAAGTTCAATAACGGATTAATTCATAATTACGTTTGTTCAGGGCTGCCCTGTACATCTGGGGGACCTAAGCAGAAACTTTTGTCACCCTACTCTACAATGATTTAATTAAGTATTGTCTTCACAAACCATCAAATGTATACAATCTAATGCAGACCCCGAAAGGAAATATGTGGGGAAATGAATGAATAAATGAATGCCTCCTGAGATGTTTTTCACAACCACCTCCACCACCAAAATATTTAAGAATGGCACCTCCTGCTAAAGTGATTTTTTTACATATTCTGTGTACAGAAAATAGTGTTAAGAAATTAAAATAATTCAGGTTGAATGCCATTATTTACTTATTTTAGTTATAGTATAGTATAGTAATTTTTGCGGTTCTAATTTACAAAATAAATAAAAATCCAGGGAGGGGTAGATGGCGAGGTAAGGGCCAGTTATATTAAAATTGACAGCAGAGCGCTTTGCAACGAAATGATTCAACCATTGGTTTGTGGGGGCCCCTAGCGGTGGGGGGTCCCTAAGCAGCCGCTTAATTCGCTTAAAGGGAGGGCAGGCTCTGGTTCCAATCAGTAGATTGTTGCAATCTAACGTGAAGTCTTTGTTTGAAATTCATACAAGACCATATTTATTCAACATTTATTTTCATGTTTTCTAAATTTACAATATGATATTTATATAATACAACAATTCTAAGTTGTATGGTTATTTTTGTTCCTTAAAAGTTAGAAAATTCCACCGCCCACCCTATGTCGTCTGCTAACTACATTTACCAGAATGCTTCAGGGGCCCACCATGTTACGCAGACACACCTCTCCCTTTGATTGGCTGCTCACTGCAAGTGTCGCTTCACGCACCCATTCGCAGGGACTGAAGGTGAAGATCGCTCTTCATTGAATGAAGGTTTTCATCGCGGTTATGGCATCTCACGCACTCTACAGCTCACGCACGCACCTCTGCAGGCATCTGGTGAGTCTGAGTTTATTTGACCAAACAAGCTGTCGGCGCATGGAGCGATGAATGCAGGCCTGGTTCATTTGTTTACGGTTTAAACCTGCGCTCTTCATGTTAGTAAGTAGGTGAACGGTGTTTATGTGACTTGTATAACTTCTTGTAACGCATCTGTTAAGGCCCATACATACCTGAGCAGATGCTACAGCGCTAGACCACATCTAAATGTGAGTAAAACACGACATAAGAGGTTCAGAGTTGGTTCTTTTAATGTGAGTGAATTAATTTCTCTCTGACTGTGCACAGGAAGTTGTCATCGTCAGTGCTGTCAGGACCCCAATCGGGTCATTTAAAGGAAGCCTGTCGAGTTTGCCTGCCACCAAACTGGGCTCAATTGCTATCAAAGGAGCGATTGATAAAGCAGGTAAGCCTTAATTTCAGTTATCGAGTGAGCGAAAAGTTTCTTTTTTAGTACAGTGTTAATTTGTACGTATGTAATGGGTGTTCTGTGACGTCACGTTATCACCAAGTCACGCCCCTTTATAGAGACTGAGTGGTAAAACAAGTGCTAAAATGCTGCGTTTAATATGGAAAAAGAGTAGAATCACAAGTGTTTCTGATAATTGCACACTAAACTTAATTGGACTCGACTAGGATCTTACTGGACGATCAGCTTTACGTTGACATAGAGATTTGGCCAGAAATTGGAATGGCTGACATTTATTTGTTTCTGATTTTGACACTGCTGAAGCACATTAAACATGTCACTAATAATAATATATAAAAAATTGTATTCAGCCACCAGCAGAGTGATTTTATGAGCGATTTGCTGTTCGTTTGATTTAAATCATGTTTGGCTTAAGTCACAACTAAGTGTTTTATCTGATTTAGTTAATATTTATACTATACACAAACTGTTTCCACAAATCCAGGTGTCAGTCATTGACTGTATGGTTTCAGCTCCTATTATACAGTGATTTATTCAAATTTTATCAATCTTGCTTCTTCTTTGTGTGTGTTTCTGCATTCCCCCTGAGAGGAAGAATTTTTAGCTCATGACTAGGCTTTTTGCCACTCAGTCTATGTCTCTGACTCCAGCAAACCCTCTATAAGTGGCATTAAAAGAAGAGCTGGAAAAACTGGAAAAACATTTTTTTAAAACAATTTTATATAAAAAAAATTAAAGTAACTCTTATTTAAACCCTAAAATTAAAAATGCAGCATACTTTCAAAAGTGATCAAAATGATCCAGCAACATTTAGCAAATACGGCAGTGCCCAATCTGTCACCTAAAGCATTTGCGCAACGTCCAGGAGATCAATAAAACATTTTCAAGTGTATTATTTCGATTGTCTTCAGGAATACCTTGTGTTATAACAGATTACCTCACAGTGTGTGTTCTTGTGATTCCTGT
>SRMA01027287.1:126036-145516 GCA_007224835.1 Danionella cerebrum | reverse complement strand
AAACATTTTTTTTTCTGTTTAGTGTCCTGTGGTTCACGATGGCTAAGTTTTACCCTAAAAAAAAAACAAAACAAAGCGGGGCCATGTGATTGACAGCTACACAGAACAGAGCTGACTGACTGCTCACTGAAGTCGTTCTCAAATTCTTCTGTTTCATGATTCCAAAATAAGTTATATATAACGGACTGGGTGTGTGTGAGTCAGACACGAGGCAGAGCTCTGAATGTTTGGGGATGTGTGAGCTCCAAAGGCAAAGGAAACTTGGTCAAAATTGATCGGGAGATGAATGAAACATGTTTGCAAAGGATACTGGAGGAAAATTTGCACTTTTCAGAAGCTACACACTGGACGTTACTGGACATTCCAACACGACAAAACACAAGCCATGTCCACTCATAATTGGTTACACCAGACCAAAGTGAAGGTTCTGGAGTGGCCATCTCAGTCTCCTGACATGGATTGCATTGAACCACTCTGGGGAGAACTCAAGCGTGCAGGTCATGAGTGGGAAAAAAGTTTTTCCGTTAACATGTTTAATGCAAATGGCTAAGAAAGCAACTATTTTGCCAAGGTGTGAAAACTTCTGAACATGTACATGTGCATTACTAATGAATTTACTGTAGTCCTGGGATCAGAGCATTAGGTCAGTCTGGATGTGGCTGTACTTGCCAAGCATGAACTCTGTCCTCTGTGCCTGTTATCAACTGACGCAACTCCTCAAAAGTTTTGAAACTAAAGATGAAATGTTTTGTTGTAATGTTTGCTCTGCTGAGCTGCAATGTTTGTGCTTTCCCTCTACAGGTCTCCCTCTGTCCACACCGGCCACTACTATCAACAAAGTGTGTGCTTCAGGGATGAAGTCCATCATGATGGCATCTCAAAGCCTCATGTGTGGCCATCAGGTAGTGTGCAGGACACTCTCAGAATATATGAGCCAAAGTTTGTGAGGATAGTAGCCTGAAATCTGAGTGAATGTTTTCCAGGATGTGATGGTTGCTGGAGGAATGGAGAGCATGTCGCAGGTTCCTTACATAATGGCCAGAACAACACCACCGTACGGAGGAGTGAAGATGGAGGATCTGATAGTTAAAGATGGGTTGACAGATGTATATAACAAATTCCACATGGTAAATCCCTTTTATGTGGTTTACAACAATATTTCCTGCAATTTTTCACCCAGAAAGAAATCAATCAGAGCCACATTTTGTGTTTCAGCTCACAAGCTGAACCTAAGTGAGGAATCCTTGTCATGAATAACACGTTTCTTCCTGGTTCAGGGCAACTGTGCTGAAAACACGGCAAAGAACAGTGGAATCTCCAGAGAGGAGCAGGACGCGTTTGCTATTAAATCCTACAGCCGCAGCAAGGCAGCATGGGAGTCTGGCCTCCTTGCAAATGAAGTAATTCCTGTCAGCATACCCCAGAAAGGTTGGTCCGGGTTTGAACAGACAACCTACTCTACTGTATGAGCCACTGGAAACTGACTGACGCTTTGAATTACAAGAGGTCGGGGTAGCTTGTTCTCTTAGAGGTTTCTGTCTCTTTTCAGAGGTTGTAATTTTCGCAGATTTCTTTCTTTTTGGTGTGAGGTCTCCAGCTATTTGTTCAGTAGTCTGACAAAGGAACAGTTTCCAACTTCTTTTGTTGTTCAACAGTGTCTGTTTTTAGTAAAATATTGTTAAGATATTTCCATTTGAGTAACACCTGCGCATATATGGGAACAGGAACATTGAACAGCAATGCCAGGTAGGACGGCTACGGTGCTCTGAAGTCAGATATACAATTAAAGTATTAAATATTTAGAGATGTATGCGCAGTTGCTGACATGGGTTTGAAACCCTAAATAAAAATTCACAAATCCTCCTAGAAAGCAGACAATGTCAAAAGAATGTGGAAAATTGTATCAGAAAAACAGGCGAACTTCTCCTAAACCTTATAGATTGTTGAAGACCTTATAAACTTTTAAAATACAAGCCATATCACAGGTCTTGTACTTCCAAGGGTTATGCCTTGTTTTCATCTCTAGATGGTACCAATTTGGGGTCTGTAAAAAGATAACGTTAGTATAAAACACAAATATCACCTTTTTGAAACCTTCACATTATGTTCAAAATAAAAATGAAACAATAGCTGCGTCATTCCTACTTATTTTAAAAAAGACCAATTCAAAAGACCTTCTATAATCTTACAACTAGCACCTATGCAGTGGCATAACACACATTTAACTCTAGAGATGCATTCACTCAAGGAACCAAAGATGACTTCACAATGCACTTTTGTTGCTGTGTATGGATGCTGTTTTAAGTCTCATCCGATGCAATGTGCCATATGTTCATTTAACACGGAAACAAATATTTTTGAAGAAAGTCCCAAATATTTTTGAAGAAAGTCTCTGTGGCGTTTCCGCAGGGTATTAAAAAGTCTTAAAAGCTCTATAATGTAAAATTCCAAATTTTAGGCCTTAAAACATACAATAAATTTAATCTTATAATCTTACATAAATAATTTAATCTTAATTTTCCAGCACTTTAGATCAAGTGTTCTTGAAACAGATTTACCAGCATGCACTGCATGAACCGGCACATTTTGTTGAATAACAAAGATGGCTGCCTTAACAACCACAAATAAAGTTATCTTTTTTCAAGTACAAAGGTTTTAAAATTACAAAAAGAATTGTTTCATGTTAGTTTTCATGTAACAAAAATAAATATGTCACAAAAAATCGGCTAGCTTTACATGAAAATGCCGTATAACGTTTCACAATGGATTTTGAAAGCATTTTTAAAAGTTGTAATTAAGAAATCCATAGTTTCGTGTTAGATTTAATGTAATAAGTGCATATATAGGTCTGATGTTACTGTAAGCTACTGAAAAATGTAGGATCATGACATGAACGATTCACAATTTAGCCTTGTATAGTATACGTTTTTATTTTTAAACATTTAGAAATCACCAGAAGTTATGCATTTTCTGATCCTTCTGAACCATTTGGTTGCTAATCTCAAGTTCTTTTCAGTATTTCAGAAAACAAAAAATTATTCTGTTTTTTAATCGGCGACTCTGGGACTTTAATAATCTCTATAAGAAGTTGGTGGAGAAATGTCATTTTATTTTTTTCCCATCTTTTTACAAACTTTCAAGCTGCAGGTATTTTTAATTGCTTTTATGCAGTGTTTTTTACAGATTTTTATTTTTTATAGTTAATTTATGGCAGCTTGTTAGATAAAAGAAGTATGACATAGCTTTTAAGTTCTGATATTTCTGAAACCCTGCAAGAGCAATGGTTTTTCTCTCTGTTTCTGCTCAGGAAAGCCAGACGTTATTGTCGAGGAGGATGAAGAGTACAGAAAGGTGGACTTCAGCAAAGTTCCCAATCTGAGGGCAGTCTTTCAGAAAGAGAATGGTAAGAGAAATCTTTCCTAAACATGAAATTAAATTACACTATTCTTCCAGGAAAACAATTAGTCAAGTAATATCAATTCAATTTTCAGTTACTGCATCCCCAGTGCAGTTATCATTGCTGACTTACCATTTTTAATAATACTCTGTCTGTTTTTAATCAAAGTTTATTTTCAGTTAACCACAGGACAATGTTAGTAAAATAAAGAGATACTACCCCAATGTTCCAGCCACTTAAGCAAAGGAAATTGATAAAGTTTGGCATCTACACTTCTGTGGCCCAGGCACTGTAACCGCAGCTAATGCTAGCACGCTGAATGATGGTGCGGCCGCTCTTGTGCTAATGACGGCGGACGCAGCGAAGAGACTCAACGTCACACCACTTGCAAAGATTGTCGGTGAGCCCTTGACTTTCCAGTGTACAGCGGAGGACCTTACTTTGCTGTTAACACAGTGAGCGAATCCCTTTGATCCACAGCATTTGCTGATGCTGCTGTAGCCCCCATTGACTTCCCCATCGCTCCAGCCTTCGCTGTTCCCAAGGTGAGCCAAGGTTGGCTTGTAGCTTAATGGTTAGCAAGGTTAGGCCTTACAATCTCTGTTGTCTGCAGGTCTTGAGCGCAGCTGGGCTGACCAAAGACGACATCGCCATGTGGGAGATCAACGAAGCTTTCAGTGTGGTGGTGCTAGCTAACATCAAGATGCTAGACATTGATCCTGAAAAGGTTAATGTCAACGGTGGAGCTGTTTCCCTCGGCCATCCCATAGGGTAATGCAATTTTTTTTTATTTTTGTGATTTTTGTTTTGTTTTGTAAAGCTATTTATTATTATTATTTTTTTTTTTATTTAAAGCTGCAGTCTTAGTTGTCAACTCTTTGGGTCCGGTATAACTGCAGTGTCTCTTCTTGACAGCCATAATCAGTGATGGAGTTCCTTCATCCATAATTTCTCTTCTAAACTTATAAAGCCCCTTTTTGAGTTTCTGAAGCAAACCTTAACTCATCTCCATTCCACAGTGTCTAAATTAGGATCATCATTTTCTGTTCTGAGATCAGCTATTGCAGTTTGTACAGTGGGATGCAAAAGTTTGTAAATATTCATTATTTTCCTTTATAAATCATTGGTTGTCTAGATAAGTTATTGCAGTTAAAATATCATACAGGAGACATACATAGTGATATTTGAGAAGTGAAATAAAGTTAATATGATTTATGGAAAATTTATAAGAGTTATTTAGACAAAACTAGACCTGTGCATTAATTTAGGTGCCATTGTCATTTTGTTGATTTCAATACAGTGGTCCCCTGAGATACGAAAGTAATCCTTTCCAGGTTGGCGTTCGTATCTCGAACATTTCGTATCTTGAAGCAAGTTTTGCATGTAAAACACCTAATCCGTTCAACGTCTCTCAGAAACAACAGTATAAGTTGATAAAAAAATGGGAAACCAGAGAAAAATCAAGTAATGTTTCTTCAATCGTTAAATCTACACATTGTTAATTTAATAAATTATAATAAAACACACATAAAATACATAATATGTAAACAAATGTGAAACCTTACCTTCAGTGAAGCGATGTGTCAGAGGAGGTGGAACGGATGGCAGAAAACATTACGGCACCACGTATGAAAGTCAACTTTCTCGAGATATTTCACAAATTACGAACACCACCACGGTTTCAAGCACAAGTGCAGACAGATGGAGAGAGGGCTTCTGAGAGCGCATCACAGAGGTTTTTCTTACTTGCGCTACAGAACAGCACTTTCCACGTTATAAACGTTATTTCTTTTATGACACCATGACTCTAACATTTGTTATAACACAATATTGGTAATCTATACATAATATTTTGCTCAATTTAAAACTGATTTAAAGTGTTTTGAAGTGTATCAGACCCTTTTTGCACTGGGAGATAGGAGCGCCAGGACCTGGAAGCGCAGCGCGATGTCAGACTTAACAAGTAGATAATAGAATAGTAGAGCAGAACTGCTTGTGGTTGTTGGTATCTAATTTTTCTTTGCATCTCGAAGCAAAAACTTTCCCGCGAGACCTTTCGTATCTCAAACATTTCGTAACTCGAAGCATCAGGGTACCTCCATAAACAGGTGAAATTTATCCTAAGGAAGTATTTCAAGGAGGAAAAATGTAAGTAATGCTGATCTTTGCCTTTTCTCTAAAGAGTGGCAAAAACAACTCTCAGATGAGCTGAAAACAATGATTTTTGAACATCATGGAAAAGGGGAAGGACGCAGAAATTTGTGTCAGAGATAGGGATGTAACGGTATTGTAAATACCGTCGTACCGCAATAGCAAATTTTTTCAATAATACCGAGGTTGCATGACTCGATAAAACGATAGATCTTCTGAGAAAAGTTTGCTTAGGCGAATGGAGCGAACTGTAGGTAGCGGAAACTACATTTCCCATCAGCCTAGGCGTGGCCATCATCATCCTTTGCGGTCTGTTGTCGCTACAGATCCAGTAATGCGGAAATGGCAGGTGCTGCTAGTAGCGGCGAAAGAAAAGAGATGGAAATGGTCAAACCTAAAGCGGGTTTTAAATCGGATGTGTGGAAGCATTTCGGATTCTCTCTGAAAAGAAATGAGAAAGGAGAAAAGGTGACAGACAAACATGGTATGCAAGCACTGCCTGACTGTGGTGAAATACAAGTCAGGGAATACGACTAACATGAGGAGCCATTTGTTAAAAGAGACTTCTATCTCACTCATGGCTTGTCTTCTCGAGTGGTGGAAAGGCAATGCACCACGTTACCCACTGCTTTCAACATTGGCCAAGTCATATCTGTCTGTCCCAGCAACCTCAGTCCCAAGTGAGAGGGTTTTTTCTGTTGCAGGGGACATTGTAAATGCCCAGAGATCCCAACTTTTACCAGATAATGTTGATATGCTAATTTTCCTTAAAAAAAAACCTGTCTATGTCTGAATAAGTGAGTGTGTGAGTGAATGAGGTGAGTGTTCTCAAATACTCATTCGGCACATGGGCCAGCTGAAATAATTAGGCTGCTATTTTTTTAAAATACTAAATTGAAACTTAATTTTTTTACATGGTTTAATAATTTTTTGTTATTAAAATTGAAAAATTGAAGTTCCTGTTTCAAAGTTTACAGATAGATGGCCAATTTGTATGCCATTGATATGTACAGTGTTCATGTAAACAGTTTAATAAACACTTCTGGCACTTTTTTCCTGTATGATTCAATAAATACTGTACCGTGTCATTCATACCGAGGTATTACCGTACCGTGAAGTTTTGATACCGTTACATCCCTAGTCAGAGATTTAAACTCCTAGTTTCAACTTTGAGGAACATTGTGAGGATCTGGAAGACCTGAAGCACAGTTAAGGCCTGAAGTGGCAGACAAAGAAAATTTCAGATAAGCTGAAGCACAGGATGGGGAGAACAGTCACAGTCAACCCACAGACCAGCTCCAAAGACCTACATCATCATCTTGCTTCAGATGGCATCACTCAACTGTCCATTGATCAACTTTTCAGTGCACTTTGCGCAAAGAGATGTTGTAATGTGAACAAAAGACTCCTATAATGTAACTTTGCTTTTAAAATTCTGGTTGAACTGAACATTATGGGAAAAGATAGTCACATTTAAGACTGGGACCATTTTCATTTCTGTATAATCTCACCATCAAGCTGCTTTTGATGGTTTTACGCTGTAAAAGACAACTCTAGATCATTATAGATCTTTAGTCTGATTTATTGATTGATTAGTTTTGAGGAGTCTCGGGTAGAACCTCGTGGCTTGTGTTGGTCAATGTGGTTCTTTACTCAGAGGATGCTAAGGAAGAGCAAAGCAGAGTGGCAAAATATTAAATCAAGATCATCAACCGCAATTTAAAACTTAACAGAAAATAACATGAAACAGATTGGAAAAACTGAAAAATATGACATCTGGTGGACAGACTGGGAATGACTGGACCACAGCCCTGCCTTCGGTGGGCCGGTGCTATTTGCAAAATAAAAAGATACTCCCATTATGAGATGTTCAAACTTGTATTATATATATAAACAAGTCCAACAAACTTGTTTACATCTATACCCTTATCGTTTGTGTACAAGCGCTCAAAATGAGCAGGAGTGGCATACCTATTTGGCTCACTGTACTAACTGTAAATTCATGATAATATATTAAATCAAGCCTATTACAGTACATTATTAAGTGCATAAAGTAAGAATTGAATTGAGAGGCCAGGTGAGTGGAAACCCAGCCCAGACTGCATCTTTAAATATCTGAAACATAAACCGTGTCTCACAATTCTTCACTTTACCAGATGCTGCATATACCTCATAATTATTGTCTATTTTGCACTTTCCAGAATGTCTGGGGCGAGAATCGTCGGGCACATGGTGCACAACCTGAAATCGGGGGAGTATGGACTAGCGGGTATCTGCAACGGTGGAGGCGGTGCTTCCTCTATCCTCATTCAGAAATGTTAAGACTGCATTTATAGGAATAGTTTATCCAAAGTGAACCATAACACAAATCACGAGAGAAGAACTTAATTTAAAGATGTTGATATGAGCAATTAATTCTGTGTGCTGGAAAATGTTCTGTAGAGTTCACTGAAACTAAAACACATATGCAGTATCTTCATCTCCTGAGACTTGTGCTCTTGTTACATGGATTCAATGTGGTGTTCTCCTCAAAATGCTGTTTTAATGAAGGCATTTGTCTGTTACTGCAATAAAGGAGACTGTTGATTGTTTGTTAAAGTCATTACTGTGCAGAAATGAACACCAGAGGGAGACTGAGCTTTACCTTCAGAGGATTTCTGACGTTGATGAAATGTTAAACCTATGACAGATAATTTGAGGTTAACAAGTGATCTGATTTTACTGTTTTATATTTTAAATGATCGTAAAATCATAAAATTGGTCTCAATATGTTTGGACCATCATGCCATCATGCCAAGTCGGATCATGTCCATTTTAAGTATATCGGCCATTATGGATTTAGTCAATGTTGCATTTTTTTTGCAAATGCATCAACATATCTTTACAAAAGTTGGCTTGTATGTTTGCCAACATCTGAAAGTACCCAACAAGATTTCCAAAAAATATAATCATATTCATTCAAATGGTAGTAACTTGTGCTAGTATTAACATGTTATTTTAACTGTTTCACCACAGTAACCCCTAGTGGTCAGGAGATATAAAAATTGGCCTACTACCCTTTAGTTACACACCAGTTTAGAAAATAATCATAAAGTTGGTCTCAATATGTTCTGACCATACCCTTTGTTTTGAGGCAGCACCACCTTGTGGTCAAAAGATATAAACATTTTTATAAAAATACTATTGTCGAAAATCTATTCTTGCCGTTCCCTCCCTGGACTATGGTAAGAATTCAGATACTAATTTTACCGCATGCGGCTAAATGTCTTGTCCACTGTATTAATTTAGATTGAATTCCTACAACCATTGACATAGAGGCCCCAAACATCTGTGTCATCATTCCTTAATATTGACCTCTCAATAAAGCTGGCAATAGCGCCAGCTTGAGGTCAAAGTTTATAAACCTCTTAATAAGGCTAAAGTTCTTGAATTTGTAGGTGTTGCCTACAATCTAATGGAAATGTGTCACTTTGCTTTTCTGGCAAGTCGACCTGTTTAAGATTCCTGAAGTGTGCCCTTGTGTTACTGCTTTTAGGTTTATTATTTAATTTCTACCATATTTTACAAAAGTTCTAATCTTTTTTTATGCGTTGTTGAGCATTACAAACTTTATTAGTTAACTACACATAAAGTAAATATGTTAAGCATTGATTTGTTTCAGTTTTAATCATTTCACAAAATTAGAATATCATGCCAAAGTTCAACATTGTAAGCTCTGTGCATCCACCTCTAGTCAAATAATTGAATGTGAGTTTTAACGCTAAACTTAGACAGCAGCCTACATGTCTATCGTTCGGAAGATTTATTTTTTAAAGTCACCAAGAAATACAGCATGTGAGGAACAAATTTTGTGGAAACTTGGCCATTTCATATTACTGCATTGTGCAAATGTTTAGAATGTCACAAATAGTACATTTCACAACTTTACAAACAGAATTAAAAAATGTATATAACTAAATAGTGATTAATTTGCTTAGTCCTCATACTTTTTTTTAACAATTATTAAAACCTTTGCCACAAGATGAGAGATGAGTATTTTGTCTATTTTCTGATTCAGTCTTGACGACTTGTTAACTATTAAACCATTTTCTCTTGGATGAAACTGGGATTTCAGACACTTTAATTATCTCCAGTGATCCTGATTGAGCAGTTTTATTTACACATCTCCATAAATGATCCACTTCTTGTCAAGAGTTCCAGACAACACTTTTATCATGCCGTTTACCAAATTCACAGTCATTTCTAGTTTCTTCCGTGAATTTGTCATTGAAAAGTCATTGTATCCAAGAGATAGCCTAGGATCAAATATTAACAGGCTGTTGTTTGGAGAGCTCTTGATACGGCACGGGTGGGAAAGTATCGAGTCAGTTACTGAATAACAGCAGAGCTGAGAGCAACTCTGACTCAAAGAGAGAGAACGTTTATTTATTGTGCAGAGTGGGTTACACTTGTGATGCCTCAATTGAATTGCCCCTGATAAAACCAGTTTGTAGTTAGTTTATAGCTTCTGTTTGTTTGAGGGATTCTTTGTTTTAAGTGATGACCTGAATGCTTTTATGTTTCCATTTAACAGGATTGCATTGGATTTAGTCGATGGTAGGGTTGGCCTACACCACCAGTGTTGATGCAACTGGTGATTGTTTACTTTATATAATTTGTCTGACCTCTACAATAGACTAGAGTCGAGCGAACGAGACTGCAGTGGTCAGCTTCTTTCGTGGTTCTACCATTAGCTGTGTTATCACTCAGCCTCAAGTATCTGCCTCAACACCCTACCACAAGTGCAACAGTGTTCTGCCACTTTACAGGCTCTCAAGCTGTTTTAGTGTGTAACGAAAGCTCTGAAGCATGCACAGTGACGTGATAAATGAAATAGGGATGGTCCAGATAATTTATTCTTTAGGCCATCCAGTATTTCAGATTCAAGATTCTTTATTCCCACTGTAAGTACTAGAATGGTGAAATTAGTACAGTGCCATTAGTACCATCAATACAGTGCAAACATAGAATAACACAAAACACAGACATTTAAGAAAAAGGTGCAGCAAATGAAAATGAGTTCTAAGCTAGCACTGCGGTAGAAGCTGTTCCTGAGTCTAGCTGATGGTCCTGAAGCATTTGCCAGAAGGAAATTGATGATGTCCTGGACGTGAATGGTCTTTTAGAATGCTCTTTTTAGACAGCGGGCTATGTAGAGCTCTTGTAGGGAAGGTAGGGAGCAACTGATGATCTTCACAGCCTTTCTTGTCAACCGCAGAAATGCTGCTGTACCAAGTGGAGATGCACTCAATGGAACAGCGATAAAAGGACACTAGTAGGTGCTCTTTCAGGTTTTTCGTTTTAAGTGTTCTAAGAAAGTAGAGGCACTGTTGTGCTTTTTTGGTTATGTTTGAGATGTTTGTTTTCCAGGAAAGGTCCTGTGCGATAGTAGTGCCCATGAATTTGAAGTTTGTGACTCTTTCCACAAAGCTCTTTGGTTTTGGTGGCATTCAAGATCAGGTTGTTTTCTCCACACCATTTGGTCAGTCTCTTGATTTTATCTCTGTACGCAGTTTCATCACCTCCTGAGATCAGACCAACGTCTGCAATGTTGCCGATGTACAGTCGTGAGAGTACACTGTATAGAGATGTGGGTTTAATACGCTGTGTACCTCTTAATATGGGGGAGGTATAAGGGCCTAATCTGACTGTTTCGAGGTGGTTGGTCACAAAGTCCCTGATCCGGTACCAAATGGAGTGTGAGAAACCTAGGTTTTCAGCTTAATTATCAGAGCTATAATCCACAAAGAGCTTCCGCACATAGGTTCCTCTTTCTTCCAGATGAAGTAGACGAGTGGTTAAGGCTGTGGTGATGGCATCTTCTGTGGAGTTCTGTACGCAAACTGGTGTGGATCAAAAGTGACTGGTAGATTGGCTTTAAAGTGTTCTAGTACCACTCTCTCAAAACACCTTATAATAACTGGGGTATCAATCCTAAAGTATGTTACCAGTCCACGCCTGAGAGCATCTACATAGCTACAGTTTGCCCTATAGCACCAACAGATGGCCACATGATATGCAGCAATTAATTATGATAATGTATATCTTTTATCAAATTGTTTTAAGTCTCAGTCATAGTGCCACCTTGTAGTCATGACAACTTATTTTCTGGTTGCCCTATTGTTCTGACATTTTAACAGTTCTGGCTGGAATACATCTCCTGTTTGAGGATCGATAGCTCCTGAGGTGCTCAAGCCCTTTGATCTCTCCTTGCAGCTTTTATAAACATTTTTTTTTCTTTTACAATCTCATTTAGTAGATTTTCTCTCTTACATTTGTAATTATTTTCTAATAAAAATCCTATGTTGTACAACATAGGTTCATAATCATAATTATCAAGATAATCATCATAATTCTCCATTAGCTTGATCAATATTGACAATCACATGAGGTAAAATAAATTAGTAAAATATAATGCATACATTGATTTGAGGAAGGGAGTCACTTTTTGTATCATTTAGCTACAGCTCTCAGGTTTCACATTTAATTATTTAGCTTTATGGGAAGTTTCGTTCCACGTTTATCAAAAACTGAACAAAACCACAAATGGTTTATCTAATCTTGTAAGAATCTAAACATTTTGAGAGCTATATTTAACATTGATATTTTTTTTGTTTTGTCATGTTAATTTACTATATAATAATTGAAAATTTGTACATTTGAAAAATGACATTTGTATTTCAACACCAACAAACAATCACATTTCACTTTGTGTATGATGGAGTCACATTTAGATGACTTTCCTTATCTATGTTGGTAAGCCTTATTTGTATGGAAATTTGCATTGGAAATGACTCTTTTGGTAAAGGAAGGAGGAAATGCTCTGTGAGGTCAGTATGTGCTGTTTAATATTTGCGTTCACTCACTGGGTGTTATACTGTCTTTACTGAGGTGTGGTGTTGGCTACTCACGGCACACAGTCGCTCACAAACTCCAGAGATGGATAACTCCTGCTGAAGCTTGTTTGGTAAGTTTTATTTATTGTAATCAAATATGTACTTCTATAGTTTTTCGCTCTATAGCTGTTGATAGCTTTAATTCAGATGAGTACCAGTGCCTATGCCTAGCCGTGTTTGTTTTACAGGTTTTTCTTTGAGCTTGAAGTTCAAGTCACAAACATCACCAATCAAAACAGAGGACTCAACATGAGGAGAATTGATCAGGTATAGAAGTACAATCCTTGTTTATTCTCTGTTAATTCAGCTACATTTACTTAAAATTAGATTAAGATAAACTTTCTGTTGCTTAACATGTGCTTGTAAAGCATTAACTATCCAGAGAATGACAAACCGACCATTTATCAATGATTCATCTTGACAACAGGCTGTTTAGTGTGTTTAGTTAAGTATTTTGGGAACGATGTGGGAAGCCGTCATTCACATAATGCTTTAAAAACTAATCTTTCATTTAATCTGTTTACGCTAAAGAAACATGGAAAAATCTACTTCTATAAATTACTTTGTAACTGTATTGTTTTATACGTTCCCTCTTAAATAATTCACCCGCGGCTGCTGGGTGAATACTGGAAATCCGTGATTTGAGATATATTTGACCCAGCCAACACTGTGCCTGTTACTTACAAAGAAGAAAATATGAATAAGTAATTGTAACAGTATTTTTTATTCAACACAAGCATTTATTTCAGGTGATAAAAAGGACAGACTTTCACAATGTTTTGAGTTGTTTAAATCAAGTCTACAATTTCCAGAGGGCTCTAAAAGAAGAATCATAAATATGATTTTTAGTAATCATCTTACTAAAGCGCTTACCACTTTTCAAAAGCTCATTCATCAAACAAGAGACCAGTGAATTCGGCTGTTGAATACATTCTGACCGACAACATGATTCAGAGGCTCAGAGCAAAGCACATTCTTCACAGCACAAAAAATATAAAATGTTTATCCTGGACAAAATGTACAGCTTCATATAAATGTAAGCCGCAAATTACTTGAACCCAGAGCATGTTCTGCTTAAAGCACAAAAAAATCACTCCAGTGGTTTGGTTCACAGGTTCTCAGTAAGAAAACTTGCTATTGGCTGACCCAAAAGTCTGTAACCTCATCATAATTCAACATGTAAAGTACATCAAAACAGTAGTAAATAACATGAAACAACTTGTAAATAACTATGTAAAATAACTTCAATGCATTCAAAATTTGCAAAGGCGGTGTAAATGAGTGTGTGAAAGACAAATATTCTGTTCTCGTGAATTACTATCAAAAGCCACAATCTCAAATTCCTTTTCTCTACCTCCTGAGATCGGAGCACACGAATTACATGAATCCTGCGTGAGAAATACAGAGCTTCCTTAAAAGTACAGATTGAGTCGTCTGAGTGAGACGTGTGAGTTTGCGCTGAAGGAAAACAGCCATTACAGCTCAATGAGATACAACAAAAAAAAACAAAAGTCTTCAAAAAAAACAAAACAGTGCTAGATCAGTCGCTTACCATTCAATGTGAAAATAAGTCAATGGGGTGTGTGAAAATTCACCAAATATTGAGAAAGTTTTTAAGATGGCAACACTGGTTGGTTTAATAAAACAACACAGCGTTTTGTTAAATGAAACTTTCCTGCATAGTTCTAGTCCTGCTTCAATACACACACCATTCAAGTTGATCATGTTTATCCTGCCAAAGTTTAGCAGAGGAGCAGCCAAGAAGCATTCGGGACAAAATTGGTCCAGGAACTAAGTGGGCTATTGGGCTGTTTTTCGACTTAGAATCAGAAATACAAAAAGCCACACTGTTACTAACGTCTTTAAAAAGGTAATTTCATAGTTTAGTTACTACCTTTACAGTGTGGTAGCTTATTATTCACCAGAGCTTCACTACTGACTATCTAACTACAAATACATTGTCAAAAACAAACAAGCTGAAGGTTTTACCTTAATTAAATGTTTTCCTTGATCACCTTTTGTTTCATTACATTTATTCCTGGCAAGAATTGACAATAACTCATCTGAAAGTCATTTTCACTATATCTGGCACCCTTGTCTGCATCTGCAAACCCAGAAACTTTGGTTTCTTTCAGACCTATGACAATGTTTGTCACGTGAACCATGGGTTCCATAACGAGGAGCAGCGTCCTCCTCCATATGCGCCTTCTACTGGATTATACCCGAATCTACCGCAGTATCATCCGGCTGCTCTTCAGAGGCCCATCCCTTCACAGAGCTACTCTTCCACTCCAAGCCTGCATCAGAACATCCCTCACACAGCTCCAATCAACACTCACCATACACTCGCTCATGGACTACACCTAGATGCCAATCCTGCGCATAGAGGTATTTTTTTTTTTTGCCTGCAGAACACAGCACAGACAGGTCATGTCATGACTTTTTTTGCTTTTGTTGCATTGTCCAATACTAGCCACCCACATGACTCATACATTGAATAATGTGATTACAGTAAAATTTGTGTTATATAGAAACTAAAGTTACGTTTATCAATTTTGTTTTAACCAACACCATTTTACCTTGTTAGAGACAGAGTTGATTATATGAATAGCTTTGGATTCTGGCACTTTATATAATTACCCCATTGACCTCTACCCCCCCTAATATTGTTTAAGTAAGAGTCTTGATAAAAATCATAATGGCATATTATAGCCATAATTAATAGTACATTTGGTACTTAAGTACATTTTAAGGCAAATACTTTTGTACTTATACTCAAGTGAAATTCTGAAGGGAGCGCTTTTACTTTTACTCAAGTAATTTTTTTATCTAGTGTATCTAGTGTATCTCAGAATTTGTAATTTAGTGAGTAGATTTAAAAATGTACACTTTTATTTTTACCTAAGTACCGTACATTTCTAGTTTTGTATCTTTACTTTTACTGCACCACTTTCTCATTATTTATTAATAAGAATTGTTTTTTTTAATGTAAATGTAATAGTTTTAAATGTATTAATTGTATCAAATTGTATATAAAGAAACGCCCCCCCCCCTTAAAAAAATGATCTAGCAAATATCAAACGAATCAGGAGAAATAGAAAGTTTTTAGCAAAAACAGTTCTTTTATTTTTTCAATGGCCAAGAAAGTTAAATGTTTAATTATGTAGCAGCTATTCTCTCTCTCTTGTGTTCTCTTTTTTTCCCTCTTTCTACTGTTCTACTGTTGCGCTCTCTAAATCACTCTTTCACCATATTTTGCTATGGCTTGTCTGTTTTTCACTATATCTCTTTCACTATATCTCTCTTCCTTTCTCTTTGCTTTCTATTTTTCTCTTTCTCTCCCTTCACTTTCTTCACTCTCTCTTCTCTCACTCTCTCTGTCTCTCTCTCCTTTTTTCTCTTCCCTCTTTTTCCTCCAGCTCTCTCTCTCTCTCTCTCCAGGCCTCCCCTTTTCTTGCTCATATTCTCTTTTCCTTCTCTCTCCCTCTTGCTCCTTCTATCTGTTTCTTCCCCCCCTCTCTGTCTCTCTTTACCTCTCCTCTATTTTTATCTTGCTTAGAAACACCCTTAAGAAAATAGCTCTGATGTGATACTCACTACTCGTGGTTTTAGAAGAGCTACTTTTTACTCCTGCATTGAGTTGCATTTAGACCCAATATTTTTACTCTACTTTCTTTACTTTTTTTGGCAAGTACTGGTACCATTGCTTGACTATGATATTTCAGTACTCTTTACACCACTGGTGAACAGTAGCCTTCTCCACAAGCCCCATTTAATATGAGATTGTAAGGCATCTGACACATGCCCTGGCTACCACAACAGGTTAGATCAGTTTGACGTTTGGACCCAAAGCATCTGCTGTGTACCTCTGTGTCAAGCCTCTGTGAACTGGAACCTTTGACTTCTGGAAGTTGCTGAGCTGGTTTAACTGGAGTTCTGAAGATCACGAGCACTGACCCTGTTAAAGCTCAGTCCCCAGATTCAGTCTTGGCTTGTTTTCAGCCCTATTTTTTCATGAACTGTGTTTCTCTGACAGCTTCCAAGAGGAAAGTATGGCCCTATATCGTTGGTACAGTTGTCATCCTGCTGGTCATCGCTGGTGTTGCAGGAGCTCTGCTTTGGTTTTATGGTACAACACTGTGTTCATCTATATATCCTTGCATCTCCAGGTGGTTGGTAATTCCTATAATATTTAATTTTCTATTAATCTTTCTGTCGCAGGAGTTTTTGACTGTTTGCAAGGACGACAATGTAAAGAAGATAAGAAATGTGTCAGTTCCTCACAATGGTGTGATGGGTCAGTGGACTGTGCATCAGGAGAAGATGAAGCCCACTGCTGTAAGTATATATATATAGAAGCAAACTACAGTGAAGTCAATAAGTATTTGATCCCCCGGTGATTTTGCAAGTTCTCCCAGTTAGAAACCACAGAGAGGTCTAGGGTTTTCGGCATAGCTACATGTCCACCATGAGATACAGAATCTAAAAATTAAAAATCCAGAAATTACATTGTTTGATTTTTAACAATTTATATGTACATTTGTGGGTTAAATAAGTATTTGATCTCTTGCTTATCAGTCACATTTCCGATGAAAACAAAACCTGTTTAAGGTCGTTAGGTGTCGTACAGACACCTGTGCACCCCACAATCAGTCAAAAGTCAAAGCAACAAGCCACAAGACACAAGAGACAAAATTGTAGACCATGACAAGCTTGAAAGAGCCACGGGCCAACCCTTTCTCACCAGGCAGCTGGATGAAAAAAGAGCAGTTGTTGGACAAACTGTCAGAAAACTCACATACTCACGTAAAGAACCTAGGGGTGATTTTCGACAATGTCAAGTTCGACAGGCAAATCAGTTCAGTGGTTAAAAATAGTTTTTATCACCTTCGATCTATCTCAAAGCTAAAGTCGTTTCTATCACCGAAAGACCTGGAAATTGTGGTTCATGCCTTTATTTCATCAAGGCTGGACTATTGTAACTCTTTATATCTTGGCATTTCCAAATCATCACTAGGTCGATTACAATTGGTCCAGAATGCTGCGGCCAGGTTCCTTACGGGAACTAGAAAAAGGGATCATATTACACCTACTTTTACTTTTTGTGTATAAAAAGTAACTTACTTTGTGTTACTTTTTGTCTATAAAGCCTTACATGGCCTAGCACCAGAGTATCTAACAGACCTCCTTGTCGCCAGATGTTGTGCCAGATCACTAAGATCATCCGAATGTTTATTGCTCTCTGTGCCCCGCTCTCGTTTAAAGACCAAGGGAGATCGTGCTTTTTCAATTGCAGCTCCCTGTCTGTGGAACGATTTACCAGCTCACTTTAGGGACTCTTCTAATATTAGCACTTTTAAATCTAGTCTTAAGACCTTTTTATTTTCTCTAGCTTTTTAACTTTTCTTTTAATTGTCTCCATTTATGAATACTATGTACTTATTATATTCGCCTATATCTATTCTGCAGTTACTGTTTTGTTTTATAAATGTATTTGAATGTTGTTTTATTCCTTGATGCTTTTATGTATACCTCATGTACAGCACTTTGGATAGCTGTCGCTATATTAATAGTGCTTTATAAATAAAATTGACTTGACTTGAGAAAATGGAAGAGGCCCATGATGACTGTCAATCTCTCCTCGTGGGAGAATTAATGATGTGAAGAATGGGGAATAATCAGCCCTGAACTACACAGGAGGAGCTGGTCAATGCAGTGAGGAGAGCTGGGACCACAGGTTCCAAGGCTACTATCAGTAAAATACTAATAAGCCACGGTTTGAAATCAAGCATTGCATGGAAGGTTCCCCCTGGCCCATGTCCAGGGTCGTCTGAAGTTTGCCAAAGAAATGATGATTCAGAGGAGACATGATAGAAAGGCCTGAGGTCAGATGAGACCCAAGTAGAACTTCTGGCCATGTTTCGAGGATGAAGAATGATGAGTATAATAATAATACCCAAGTGTAAGTATTCTAATAATACTATAGCAACAGTAAATTGTAGAACTGGAAGCATCATGCTGTGGGGGTGTTTTTCTGCACAGGGGACAGGACAACTGTTCTGTATTCAGGAGAGGATGATAATACGGGGCCATGTATGGTGAGATATTAAGCAAAAAAACTCCTTCCTTCCGTCAAAGCATTGAGTAAAGGCTGGGTCTTCTAACGTAAGAATGACTCAGAGCACACAGTCAGGAAAACCAAGGAGTGGCTCTGTGACAACCATATCAGGGTTCTGGAGTGCCCAAGCAAGTCTTTAGTCTTAAATCCAATTTAAAATCAGCGATAGCCGCGAAACTTGAAAGATCCAGAGATGATCTGTATGGAGGAGTGGGCCAAAATCCCTCGTGCTGTGTGTGCAAGCACGCTGAAGAACTACTATGTTTCCAGATATTTGCAAATATTTTGATTATTTTGATTATTTTATAAAATAATTTTCTTTATTAATTATTTGAACAGCCTGCTCTTTTCTCAAACCACTGTCTGGAATGTTTGCTTTCTGTAATCATTGCTTTCTGTAGACCGTCTGTATGGTGCTGATTTCCTTCTCCAGAAGTTCTCGAATGAGAACCATCAGTGGGAGAACGTGTGTTCACAAGGCTTCAATGATGAACTGGGGAAACAAGCTTGTGAGAGGATTGGATATAAGAGGTATCATTATTTTTGAATAACAAAGCTAATATAAAAACAGTGTGTATTGAAAGGTGTTCTATTTTTGTGCCTCTCAGGAACACATATGTGGGCTATCAGGAGATGTCCATGCCATTGCTTACCTTCAAGTGGGTTCAGATTGATGGTTTCAGCTCTTCTGAATAATAGAGAACTTAATGCATGACATTAATCCTGTGTAAACACTTTAAACGATTTAACATGTTACTATTATAGCACTCAAACTTTAGTGAGGATTTTACTCAATCTTTAATAAAGGACGCTCATGTGCTGTAATGGCTTTTTCTGGAAAGTGTGCTCAGATCAACAGTTTATTCATGAAAGCTTTTT
>SRMA01027287.1:101779-126016 GCA_007224835.1 Danionella cerebrum | reverse complement strand
GCCAGATCACTAAGATCATCCGAATGTTTATTGCTCTCTGTGCCCCGCTCTCGTTTAAAGACCAAGGGAGATCGTGCTTTTTCAATTGCAGCTCCCTGTCTGTGGAACGATTTACCAGCTCACTTTAGGGACTCTTCTAATATTAGCACTTTTAAATCTAGTCTTAAGACCTTTTTATTTTCTCTAGCTTTTTAACTTTTCTTTTAATTGTCTCCATTTATGAATACTATGTACTTATTATATTCGCCTATATCTATTCTGCAGTTACTGTTTTGTTTTATAAATGTATTTGAATGTTGTTTTATTCCTTGATGCTTTTATGTATACCTCATGTACTTTTATCTATACCTCATGTACAGCACTTTGGATAGCTGTCGCTATATTAATAGTGCTTTATAAATAAAATTGACTTGACTTGAGAAAATGGAAGAGGCCCATGATGACTGTCAATCTCTCCTCGTGGGAGAATTAATGATGTGAAGAATGGGGAATAATCAGCCCTGAACTACACAGGAGGAGCTGGTCAATGCAGTGAGGAGAGCTGGGACCACAGGTTCCAAGGCTACTATCAGTAAAATACTAATAAGCCACGGTTTGAAATCAAGCATTGCATGGAAGGTTCCCCTTGGCCCATGTCCAGGGTCGTCTGAAGTTTGCCAAAGTTGACAACCATCAGGGTTCTGGAGTGACCAAGCAAGTCTTTAGTCTTAAATCCAATTTAAAATCAGTGATAGCCGTGAAACTTGAAAGATCCAGAGATGATCTGTATGGAGGAGTGGGCCAAAATCCCTCGTGCTGTGTGTGCAAACCCGCTGAAGAACTACTATCTTTCCAGATATTTGCAAATAATTTGTTAAAAAACCATACAATGTGATTTCCGGATTTCTCCACCTTCTCCCACAGTGGAAATGCACCTATGCTAAACATTGTAGACGTGCAGTTATTCTCCGGTTCTATATATATATAATAATTAATAAAGAAAATTATTTTATAAAATAATCAAAATAAATATATATATATATATATTTATTTTGATTATTTTATAAAATAATTTTCTTTATTAATTATTTGAACAGCCTGCTCTTTTCTCAAACCACTGTCTGGAATGTTTGCTTTCTGTAATCATTGCTTTCTGTAGACCGTCTGTATGGTGCTGATTTCCTTCTCCAGAAGTTCTCGAATGAGAACCATCAGTGGGAGAACGTGTGTTCACAAGGCTTCAATGATGAACTGGGGAAACAAGCTTGTGAGAGGATTGGATATAAGAGGTATCATTATTTTTGAATAACAAAGCTAATATAAAAACAGTGTGTATTGAAAGGTGTTCTATTTTTGTGCCTCTCAGGAACACATATGTGGGCTATCAGGAGATGTCCATGCCATTGCTTACCTTCAAGTGGGTTCAGATTGATGGTTTCAGCTCTTCTGAATAATAGAGAACTTAATGCATGACATTAATCCTGTGTAAACACTTTAAACGATTTAACATGTTACTATTATAGCACTCAAACTTTAGTGAGGATTTTACTCAATCTTTAATAAAGGACGCTCATGTGCTGTAATGGCTTTTTCTGGAAAGTGTGCTCAGATCAACAGTTTATTCATGAAAGCTTTTTCAAATGATATCTAGTGACGGATTGATAGCATATTTAAAAAAAAACACTGTTTTATAGATTGTTGAAAAAAAGAACCTAAAGTGTTTTTAATCTATTGTTTTTTTTTATATTTTAGTCAAGTCTGTCGATCTTCGAGAGCAGTGGCACTCAAATGCATAGGTAAGAGAATAACTTATGACGAGTGTTTTATCATTATCTCTCTGTATCTCTAAAGGGACACTGCGGTTCATTTTAAAAATGGCTCATTCTTTAAGTACCACAGAGTTGATAAGTTGATTTGAACCATTTTGGTGGTGGAAATTTTAGTAGAGCTCAACATGGATTATATATAATCTGATTAAACCAGAAACATTTCACCTGGATTTAACTCAGTAAATAGGCACAAGACTTTTACTGGGTAAATACTGCATGGGGGATTATCCTTCATCTGGCAACAAGTTATTTCACACCAACTTCTGCAATGAGTTGCTTCACATTAAACCAGCATGTGGAAAGATGTTTGCCCGTTTGAAAAAGGGCGAGTCTTTAGCATCAAGCAGAGAAAACAAAGGAGATGCAGAAACTACTAAAATTGGTTTAAGAACTGCCCGATACATTATTAAAAGTGGAGGATGGAGGGGACCCATCATCTACGAGGATGAAATGTTATTGGAAAATATCTTGAATGAGTGTGATCGAGAATCACTTAAACATTTGGAGAAATCGTATAGAAGCAAAACATCAGCTATGTTTAATAGTTAAAGTAAGAGCATTTCCACACTAACAATGTGAAGAGAACTCAAGGGATTGGAACCGAACAGCTTTGTAAACCACTAATCAGTGAGGCTAACTGGAAAACAAATGCTTCCGTTTGCTCGGGAGCATAAAGATTGGACTCTTCAGCAATGGAAGAAGGTCATGTGATCTGATGAGTCCAGATCGACCTTGTTCCAGAATGATGAGCGCATCACGGTAACAAGAGCAGCAGATGAAGTGATGCACCTGTCATGCCTACTGTACAAGCCTGTGGTGGCAGTGCTATGATCTGGGGTTACTGTAGTTGCTCAGATCTAGGTTTGACTCCCTGAATATGTTCATGACCCGGTGACTCCAGCCATAGATTGTTTACTTCCCTGATAGCACGGGCGTATTGCAAGATTGGGTGATTCAGGGAGCAGGAGAAATCATCTTTACACATGGATTGGCCACCAGTGACAAGAAATATTAGTGTATGGTCTTTCAACAATTTTTTTTATCCAACAGTGTTTTTCTGGTCTAAATCTCAACTTTTGGAAAATTACGGCATGTACTAAAATCACTAAATTGTATATTTTTTATGGGTTGATCAGTATAAACTCATAAAAATATAGAATTTTGTGATTTTCCAAGCATTTGTGGTGAGGAACTCTATGTCTGATGTAATGTGTGAGAAACTTTGAAGTTGTAACAATAACACAGCAATGATGTCAATGGAGACGAATGTTTTCCCAAGCATGGAATGTAAAATGGAGCTTTATCATATGCCAAGCAACCGACAAGTCAATATTGAACACAGATACGTTTCGAGCATTCTTTTTCACTCACAGAGTTGTGTCCAGGTCTTTTTTACCCAGCACCAAAAGTCGATTCCAAGCTGAGAAACGTTACTGTTGAAATGGTTAGCAGCAGATTAAAGCAAGGTTAGTTGAGTTCATGATGAACAAACCGACCCCTGATTGGTGGGTCTGGTTTTTCATCAAAGGCAGGGCTGAAAAAATAGGCATTACCTCACATCATTGCTCCAGCAGCTCAAATATGTGAAAAAGCACATTTTGTTTCTCAGTTCACAGCCATTTTAACCAAATTAACTTCCCCTTTGGGTTAAATCAAGTTCTTTATTAACAAGCAAACAAGGTATAGAATCTGTACAATCTTTACATGTATAAAGCAGTCCATAAAATGAACATGATGGGAATATGTTAATTGCCTTAATAACAGCGGTGTAAGCCATCGAATCAGTATTCAGATAAACTCAATCTTTTAGGAAACAAATTAATCGACTCAAACGATGGTGTGAGATTTAAAATTATTCTTACAAGAACAATCTGCATTAATGATGTATTGTGAACTCAGATTGTGGGCGGAGCATTGGCAACAGGATAGTGGGCGGAACCACTGTAAACTCAAAGGGGGTGTGGCCTTGGCAGGTCAGCCTGCAGTATTCCGGGAGACATCTATGTGGTGGCTCTATCATCACTCCTCAGTGGATCCTCACCGCTGCGCACTGCGTTAATGAGTGAGTTCTGCTATGTTTCTGCATCTCATTTAAAAGAACGATACACTCTCTGTTCATGTTTGCTTCAATGGAAACACTTGATACAGCACTATGCAAGGATCACCTATTTCCCTCAAATTCTTGCAGATACTCTAACCCAAGGAGCTGGCGAGTGTTTGCTGGGTACCTGACGCGCTCAGAGATGTTGTCAGCAGTGGGGAGTTCAGTCGAGCGAATCGTGATGCACAACTTTGACCCAAAGACCAACGATAATGATGTCGCTTTGATGAAGCTCACCTTCGCTCTCACCATCACATGTAAGAAATCCTCTAGGTCTGGAGGGTCGAACTCCGTTCCCATTTTTCCTTACTGTTCTTTTTTCAAATATCTCACCTTTTTATATTTCACTCCACAGCATGAAAGCTCAGAAAATGAGAAATACAGGTCCTTCTCAAAAAAATTAGCATATTATTTTCTGTAATGTACTGATAAACATTAGACTTTCATATATTTCAGACTCATTTACACACAACTGAAGTAGTTCAAGTCATTTATTGTGTTAATATTCAGGATTTTGGCATACAGCTCATGATAACCCAAATATAAAAAAAATTAGCCTATCATGAAAGGTTCTCTAAATGAGCTATTAACCTAATCATCTGAATCAACTAGTTAACTCTAAACACCTGCAAAAGATTCCTGAGGCTTTTAAAAACTCCCAGTCTGGTTCATAACTCAAAACCACAATCATGTGTGAGACTGCCGTCCAGAAGGCCATCACTGACACCCTCATACAGGAGGGTAAGAAGTCATTTCCGCAAAAGAATTCCTGACCAACTATTGAGTGCATAACTGAACATAATTATTTGAAGGTTGACTTTTTTTTTTGTATTAAAAACACTTTTCTTTTATTGGTCAGATGAAAAATGCTAATGAGCTGTATGCCAAAATCATCAATATTAAAACATTGAAAGGCATGAACTACTTCAGTTGTTTGTAAACGAATCTGAAAAATATGAAAATCCTAATTTGTATCAGTACATTACAGAAAACAATCAGTACATAACTTTCACAATATGCACATTTTTTTTAGAAGGACCTGTAATTCTAATCCTAAATATTTTGGTCAGTCAAACACCTCCAAACAGTGCTGGACATTTTACAGACGAGGCAAAAACCACTCTGTAGTCACATTGACTTGAATGGCAACTCATGAGACAATTTTTCCAGTTCAGTGCAGTTTTAACAGCTTTTCCACTAGGTTGTGACTGTGAAACCAACACCATTTTTGGAACTTGCCTAGAGGAGGTCCTAGAACTTTGAACTGGCAATATTCTCTTTATTGGTCAAACACGTTTGACGTATATAAGAGCTGATTGGTCCGAGAGAGTTGCGGTTACTTGTGTCACTGAACAGAGTGAATTGCATACACAGGCACTGAGTTTGTTCCAGTCACAGTCACACGCGAGTTGTCATTCCTGTGCTTTCCTGTGGCTCAGCTGGTAAAGCATTGCGCTAACAATACAAAGGATGTGGGTTCAAGTCCAAGGGAAAGCAAGAACTGACAAACAAATGGGGATAAAAGCGTCTGCTAAATGTGTATAAATAAATGTAAATTATGTCGTGGAAAGCCATGTAAAATACCCATAATTCAATACCCATTTTCAGATATTTTGTGAATTCGTGTTGCATTCGTTATTTTGTCAAATACTGCTGATGGTTATTACAACACAACCCCTCTGATGTGACAGTAAAGCCTATCGAAAAACAAGCAGGCTGTACTGAACTGAACTGTGCCAAGCTGTACCATGTCGTGCAGTGGAAAAGTATCAAAAGTGAAAGCAGAAGTTCAAGTCTACTACCTGGATCAATCACGCCTCCTGCAACCAATCAAGAACAAACATGAAGCACATGCACTTCATTAACAAGAAATGCCTATTCTCATGCGCAGGAAAACAGTAGAGATAGAGATAGAGATATGCCATATCGAGTGCTATGGTAACTAGTCTGCTTGTTATGCTATGCTAAGTTCCCCATGCCAGCACGAGTAAAATACAGCAATCCTCATGTCTCTATGATCTTTTTTAAGCTGACAGAGACATGCGATATTGGTTGCTATGGTAAACAATCTGGTTGCTATGGAAGGGGGGGGGGGACAATGACTTAATTTTTTGTTCCCAATGCCAAAACGAGTAAAATAAAGTAATGTCTCTAAAACCCATGTGCTTGCTATGGAGGGGTCAATGGCCTCTCACATTTGGTGTCACTGAAGTTCCTGCCTATTGAAGCTTCCCTCTCCGCTTGATGATAATCTCCACCCATTTTTCTGAAGCGAGTAGCAAATGGTTTTTTTTTCTGGTTTTATAGCAAAAAAGTTAAGCTGTTTTTTAATACATAATAAAACATTAAAAAATTAGTATGTAGATTTTTTTTCATTCAGTTAGCAGCGATCTTGTTTTTTTTATTCTGAACTCCTAAATTGATTTGATCTTCACTGAAACATCTTCAGAATGTTACATAATCTTTAGCATAGGGTTTTACTTGCAGCTTCTTGTATTTAACCATATTCAATGATTGTTTGTGTTGTACTTGTTTCAGCGGATGTCAGGCCGGTGTGTCTGCCCAATAAAGGGCAGTTCTTCACTGCTCCACGTGAATGTTATGTCACTGGATGGGGGGCTCTGTCCAGTGGAGGTATGGCACTTGTTTTTGAGCAGAATACATCAACACACTTAAAACTAAAGTAATTCACAAGCATGTGCTACCACGGGTCTCTTAAATGTCTTATAGGTTGATTATCTTCTTCATTTCTTCTTTACCTCCTTCTTACTATACACGGTCACAATGTTCTGCTGATTTCCAGTGCACTACAGGGTGAAATGAAAGTCAAGCCAGGCGTCAAATCTTCCCAAAGGTCTAATTATTGCAAACTTAACTTAAAACTTGGTCAGAGGATCTCTTTTGGGGTTTGTTCTCACAAACAAAAACATTTAATAGACAGTTTTAGCAATTTATTAAATATAAACAAAACATTCAGAAAGAGAAGAGTGCTCAACCAATGATGAATAAAGTAGAGTTTTCTAGGTTCTTTTCTGGCTCCTTTAATTTCTCAGTAAGTAGAATTCTAGAGCAGGAAAACCGAGGGACCAACAAGGCGTGTTTGGTGCTGGTTTTTTTAATGAAGGTTAACAAGGCTTCATACTGTGTCACGTGGATGAATTAGAAAATATTAAAAATACTCAATTTGACCACCGGGAAGCACCGTGGTGCAGTGGGTAGCACTGTGGCCTTCCAGTTAGAAGGTTGCCGATTCGATGCTCGTCTGTGACCTTCCTGGAAGGAGTTTGGATGTTCTCCCAGTGTTTGCATGGCTTTCCTCTGGGTACTCCGGTTTTCCCCACCATCCCAAAACATGCAGTTAGGTAAATTGAGTAATCTAAATTCCCCTTAGGTGTGAATATTGCCCTGCGATGGAGTGGGGACCTGTTCAGGGTGTGCCTCTTGCACAATGTCCACTGGAGATAGGCACCGGGCAGACCCCCGTGACCCCAAAAGGGAATAAGCGGGTTGGAAAAAGAACGAATGAATGAATGAATGAATGAATCTTATACTCCTCTGTATATATTCTAGGTTTAAATATAAATGAACAAAATATATTGTTTATTTTCTTAAAGGATCTACTTCACAAACATTACAAGAAGCTAGAATCCATCTAATCGACAGGGACCTGTGCAACAACCGAGCAGTGTATCACGGACAGGTCACCGACAGCATGATCTGTGCTGGGAGACTGGAGGGTGGCATCGACTCCTGCCAGGTCACATTCTGTATTTGATTAGTAAAAAATGACAGAATTTAAGGCTAAATAAGGTTTGGTGCATACAGGGGGACAGCGGTGGTCCTCTGGTAACTCAGCAGAACTCTCTGTGGTGGCTGATGGGGGTCACAAGCTGGGGAGATGGATGCGCTCTCAGAAACAAACCTGGTGTCTATGGGAACGTGACCTACTTCCTTGACTGGATCTATGAGCAAATGCAGGTGTGATTACACACGCACACACACACATATATATATATGTTCCATTATTTATTTTTGTCTATTTTCAGAAATATTAGGCGTTCTCACTGTATTTTGAGATGGGCAGCAGAAGAACCCTGAAGATCAGAGTCAGTGATTTGTCCGGGAGACTCTGGGATCCTTGCTCTTGTGTTGTCAATATTTCTTTTATAGAAAAGTGTCCAAAGGAATCTGAAGCAGCAGTTATTTATTTGCACCAGAGCCATTAATGGGGTGAATTGCACAATATGTGGTCAGCACTTTTATATGAACAAATAATTTCCTAGAAATATAGACTGGACATATTTGTCACTTACTGGTATGTTTCTGGATTATTTGTCAACTCCAGTATTTGATTATATACCATAGTTTGTCAAGGAATGTTTCCAGTGGTGCGTTTTTATTTATGTTAAAATATTTTAACAATGTGAAGATTTGTTTAAGATGAATTGTATTTCTTTACACTGTTGGTCTTTTTCCACTGCCATTTCTTTTTCACTGTGTATGATTATCACATCTTCAAATTAAATTGATTTTAAATAAATCTCATGCTCTCTTCCCATTATCAAATAAATTATTGTGTTTTAAAAGCAAACTACTATTAGAAATATTTCTGAGTAAGAAAATGCTGATTTCACCGTTGAACTGCATTTTCCAAAACACTTCCACAAATCAGAATAGTAGGGAATATAGAATTCAAAGTACAAGTAACCAGTCATTATAACAAGCAAATTATGATTTGATTAAAAATTTTTAATTCCATGAGCGAATTTCTGGGCTGAGATATTTTTTCACCATATTCGCAGTTAAATATAACATAAATACATAAGATACATAAAATAACATTCAAAAAATAAAACTACCTGACTACAAAGAAGACGAGGAACCACTGAATGTGAGTTCTGACTGTATGGTTCATGTAGAGCCTCTTGAGGCATCTGATATGAGGCACAGTTGGATACTGCCTCACCTCACTGCCTATGCTGTACAAGCAAATTACTGCCATTTTTATTTATTCTTTGATTGAATAATACAGACATAGCATTTAAACAGAGATAAATGGACAGATATTTATTTTATCATTAGTATCCTTTCTCAGGATGGCAGGCGAGGATAGTGACAAGTGAGGTCACTGCCTCACTATGACTACACATCCCTGGTTAAAATTAATTAAGATTTCAAAACCAAACCAATAACAACAATGATAATAATAATAGGGGACAATAATAATAGGGACCTTTATACAACAAGTTCAAGTTCGTTTAATTTGTATAGCGCTTTTCACAACAGACATTGTCTCAAAGCAGCTTTACAGTAAACCAACAAGTTTAAACTCAGAAATGAATTAATTACTAAGTGGTGTATATGTCCCTGATGAGCAAGCCTGGGGCGATTGTGGCAAGGAAAACTCCCTTTTGGAAGAAACCTTGAGAGGAACCGGACTCAAAAGGGAAACCCATCCTCATTTGGGTAACAACAGCAGTGTGATAAACTATGGTATAAACATATGATCTGGTAGTGTGAACAGATAATGTAGTATAAACAGATGATATAATAATATAAACATAAACAGATAATATAGTATAAACAGATGATGACTGTGTTCGGTGTAGGTCCAGGGGTGCCGGAACATCTTCAGGTGAATCTGTTTGTTAGGTTGAGGGCTGGTGGCGAGCCTCCCGGCGTCGGATCTTCTCCTGATGAGTCTGGTTGTTGGGGTGAGGAGCTGGTGGGCAGGGCCTCCGGGAGCCTCGGGATGAGTATTGGAAGAAGAGTGGAGTTGGTGGGCTGCGGTCCAGGGGGCGCCAGAACATCTCCAGGTGGATCTGGTTGTTAGGGTGAGGTGATGGTGAGCGAGGTGATGGTGTTTTTACAACATATTGTAAAAACAATATCCATCCATCCATCCATCCAACATTTTATGTAATTATAACATTTGATATATTTGATGAGGGCGGCACAGTGGGGCAGTGGTTGTCGGTTCGAGGCTCGAGACCTTCCTGGAAGGAGTTTGCATGTTCTCCCTGTACTTGCGTGGGTTTCCTCCGGGTACTCCAGTTTCCCCCACAATCCCCCAAAACATGCAGTTAGGTTAATTGAATAATCTAAATTCCCCTTAGGTGTGCATGTGTCTGTGAATGTTGCCCTGTGATGGACTGGCGAACTGTCCAGGGTGTACCCCCGCCTCTCGCCCAATGTGTGCCGGAGATAGGCACCGGCAGACCCCCGTGACCCCGAAAGGGAATAAGCGGGAATGAAAATGAATAAATGAATATATTTGATGAATACTGGGTCATGTTTTGTACAACGTGGTTTTTAAACCACTGTCTGTAAAAAATAATGGACGACAAGAAAGGGTGGACAAGTGCACATGAAACTTCCTGCCAAGGAGAGTGAGGGCATAGTTTCAGAGCTCCTCTTCAGCCTTCCACCCACACCCACACCCACACACACCCTTTTCACAAGCAGCCTGTTATGTACAACTCATTTTGTTGCATAAACAACAATTTGAAAAATATCTCTCTAAAATTCATTGCTGACAGAGTAAATTATCTTTCTCACCATAGATTTTTATTCCATTTCTCACAACGTGATGACAATGGTCAGTCACCTCAGTTCAGTGTATCCGTAAATCTGTCAATCATAAGTTTGTGTTTGTGTGATGAAGTCATAACTGTGCCCTGTCACTTTTCAACAATTGATCAAATTTGTTTTAGACTGTGGATTCATACTTAAATGTTTAATACATAACTTATCGAATATGAATATATGTTAATAGAGTTTTAAATATTTAAATAAAATTAATTTCTTTATTAAAGGGTGAATTTTTTTTTGTTTAGAATGTGTGAGGCCAGGTAATTGAGAGATTAGCAACTTTGATTGGGAACACCAGCTGTGTAGAAGTAGCCAGAGAATCCACCAGAAATCCCCATCCACACCAAATCCAAGCATTGACACAGCACTGTGCAAAGCAGATGAAGGGAATATCGAAGAAGCTTGAGAACTTTGAAGAAACAAGGGGAGAAGATTGCCTGAGCGGTTTAAGTCCTCAGGATATGGTTCACCTTTGATTTCTTTTTCTTTTCTTTTTTTGTCCCAACAAATTAAATACCGTACCTATATCAAAGTCTAGATGGGTAAAATAATATCTTATCAATTGTTTGAATTCAAGGAATAAAATTAGTTACCAAAACATTCTTTACAATGAAAACTTTTCAGCAAATTCTGTACGTGTCCACTATTACCAGTAGGACTGATGTAAAAAAAATAAATAAATAAATAAATAAATAATGGAACATATATATATATATATATAATGATTAAAATAGAATCATTATGACCGCCCAAAACCGAGCAAGCCAGGTCTGTTGGGAGCAACCAATGACGTTGTACGCACGCTAGACACGGAGTCTCCAGTGGCCAATGAGAGACGTGCTTACAGTCGACCAGCAACGCACGACACGCCGCTGCGGCAGCACTAGCAGTTAGCAGCGATCTTGTTCTTATTGAACCGTTTTCTGACATTATTTCAAAATTGCAACAATGAGCCAGACTTTAAGGTGAGCAAGAAACGCTTGTATGATTCTTAGTGTCCTGGATACATACCTTAACACGTAACGTTATTTTAGTGCATTTCAACTAACGTTAACTGTTAAGTTAACTTACAGTTAATATGGTATGTTTATAATCTAAAGTATATTTGCACAAACTGTACTTTTTGTAAGCATATTAATATATGTCAGCTTTACACGTTAGCGCACATTAAAATAAGTGTGCTATTTTGCACTTTAAGGAAATACTGTATTTTAGACTTAAATATACTTTACTTTATAATATACTTTAATGTATTATTTTTAATTGTACACTCAAAGATGTAGCATACAATGAAAGCATATTTTTAAGTACACATTAACATGAACACTAATAATAAGTTTGACTGTATTTATTAGGAAAGTGAGGTAACGTACTGCTATTATTGTCAGTACTGAGGTATAATCTCTGAAAACACATTTGCAAGTATGTTAAGGTTTACTGTAATATGGCAAACTATTGACTAAGTATTTCCTGCAAAGTATGATTTTTTTTTTGTATTTGGAGTATAAAATAATCTTGGAGTTAAAGGCATAATAAGAATATATCAAAAGTATAATGCACATTTCTACTATCTTTACTAATACTAGACCACACAAACCATTTTGTGATTTCAAAGAAACATTTCAGAACTAAATTTCACTGATCTCATTTCAAGGACAGACATGACTGCTGATAAGAGTAAACGAAAGAAGAGGAGGGAACTGACTGAGGAGCAAAAGGATGAAATCAAGGAGGCCTTCGAGCTCTTCGACACAGACAAAGATAAAGAAATAGACTATCATGAGTTAAAGGTAAATTTTTCTCGCAAAATAAAAAAAAGTGTAAAAAAAAAAGGTTAATTTTGCCATGAAAGTTACATGAACGGATCATTACGTTGTGTTCTTGTTGTGGAATTACACAACTCACAATAATCTAGGCACATTGGTTTTTAGATGCGTGGCCTGAAATCTAAAGAAATAATACAAAATTCCCTTTGGTATTATTAATAATAAATGATGAAAACAACATTTTTATTAGTTTCATTTCTATTATTCCCAAAGTAATTATAGCCAATACCAAGGGAAGCTCCAAAGTACCAAAATTGACAATTTCTGTATTTTGTGTTTCCACTATCAGCTTCACAACGATGCCTCATGCTCATTTGCTTCAAGGTGTTGTTCTGAGGCAATGCCTTCCACTCTGGCAGTTTTGCCAGTTCGCATGGGGGTGGACTATGATCATGCTCTAGTCTCTGCTTCAACTGGTCTCAGATGTACTCTATGGTGTTTAGATCAGAGGACATTGATGGCCATTTGTTATGGCCCTTGTAAAACCCTCTAAACCCTTGTACCCCTCACATCTCGTAATCGCACTTGCAGTGGTGTGCCAGTTGCATAACGTTTGAGTGTGTAGGTCCTGTGGTACTGGGCAGTGTTGCGGTCTGCAAGTTGTTCTATGTCTTGATACAAGTCTGCTGATTACACTTTGAGACAATGCCTGTCACCGACCCCAAGGTGTGCCATGCCCAGGTGCAGCTGCTTGTTTTATGTACGTTTGAATAGGGCTGGGCGATATGAAGCAAAAAATATATCTCGATATATTTTGCTATATCTCGATATACGATATATATCTCGATATCTTTACATCTTTATAACATCTTTACATCATTTATAACACCCCCCCCCCAAAAAAAAAACCCTACTGCAAAAAAAAAAAAATACAAATGTCAAAGTCGTTTTTTATTGAAGCTCAGAGGTGCTTCTGCAAATTTTCTTTCAGAAATCCTTGTATACATATTATAAAACAATAAAGAAATACATATTGCCTTTTCATTCAAAAATAAAACAACTAAAAAACAGGCAGTGCATAGGAACAAAGTGCTCCTGTAACATTTAGGATATAAACAAAATCCCTGATAACATAATTAATCATTTAACTGTAAAATAATACACATTGCCTTCTTTTCATTCAAAAATAAAACAACTCAAGCTCATCTTTGCAGGACCTCTGTTGTAAGTAACCTTTTCCAATTCAGCAGCAAGCCGCGCTCTCTCTGTAGTGTACAGTCGCGGGAGTTCCTGTCTCGAAAAGTAATTTCGACTGGGTAAACTGTATCTGACTGGGATCAAGTGTTTTAGCATACGTTTAAAGCCACGTTGTTCAACGACGGATATGGGTGCCATGTCCACCGCTATGTGAAATGCCACGGACTCTGCTACACCACCTTGCGCTCTGTCTGTCATATTCTCCACTCCGCGTTATAGAATTGTGGAGATTAGTTGAGCTTTGGTTGGCAGCAACTTTCACGGCAGTAGACATCTGTCTGTTGTTCGTCTGACGACTTAGTATTTCCATATAATGGAGCCAGCAATTCTTTTTTTGCAACAAGTTCTGTAACCTCCGGGCTGGTTGCGGGCGCCGCCATGTTGATTGAGACGACAGGCAAGGGGAGGGGGAACAAAAGCAAGGAGGCGGGTACGAGCGCAGCACGGAGAAGGCAAACAAGCAAATTGGCAAAAATTAAATATAGACATTATATCGATATATACGATATGCCAGAATTCATATCGAGTTTAAAAAATATCTCGATATATTTTAAATATCGAGATATCGCCCACCCCTACGTTTGAATGATGAACTGGAAAAGAGTAGCTGACTATATCACTTGTTTGTACTCGCAGAATGTTGAAATTGATGGCAAATTGAAAAAGGATATATTTTGGTTTTGCAATCCACAATAACGCACATCTGAACCCAATCACACCATTACATGTAAAACACAAAATAAGTTGTGTCTGTCACCTCAATAGTCCAATACTGTGAAAAAGACTTGTATGTATGACAGCGACAGAGTATCTCCCGATATCCCTATCTTTTTGTGAGTAGTATATATATTTTAAAAGCAGTATACTGAGCATAACCAAGCACAGAGTCAGACTTCTATTCATTAAAAGAAACTGGCTTGATAATATCCCAATCACATGGTTTCTTAGGCTGAATTTGGAATGCTGCTCTTCCATACTGATTAGTAGGCGCAGCAGAGTATATAGTACATTAGAATTCATTGACTTTGAAAAGAAGTAAGCGAGAAGTAACCAGATGACCTACTACTTCCTTTGAGAATCTGAAGTGTGCATATGATGTGGATGAAGTGTGTTCTGGTAGAAAGTCTCTCTTCTCACACTCATTTATTGAATTAATTTAACTAAGCAAGTACCTCAAACATTCAGTTTCTGCAAGTAAATTCAGGGCTGGTGCTTACAAACTTTAAATATGGACTCCATGTTTCTATTAGAAACACAAAAACCACAAATAAAGCATTACAATGGATCTACAACTAGATGGCAGCAAAAGTCTCTTGCCAGTGCTGTCATTAATTACTGGAGCATTTTTCTTAAAAAGGAAACCCTGTGTCATGAACGATTTCGAGACACTGTTCGTCTGATGCAGTGAAATGCCACAGCCTGTAAAGTCTTGTGTCTACAGCCTGAAGTCAAAAATGGTAGAGAAAGATCTGCAGTTATTAAAATGTTCTGAAATTTAAACATCATTCAACAAAGTTTGTCTTAAAATCTCAGAGTGCTGTTTCATGACCCCTTAGCAAATCATATAAACATATTTTCAACCTTTACTCAAATTTAAATTGTGTGTTTAAGGTGGCTATGAGAGCTCTGGGTTTTGAGGTGAAGAAAGTTGACGTGTTGAAGATTTTGAAGGACTACGACCGCGAGGGAACAGGGAAAATAACCTTTGAGGATTTCAAGGAAGTGGGTGAGTCTTAGAGTTATCTGCCTACTAAGGTCACCTTTTCCCTGCAAGAAATGATTAGGATGCAGATTATAAAAATATACATGTAATGCTATTTTATAGCGCTTCCCTGTGACGAATCCCTCCGATTCCCAGGGAAAGGAAAAACATCAAATGTTTTGCTTCTTTGTAATGGAAATGCTTAAAGGTCTAGCAATCAACCGGGAAATAAATTACATGTAAATATAATATTCCTTGTCATCATGTTTGGTTTTGGATGAACATAAATGGTACATAAATGACATTATTAACTATGTTTCAGTCATGCTTTCTGAACTTGCCTCGAGTGATTTGCTGAAATGCACTGGTGTTTTGTCATTCGCTGCAGTGACTGATATGATTGTGGAGCGAGACCCAAAGGAGGAAATCATGAAGGCCTTCAAACTCTTTGATGATGATGAGACGGGGAAGATCAGCCTGAGGAACCTGCGTCGAGTGGCTCGAGAGCTGGGAGAGGATATGAACGATGAAGACCTGCGAGCCATGATCGATGAGTTTGACACCGATGGAGATGGAGAGAGTGAGTTTCTATATGACCCACTGTGTTTTAGAAATGTTAAAAAAAACATTAGAACTTGAACAAATTATTAAAAAATGTGAAACTCATGAAAGCAGCATGAATATTTCAAGCCTTTATGTCTTAAAATGGTGAAAAATTGTGCTCAAAAATCAAACCAGAATATTTTAAACGTAAAAGATTCCAGAAAACGGTCACTGCCATCCTACACAATGATATGGTGATTTCTGTATCCAGACACTATGAGTGAAATTCAGCATACGTCCTCGTACAAGAGGGACCCTGAGATTTCCTGCAGAACCATATTAAAGGCTTTCATTCCATTGGAGCAGAGCCACATGCTCAGCTCTTTCATGCTATACCTCATTGACTCAGTAATTTATGCTACTTTTCTGAAACCTGATATTTCAGTTTCAAATATCATTATGCTGGCTTGTAAAAGCCAACCTATTGTTTGCCGTCTTTCGCATCTAAACGCATCTCCTCCTATAGACCACTCAGGCTTCAACCAACAAACTTTGCCTGTGTCTCTGTCAGGTTGCTCTATCTTTTCAGACTGGTAGAACAATTCTGGGAAATATCTGGGAAATCTTCCATTGACTTAACATGGAGTCAAATTTTGCGAAACTGACACTGTCCAAAAGTATTTGAACCCCCAGGTTCTAGAATGGGTTTAATATTTACCATTGACCTATCTTGGTCATTAAAAATAAATTGGAACTGGGAACAAAAATTCATAGAGAATTTTTTTTGTTCTAATCATAGTAACAAATGAAAATGTTATGGTATTACTAAAGGCTCCCTAGCAACCAAATCGTTTCCCTAGCAACTACATTTTCTGAAAGATACGAGGGTGGGTTTAAATAACTTAAAGTGACATAGGGAACATTTTATTAAGTCAATGACGCCCCACCCTATCAAGCAACCAGATTGTTTACTTTAACAGCCACTAGTTAAGGATGTGTTAATGGGGGTTGGTTATATTACTCATCGTGGCATGGAGAACTTTGTATGGTATGGTAGAACTTTTGAAATGGTAATTTCAACATTTGTGTATAAACATTAGCATTCGAGTTTTTATTGACCTTTTAGAATCTCTTATTCATAGAGTTTCATGATCTGTAAGCTTTACTAAATAATAGCTTGAAATATTACACCATAATATATGGGTTTCACTTCTGAAACAGAACAAAATATTGACTTGATATGAATGAATTGAAATTTAAGGGGATAAATACAAATAAATGACAGAAAGTGAGATGCTTTCTGAATCTACAGTAGGGGATGAGAGTATTCTGTGCTTATGTAGCAAAGGTTATAATATTTACATGAGTATCAATGTTTTTTTTTTGCTGTTCAGTAAATCAAGAGGAGTTCATTTCCATCATGAGCGCAGATTCCTGAGGAACATCGATGGAAAACAAAAACTTGAAAATCTATTTCAGATCATAGCTACAGTTGGTGTTAAGGTCTCGACTGGAGAGAACCAGCAGCATTTCAGCTCTTCAATCTCAAGGCTTCTTTGAAAAGGGAGAACTGTGGATTTTACCAACATCCTTTTCCCACTTTTAAAAATAATTGTTTTTGCTGTAGATGTACATTTGAAAATCATTCCAGGTGATATTTGTTGTGAATACACCACACAAATACATCAGTGTTTGTTTCATTTTGTCAAAAAAATCTCTGAGCAGTTAAATATCAACATTAAACTTTGGTGAATTTGTAATTTCTCACCACTACTGTCAGTAAATTTCTTTTGGCTCTCACAGGGTCCAAATATACAGCTAAGATAGAAAATCTTAGAAAAAGAAAATCACACATTTACAAACACAGTTTGGAAAAGCAAACATTCAAACACATTTTATTAAATAAATAGAAAACTCTGGTTATGATAAATCTGTGAAGTTCTTAAAAATAAGATTGATCAAGCAAGAGATCATTTAAAGCTTCTGTCTAACCCCAAAACAGCAAGTGTCCTTTAAGTTTCACGTAACAGTTTCAAGATGATCAGCAAAGTCAAGACCTTTAGCCACATCTGATCCTCCAGGGGCCGCTATAGCTACACTAGAGTGCTTGCGATCAGGTTAGTTTCTGCTTCAGCAATGCATCATAGTATTGTTCTCACCATTTTTAAAAATGATGCTTATAATATTGTAACAGATCATTTTTTTTTATTTAAATTACAACGTAAGTAATATGTAATGTATTATAATTATATGTATAGGTCATTCTATCATGTATTCAAAATAATGTCAATGTTTTTTACAAGCATATTACTTTAGAATCCTAATATTGGAATGTCGTTAGTATGTAACGTATACTATTAATTAAGAGAATATACATATAAATAATATCTCTAAACCATTAGAAACTTCATGAATTGTTGCCTACACTATGCACTATTAGTAAATTTCAAATGGTTTTTGTAAAAGAATGCATGCTGGCTGCTGCTGGCCAATTAGTTCCCCATACATGGAAATGAACTATGGTGTTCCCCAAAATGTGGCAGAGACACATTCAGTCATTCATTCATTTATTTTCCAAGCCCTGTACCCTTGCCTCTCACCCAATTTGTGCTGAGATAGGCACCGGCAGACCCCTGTGATGCCGAAAGTTGGAAAATAAATGAATGTACTTTTAAGTAAAAATTACAATTAAGGTTTTTATTTTGCGACCGAGAACAGATCCTAGCCATTTAGAAGAATAAACAGATTCTGCGATGGATTGGATGAGGAACAAGATAATTGTTCATCCCTTACAGCCTTGGAAAAACAAACCGAAAAGACAATAACAGACAGCGCATAAATCACAATCCAGTGTTCAGGGAAGATGCAGGCGATCAGACGGATGAGTTTTCTTTGCTAATTACATGCAGCAGTCATTCGCTCAAGCTTTCAATGTTCTTCGCTCTCTAATTTGGTCTGTGGTCTCCTCAGTGCTATAATTTAACTTTGCTGCTTCTAAAGTCAAAGCCACAGGATCATAGCTCTCTCCTGCAAGTTTCTCTTGCATATGGTCATTTAGATTTGGAGGGAGTAGTTTGTTAAAAACACAGGCGCATCCATGCGTCTGAAGTTTATTTATAGAGACTATAGGATCATGTAATAGATTCAAGCTTGTGTGGTTTAGAAAGACACATCAACAATATTGTGGTTACGTATAAAATGCGTCGTTGATGGCAGTGCTTCAACCAATTCTGCTTCGGTATGTTTTATGTTTTATCTGAGACTGCTGAGCAAGTGAAACCAGCTGGATTTTGTAAAGAGAAATTTAAAGCAACACTTTTTGAGAAACGCCTGTGAAATCTAACATTTTTAACATCCACATGCAGATGATTGTTCAAATGTAGATTTTACCAAACAAAACACTTAAATATACCATTGATTTAATAATAACACTCGCCATCAACCTGTGGTAACAGGTTCACTATTGTTGAGAAATTACTTGCCTTAGGCATCACACCTCTCCTGTGTTTCCAGAAACCTTGATGTAAACAGTATTTTTACTAGCACCTTAAATTTGCAACATTTAGTTCAGAAGCGGCTTCTCAACATCATAAACCCTTCTTTGTGACTAAAACACACTTCAAAGCTATTCAAGAATACAGTCATTAAACTCCTAAATCCTAATTAACTATCTATCCATTACGACCAATTTCTAATCTTTCTTTAATGACTAAGATATTAGAGAATGCAGTAATAGCTCAGCTAAGCTCAATCCTGAAACCAACTCTATCATGTCGCTATTTGACAAACACAAAACTTGATGCTATATCAAGTGTAGACACTCACAACTAAGTTCCACAGGTCAGGTTGTAGTGCCTGAGTAAGAAGGTCGATCTTCTGAGGAATGGGTCATGAAGGCACTGTCACAAGTGAGGTTGTTCCCCAAACCATTCTTAGCCAGGATACAGTAGAGCAATTGATAGAACTTCCACCTCTTCCTACATGACCTTCCAAGAAATCTGAAATGAGGCTAAACGGTGAAAACGCATACTTGGATTTCTTCCTGGGTCAGCAGTGTAGCAGAGCTTCTACCCAAAGAGGAGTGGTGACAGTAACTAATACAGTTGGCAACAGCTCTTCTCGCTGGATTCAAATATCTGTACTGTATTTGAGCAACAACAAACCTCTCCCAGATCTGCTGGAATGGACTCTCCATTCTCGGATTGTGAGTTTCCACCTAGACAGCATGTCGGCTGCCTGGTTCATCACCCTGGGAACACCAAGAGTCAATTTTTCCAGCTTTGGAGGGCACACGTTGATGATTTTGCATACTTGCAGCACGTACTGGACATAAGCGGTGGCCAAAGCCTGCACCACTTACAAGTGCAAGTATCACTTTCTTTAAGGCTGCATGGAAAACATCTAAAGGCTTTGTGAGCCTCAACTCCACTCAGAAGGAGAGCTGAACCCAATGTCCCAATGGCTGATTGCACACCCTTCAATGCATCTATAGGGTGATGGGAGGGGCCAATTAATGTATCCATTACATCATTAGCCCCTCACTACTCTAGACAGGAACTACAGTAGAAGATCATTGAAGAAGATCGAAGAAACATGCTTCCAAGTAATTATGGCAAAAAAAAAAAAAATTATAGTTGCTTTTTGGGTACCTGTAAACAGTAAATTGATTTACCACCCCTCCCCCCAGCTTTCTTTGAAGGTCAGCTAGGGTGTCGGTTGCAAACTCTAAAGGGATTAAAGCAAGCAGAAAATAGCTTGATGACGTGTCTGAACGGCGGAGACTGCGAAGCTCAGAGATGTTCAGCTGTTGGACACAGGGAGTGAACGAGAGATGACAAACAATTCATCAAAACGTTCATTTACTTTAATCATTTATATGTTTATTTATTAATCAACAACAAATGTGTTCTACTGACTTAATTTCTGCAGCTCACAACACATACAAAAACTACATTTGGGACATGACTCCAAGTTTCAAATGAACAAATTGAGTCCCACTTAACTCCCGTGTCTCATATTTCAGGGTGCCTAGCTCTGCCTAGACTGTTAAGTCTTTTATCGTGTGAAGAGAGAGAAGAGACCCTCAGCTGTTTGAGAGAATGATCCCAAAATAAACTTTTTCCTGGTTACACTCGAACACAGAACTTTAGCATGATACGACCGTTTATTTATTTTACATCATTTAATTACCTTTTAACTTATTCGTTTCTAAATGTAAAATTTAGTTTTTATTAGTTAAATCGAAATAAAGTTTAATTTCATACCTCTCCAGGGTGTGCCCCTGCCTCGATGTAAGCTGGAGGCACCAGCAGACTCCCCGACATGAGTTTAGCAGAGGTTGAAGGAGTGAGGCTCAATCTCAATGCAGAAAATTGGTGTTTAGGGCCGGCAACCCGGAACCACATCGTCTAAAGATGATGTGCAAGAAAACCCACAAGCAGAATTGCTGAGGTCAATGAGGCTAAGGACAAGGAGAGCAGGGACAATGTCATGTAGTCTGATGAGTAAAGTGTTTAAGACAGAAACCAAGCAAAGAGTACAAAGTGCCATGCCTACTGTCATGGTAAAGGGCTGCTGGTGGTGGGACTGTCATGTTCTGGTGCTGCATGAGTGAGGGCCTGCAGTAGAGCATCCTCAAATGGAAAGTGGAGGAGTGCAAGATCTCCTACAACCTCTAGCTCTCTGATATCATCATGGGGAGAGGAAGGGTATGCCATTGGAATTTCAGGTAAACTCTATGTCCAAGCGGCATTGCTGGAAAATAATGCTGGCCATATTATTGATTAGAAGTCTCTGCACGCACTGGTGCGTGTGCCAATAACAGTGTCTGTTTTAATTTTTAGTAGTTAATTTAAATTTCAGATATAATGTGTAGATTTTAAAAAGGTTACACGTTTTTATATTTTGAGTTATGACACAATTAAGCTTAATCTGAGAAAATGAACAGTTTAGTTTCTACAGACCCTAAATTGGTGCCATCAATGCCATCTAGTGGTGAAAAGAAGAAATTAAGAAATAACCATTGGAAGTACAAGACTTGTGATATGGCACAAAATTCTGGTACAAAAAAGAACAATGGCACAAAATGTCCTTGGAACAGTGAATAAGGTTTAGGAGAGGTTAGTCTGTTTTTCGTCAATTTTCACATTTTTTGATCTTGTCCTTGCCTTTTTCAACACTTTATTAATACTTTTTATAACATTGTATTTACACTTGATTTTTGCTATAAAACTTGTAAATTTTTGCCTTCTTTTTCTACAATAAAATGACAAAATATCTACTCTGTTGTACTTTTTTACAGTTCCAGGGTTGTGGAATTATTGTGTAATGTAATTAAAACAAATATTTGTTAGTAAAGAAGTTGTGGTTGTACTAAAAAAATATATCAGGCATTGTCACAAATATTGTTTTAAAGGTTTATTAGAGCACATTGTAAAGTAATAAAAACGCTCAAAAAGGCCCAGACTTCTAAGGGTTAAATAGTGCCATTATGGGCTCAATTTGGGTATTTTCTCTCTATAGCGCTCACTTTTGTTATCAGGGATTTAGATATTAATAACTGTTTATTTATAAGATGTAAGTTATCACTACGATGAGATACCATATACCAAATGTTAATTTTTAAATAGTTTATCAGCTTTAAAACAGTTTCATTAAAATAAACGTTAAAATCATGTTTATGAAACAACGTAAAAAAAATATATATATATATTTATTTTATTTTTATTTATTTATTTATTTAAAGTTGTTTCATAAACATGATTAAAATGTATTTTTGTAAAAAAAAAACAAAAAAAAAACCTTACTTTACTTTATTAAAATACCAAGTTAGTTATATTAAAATGTGCAGTATATTTTTGTGTCTAAAATAGGAATAAAAAAAGAAAAAATAGTTGTCATGGCACTGCCACAAAGGTAGGCATGGAGTTTACCTACCTGAACATATAGGAAATGCAGGTGAGTGATGCAGGATATAGTACTCTGTGTAAACTCTGAACCATAGTCAATATATTCCAGAAAACAGAGAAGAGCCTCTAGAACCCGGGGATAGGGTGAGAAAGTGAATAGAACATGATTGAAAAATATTACATTTATGTAACTGAATAGTTCTTACGTAAATAAATTCTCAATTATGTTTTCCATCAGTGCCTCACTAAACTATACAAAACCATGCAAGAGGACAAATCTTGGTCAAAATTGGAGTACACAAAAGAGCAATCAAAAGAAATTACCATAAAATTACAATGTTCTAGGATAAAGTATAATGAGCAGACAAATAATAATGTGGAACTGCTCAATTTGGAGATGTAATTACATCATTGACTTCCCATTTTAAATCTGATGGTACGGGTGCTTCTAAGATAAAGAAGTAATCAGTTTGTCTGTACATTATGTGTGATGTACAACATCAAGTGTTGGACAATAAACTGAACCACTGTCAAACCATCTTCATTTGTAAGTAGAGCTCAATTAAGGACTGAAACGTTGAATTACACAAATTGTTAAATTCTTTTGAAAAATGCACAAAATAACCTTTACGTTTGCGCAGTGCCTTGTATTCGAGGAGGAACTGTCAGAGCTGATGTCTGTCAAGGAACCCAGGCTTTTCCCAAACTCTTTATCTCGCACTTTAGAGATTAAACTGAACTACTAGATCCTGCTTTTCTTCTGAGTTTCAAACACTGTCGGACTCAGGAAGCATCTCCTGTGTGTTTGGCTGCTGTTGCTGCCACTAGGATGAGATAGCACAAGATAAGATGGAACACAGATTTGATATAAGAATGCCTTCTGTTGAAGTTTGCACCAACTTTTAAAGTGGATTTGAGTCGTTACTAAACTGTTAGGAAACATTTTTAAGAGTACCAAGATCACATTTGAAGACCACAATTCAGTTTGTACTTTTCAAGAATGTTATTTACCCTACTCACGAGCCTTGTCACAGATAGCGGTGACAAATATTCCACAAGAGGTGTTTTGGAGAGGAAATCTCACTGTAATTTCTTAAAGAAAGTGAAATAAATATAAAGATGTGCAGATTTCAATTTTAACGTCAAAGTTAATCCACTGAGAGAATCCAATAATAAAAATGTCAGCTTTAAAATTAGTTGATGGGATTTACCCCCTCAAAATCCTATCACAAATCAATATGTTTGAGTACCTGATTATCTTCCATTGGTGACAGCGATTCATATACAAGTAATTGCAGAATTATAAAAGGTATAACAATAACAGTGCCAGCTACCAGTACTCACACATTTCCTTCAGGAATTGCACATTTTGTCTAGTTGATTTTTAATATTCTATTTGCTAAAATATTTGTATTCCAATGCATATTTACCGAAAACTTTTTAGACACACGTTTCCAACTGCTTGTTAATGCACATTTATAATCTAGATGTCAATATGGAACAAACTCTCTGAGGAATGTTTCCAGTACCTTGTGGAATCTATACCATGAAGAATTAAGGC
>SRMA01027287.1:0-101057 GCA_007224835.1 Danionella cerebrum | reverse complement strand
GTTAAAATCATGTTTATGAAACAACGTAAAAAAAATATATATATATATTTATTTTATTTTTATTTATTTATTTATTTAAAGTTGTTTCATAAACATGATTAAAATGTATTTTTGTAAAAAAAAAAACAAAAAAAAAACCTTACTTTACTTTATTAAAATACCAAGTTAGTTATATTAAAATGTGCAGTATATTTTTGTGTCTAAAATAGGAATAAAAAAAGAAAAAATAGTTGTCATGGCACTGCCACAAAGGTAGGCATGGAGTTTACCTACCTGAACATATAGGAAATGCAGGTGAGTGATGCAGGATATAGTACTCTGTGTAAACTCTGAACCATAGTCAATATATTCCAGAAAACAGAGAAGAGCCTCTAGAACCCGGGGATAGGGTGAGAAAGTGAATAGAACATGATTGAAAAATATTACATTTATGTAACTGAATAGTTCTTACGTAAATAAATTCTCAATTATGTTTTCCATCAGTGCCTCACTAAACTATACAAAACCATGCAAGAGGACAAATCTTGGTCAAAATTGGAGTACACAAAAGAGCAATCAAAAGAAATTACCATAAAATTACAATGTTCTAGGATAAAGTATAATGAGCAGACAAATAATAATGTGGAACTGCTCAATTTGGAGATGTAATTACATCATTGACTTCCCATTTTAAATCTGATGGTACGGGTGCTTCTAAGATAAAGAAGTAATCAGTTTGTCTGTACATTATGTGTGATGTACAACAGCAAGTGTTGGACAATAAACTGAACCACTGTCAAACCATCTTCATTTGTAAGTAGAGCTCAATTAAGGACTGAAACGTTGAATTACACAAATTGTTAAATTCTTTTGAAAAATGCACAAAATAACCTTTACGTTTGCGCAGTGCCTTGTATTCGAGGAGGAACTGTCAGAGCTGATGTCTGTCAAGGAACCCAGGCTTTTCCCAAACTCTTTATCTCGCACTTTAGAGATTAAACTGAACTACTAGATCCTGCTTTTCATCTGAGTTTCAAACACTGTCGGACTCAGGAAGCATCTCCTGTGTGTTTGGCTGCTGTTGCTGCCACTAGGATGAGATAGCACAAGATAAGATGGAACACAGATTTGATATAAGAATGCCTTCTGTTGAAGTTTGCACCAACTTTTAAAGTGGATTTGAGTCGTTACTAAACTGTTAGGAAACATTTTTAAGAGTACCAAGATCACATTTGAAGACCACAATTCAGTTTGTACTTGCAGTCAAATTGTCTTAAACAAATATTCAAGAATGTTATTTACCCTTCTCACGAGCCTTGTCAGAGATAGTGATGACAAATATTCCACAAGAGGTGTTTTGGAGAGGAAATCAAATCTCACTGTAAGTGCTTAAAGAAAGTGAAATAAATATAAAGATGTGCAGATTTCAATTTTAACGTCACAGTTAATCCACTGAGAGAATCCAATAATAAACACATTTCCTTCAGGTATTGCACATTTTGTCTAGTTGATTTTTAATATTCTATTTGCTAAAATATTTGTATTCCAATGCACACTTACCGAAAACTTTTTAGACACACGTTTCCAACTGCTTGTTAATGCACATTTATAATCTAGATGTCAAAATGGAACAAACTCTCTGAGGAATGTTTCCAGTACCTTGTGGAATCTATACCATGAAGAATTAAGGCAGTTCTGAATGCAAAAGGGTTCCAACCTGGTTCTATACAGTGTACCTAATAAATTGGCCACTGATTTTAAATATCATGTTATTTTAATGGCTCTGTAAGTATGTAGACAGTCAAAACTCAAGTGACCTTAAGTATTTTAAAAAATATGAGAAATTACCACAGATGGAGGCTGGAATGTTTTTTTAACGGCCCAAAGTAGGGAATTTTAACAATGAGTATCTAGGTAAACGCCTCACTATAGCAGCCACTCACAAATAGACTTTTAAATTAACTTATGTCAGACCTCTACCTCGTTCTCTCTCCATCACTCGCTATGTCCTGAAACGGGGTCACTGTGTTGCCCTCATGTCGTCTGTCAGCTATTAGATCCAAGTGTCGTGTCACACGTAAAACGCAATGCTAAGACCGTTGCTGTCAATCACGGCACCTCACACCACTGTCAAATTAAACTACATTTTGGGACCTAAATGTTAAAACTACCTCATAAAAAAAATTGATATAAGCCTTGAATATAACAATTTGATAGGTTTTAGGCCTACTTAAAACATTTGGAGACCACTGACCAAATGAAATCTCAGAAAAAATGCTTAGAAAAGTTCTGTAATAACTAATCCTTGCAAATATGTAAATAACCAAAGGACAGGAGGTGAGTGAGGGGGGAAACATTTGACAATTTTCTGGCCAATTTGTCCAGAAAGTTCACCTGAGCTTTAAGGAGAATTTAAATAAGAGCTCATTCACAAAAGCTGTTATCATAAATATTAAACTCTTGCTAGTCTAGGGGGTCAAGTTACGGTTAGGTTATGTTATTTCTGGGTCACCAAGATTAAATATTTTGTTTTTCAGTTCAACTCATTAATGGAATTGTGTCTCGGTCTGTTTTGCTTGGTGAATAATGGCACCTGTGATAATTAGATTGACAGGAGAGCCAAATTAAAGGGCAAACTACTAAATGTTGGGGTTTCACATTATTAAGCAGAGCACCATTCTCAAGCAATATGGGGAGGAAAATCTCTCTGCAGCTGAAAACTGAAATATTCAATGCCTTGGACGAGGTATGAAAACATTAAATATTTCACAAAAACTTCAGTATGATTATCTCACTAATAAAAGATTTGTGGCACACAAACTCGAGCACAGATGATTCCGAGCACATATGAGTTCCAGTGAATAAAGGCACATTGAGGAAGATTTCTGCATTGGATCAAGAAAGCAGCTGCTAACTTGCCATTTACATATTATCAGCTGAAGAAAAATATGCAGAAAAACTTCATTTACATAATAATTTGGAACGTGGTGTATTCTACAGTACATAAAAAACCCCATTAAATGATGATTTGCATAGGATTAGTGAAGGATTTACTAAGGGTTGCTTGCGGGTAGTTGTTACAAGGCTTTACCATTTTTATAGTTCCTAAATTTCACAATTTTTTTCATCAGCGAGTAATGTACTCATATTTTTTGCACCTTGTTTTCCTGTCGAAATGAGTTTATGTAGAACGTAGTTCATGTGAGTCTGGGAGAAACAGGTGAAGCTGTTAGCTGAGGAATGTTAGGAGCATGCGACGGAATCCAGGCACTCACAGACTCTGATCAATTTACCCTCCATCACTGCTTTCAGTGAAACCCAATCCCGACACAAGCCTCTGACGTTTCCCAACATGCACTGCTATCTCTGATCCTCTGCAGAGATGCATGCTGGGCGTTAGTACTAATCACTGACTGAACTATCAAGAGATATAGTTTGTGCTGTGTTTATTCAATGTCGGGTCAAGAATCAATGGGTTCTCTTTCAGTCTTATTGTTTAAATCAGGTGACTATCACTTACCATTCATTCCTTCCAATGACGATGTTTGTGGATCATATTCATCCGAGTATTTCTAAATTACTGCTTTTCACATACTTTACATTTTAACTAAATAGTATACAAAAATGTAATTTCAAAACGGAACTTTCAATGTTGTTAGAGTAGTCATTTTCCCCCACAATCTTTTTTAAAAACAAGAACAATGTCTACAACAGAGGATTTCCAGGCCAGAAGTATTTGAGTTTTGTAGTCAAACTACTCAGAGAGAGAATTTTGATTCTCAGGAATATTATGTTATAGTTTAAGTTCAAGATAATTCAAAAAGTGGCTCTCAACTGCAGCTGTAGAGAAAAACTGTTTTTGGGCTGCAGTTCTGGAGAGATACAGTCTCTGAACTACTGTTCTGGAGAGATGTTGGCTCTGGACTGCAGCTATAGAGAGAAACTGGCTCTGTACCTCAGTTCTGGAGTTGCAGTTCTGGAGAGATGCTGGCTCTGGATTGCAGTTCTGGAGAAATGCTGGCTCTGGACTGCAGCTATAGAGAGAACCTGGCTCTGGACCTCAGTTCTGGAGAGATGATGGCTCTGGACTGCAGCTATAGAGAGAAACTGGCTCTGGACCTCAGTTCTGGAGAGATGCTGGCTCTGGACTGCAGCTATAGAGAGAACCTGGCTCTGGACTGCAGCTGTAGAGAGAACCTGGCTCTGGACCTCAGTTCTGGAGAGAAACTGACTCTGGACTGCAGCTATAGTGAGAACCTGGCTCTGGACTGCAGCTATAGAGAGAAACTGGCTCTGAACTACTGTTCTGGAGAGAAACTGACTCTGGACTGCAGCTGTAGAGAGAACCTGGCTCTGGACCTCAGTTCTGGAGAGAAACTGACTCTGAACTGCAGCTATAGTGAGAACCTGGCTCTGGACTGCAGCTATAGAGAGAAACTGGCTCTGAACTACTGTTCTGGAGAGAAACTGACTCTGGACTGCAGCTGTAAATAGAACCTGGCTCTAGACCTCAGTTCTGGAGTTGCAGTTCTGGAGAGATGCTGGCTCTGGACTGCAGCTATAGAGAGAACCTGGCTCTGGACCTCAGTTCTGGAGTTGCAGTTCTGGAGAGATGCTGGCTCTGGACTACTGTTCTGGAGAGATGCTGACTCTGGACTGCAGCTGTAGATAGAACCTGGCTCTGGACTGCAGCTGTAGATAGAACCTGGCTCTGGACCTCAGTTCTGGAGTGATGCTGGCTCTGGACTGAAGCCCCGGAGACACACTGCTTCCGGACTGCAAATCTGAAGAGATACTAGTAAATAAGGATCCACAGGCACTAGCCTGGAGATCTGAGGATCTACTGGTACTGGACTAAAGATTGAGAAGCTGCAAACCCTGAGCTAAAGATTTAACAAGCTGTTGGCACTGGTAAGGAGATCTGAAGAGGTACTGGTACTGAACCCACAATCTTGTTCCAAAACACTGCTGGATCTGGTCATGCTGATCCATCCCCTTAAATCCATTCATTTTTAACCTTTAATAAAGCTGTTGATGTAGTAATTTATGGGCTTCATATAGCAGTATAATGAGATTCACAGTTGTTCTGGCTCATCATTGCCTCATCAGTAACCCCTAGTGAAGTAATTAGAAGTAACTCATGACTTCTGTCCTGTTATTGTAAAGTTTTATCAAATTCCACAATGAACAAAATCTCTCTCATCAGATGAGTGTGAATCATGAGCCCTGTGGGTGATAACGCATTAATCAAAAGCACATTGGCTCTGTTTCCTGCTCCTCATCCAGGGCTCAGAGGAGTCAACCAGAGGTCGTGACCTTTAGCTCTGACCCCTCAGGCTTTTGACACTGGCTCCAATGCCGAACCAGGCTGACAGATCGTTTCAAAAGCTTAACCATTTTTTGCAATGGAATACATATGTTTGTTTTAGACACAATTTTGTCACCTTTTGATCAAAAATATTTTATTCATTTTTTTCTTTAGTTTATGTCTTGATTCACATATATTTGAGCGGTGTAAGCAGTGGTGTCTATTAGAAGATAAATGCACTAAATATGTTTGTGTTTGGTGAAATTTATGAAGTTTAATCAAAGTGATCTTAAAAATGGGTTTATCAGAAACTTACAGTGCAAAAAAAAAAAAAAAAAAATTCCAAACATGGTTGCACCTTCAAAAATAATATTTTCAGAAGCTCTTTGCGCTGACATCTGGTTCTGTTCATCCGTGGGTTTTGATGGTTTATTTTCCAGAGCTCCCAGACTATTCGATGCGAATCCCACAGTGGCATGGCTCAGATGCTCACCTCCAAACTCCTGGCTGGAGTTTAGCAATTGATATAGACGAGAACATTCCACCCGTTAATTTAGTCACAGAACCTCAAAGAGAACGAGAGAGAGAGAGAGGGAGAACAATGCTCAAGGCATATGAGTTTTTAGAGGAACAATCTCTGAGGTTCGTGCAGATTTTATCTTTATTTACTTACCAAATCTAATCAAATATTCTGTTCATCCTAACTGAGTTTTCTGTCCAGCGCTGCATTTGTATCCAGTCTGGGCTAACATCAGTTTAGAATAGGAGATAACCAGCCATTAGACCACTGATGCTGTAGAAGAGGATTGTTTGCTTGTCTTCAGTTCAGGGTCTCTCTTCCTCATCTTCCTCTTGACAATTGCTCAGAGATTTCCAATTCGGCTTAATACAGGAGAGTTTAAGCAGTCAAGGGCGTAACTGTATTGCCAAAAGACCACCAGCATTTTTTACTCGTCTGTTCATTGTTGCAAGTTAAAGAAAATAACTTTAATGAATAGATTTGTGTCCTTTACAAACTCTGCACACTGTGGATTGAGGAAAAATAAATAAAACATTTGCAAAACAAGTTAAAATGACGCCCTGTCATGGACTGGTGACCTGTCCAGGGAGTAACCCTGTCTATCGCCCAATGTGCGCTGGAGTCAGACCCCCGTGACCCCAATAAAAGGACTAAGCGGGTTGGAAAATGAATGAATGAATGAAAAAGTTAAAATGACTTTTCAAACTTGGTTTACATATTAATTATTTACATTTGTGGAATTTAAAAGATAAAATGTTAAATAACTCCAAGAGAAAATATACAGATTGGTTCATGCTTCTGAGTTTTTGTTTTTGTTACAAGTTTTTACTGTAAATCACAGAGAGGCGAGTTTGTAAAAAAAATAAGCTTCCAGTAAATAAAGATCTCAGATAAACGGACAATTGATTTATTATTTTACATTGTTTTGCCATTTCTACCCACTTCTACCTCAAAATATGTGATTTCGGTTTTGTTCACGAGCATTTTTTGAGTGAGGGACCTAAATCTGGTGGTAATCTGCTTTTATACAGAAGCTGTTGAGCTTTCAATGAAATGATCAATACTTTTAAATTTGTATGTAAAATTTTCAATATTTTCTGGAATTAAGACAAATAGTCGGGGGCACGCTGGCACAATGGGTAGCACTTCCAGTTAGAAGGTTGCTGATTCGAGGCTTGCCAGTGACCTTCCTGGAACTAGTTTGCATGTTCTCCCCGTTTTTGTGTGGGTTTCCTCCAGGTTCTCCGGTTTCCCCCACAATCCCAAAAACATGCGGTTGGGTTTACCTAAATTCCCCTTAGGTGTGAATGTGTGACTGAATGTTGCCCTGCGATGGAGATGCACCAGGAGACCCCCGTGACCCCAAAAGTGAATAAGCAGGTTGGAAAATGAATGAATGGGTCAAGAAGTACATGCTGCAGGTGAGCAGTGGTTTGATTTTAGTTATATGGGAGCATTTTAGAGTGGAGTCATTAACCGTTTTCTGTTCAAAACATTATTTTAGTTTGGTACTTTGCAGACGGTCCCTAAGCGATTCTCTCTCTCAGTCAACTACTTATAGACTACAATGTATTGAGCAGATGCAGAGGAAGACATACTTTGACCAAAATAGCGTTGCAGTTTTTACTCTACGTTAGCCTATCCTAGAGAAAATCTGTGAATCTGCAGCAAACTTTACTCAACTAATGTTCTGACGGTTGTTCTATTCTTGTTTAAACTAATTAAAATAAGATACAAACTAACTTCAGAACACATTTACCTCAGGACTTTGTTTCTTTTTTTCAAGTGGTTGGACACCAACAATTAAAAAGTTTTTTTATTTCAATCACTTTATCTGATGACTACTCTAACAAACAAATATATTGGGAAAGCGGGTTGGTTATGACAAGTATTCTACAAAATTACAAATCCAGATAAACATGCTTCTATTTAGCTTTTTTTGCTATTTTGCTATTACTATTTTGTTGACTTTGGACCTGATAAAAGACAGTGGACCCACACCAGCAGATGCCATGGCTCGCCAAATCATCACTGACTGGAAACTTCACACTAGACTTTAAGCAGCTTTGGTTCTCGCTTGGGGATCACTTGTCACTTGTGCAGCTTTTCCTCTGAAGTTTCTCTTAAAATACTTCTATCTGTGAGCAACAGCTTCTTTTGCAGTTGCCTTGTGAAAAATGTTCTCCTTAAGGAGGATGTCAATGGTGGCTTTCTTTGAACTTTGTCATGATATAATTTTATTAAATACTGGATTTCCAATGTACTTGCACATGTAACAGAAAACAGACAGGTCAGCCAGTGATTTATAGACAGCCTGAAATACATTGAAATCTACCTAATTGCTTAAAAAGCTTAATTGGAGGCTGTTGTAATGACCTGAGAGAATGATACCTTTTCCAGTTCTGCCCAGCACCATAGCAACTGCGTTTTTGTCACACAAAACTTTTCAGTCCTTCCACTGAAAATTCTTAGAAATAGGGAGCAAGAATTCTAACCATTAAACAAAGCAGGCTCTGCTGCTGATGTCTCTTAAATCCAGGTTCCCTGAATCTTGGCTCTCCAGACCGTCAATTTTATCTCAAGAGCTTGGTTTTTAATACATGATTCATGTTTTTATATGTTTTACTCTTTGGAATTTGCTTTTGGGTATTTATTTGTTAGCCAGTTTAGTGCTTTCAGACACTCTCTTGTTTTAGATGTTTTTAATAAAAGTAATTCACTGTGATTGGGTTTTACAAACCTCAGGAAGAAGCAGAGCTTACTGAAAGATCAGTGGCCGGGTGTTTCCGGATGTTCTGTGCCCACAGAATCTGCCTGGCATATATGCCCTGTCATTAAGACTGGCCACCAGTGCCACATACACGCCTCTCCTAAAACAGAGCAAATACACATTGTACTGCGCTGGAGGAACCACTGAATAGAACCACGAATGTTAATGTTTCTCGCTTATGCAGCTAAACATTTCACAGGCTGAGCCCATTTTAAAAAATGTTGAAAGCCATTTATTGAACATTAAAGGGTTCAGTCCCTTTCTCCATGTTTTAGAATGTTGTGAGGGGAAGGGTTGCAAACACACAGCACTGTGCAAAGGTTTTAGAAAGGTATGACGAATTTTGTGAAGTAGATATTGGCAATTTTGGCAATTTCAAATTGCAAAGTGAGCGAATATCAATATTTTTTTATTTTTGCCTTCAAACCAGTATCCATTCCTACAGCTACACTTTCACAAATTAATTATAGTATGATCCACCAAATATACCGAACGGCTACTAAAGATATAAATGTGCTAGGTAGATTTAACTTGTCATTAAGACAGAAACAGCTGTGTAGGAGGCTTAAAACTAATAGAGGTACAGCTAAACTTTGCAACCAAGGTGAGCTGGAAAAAGACAGCAACAAGACACAAGGGAGTTATACTGCAGCGGCAAGGTCTCCTCCAGACAAAGATTTCAAAGCATACTGGGGTTTGAAGATGTGCTGTTCTGAAGAAGCACAAAGAATCGTGCCACTTTAGGATTGTTGATGTAATGGTCAGACAAGGAAACTTGAGCAGTTTGCCATTGTAGGAACAAGGCCGAGCAACTGAAGTATAAACATAAGCATAGGAACAGGCGTTTGCAAATGGCTGCCGCTGCTCTGGACTGATGAGTCAAAATGTGAAATATTTGGCTTTAGCAGTTTGTTCATCAAAGGGCCTGAGAGCAGTACAATAATGAGTGTCTACAGGCAACAACAAAGCATGGTGGAGGTTCCTTGAACATTTGGGACTGCATTTATGCAAATGGGGTTGGAGATTGGTTAGAAGTAATGGTGTTTTCTGTGCTGAAATATCCAGGCAGATACCCCCAGCGTATGATTGGACCCAGGTGTATTTTGCAGCAGGACAATGTCCCCATAGATACATCTAAAGCCATTAAGAATTATCTTCAGTGTAAAGACAACAAGAAGCACTGGAAGTGATGGATGGCTCCCACAGAGCCCTGATCTCAACATCGCCACGTTCCTTCAAAAAGTGTGGATAGAAGAATTGCTGTTGTGAAGAAAAGGAGTTTGTCAAACGATGAAAATAAATAATTAACCCTACAATTAATGAAAGCTCCCTTCACTTTTTTCACATGTGCCTAACTCTTTTGCAGAGTTGTGTAAACTGGCGAAAAGGGACTGGGAAACCCAATTATTGTTTTGTTAAATATCCCTTGTTTGCATGTTTCTTTGAATCCTTTTGTTGAAACTGGTTCACAAACTGGTTGCTTGCTATTCTCAGATTATATGGTTCCAACAAGTCTGATTATGAATTGGACAATGAATATTAAACTCTTTCCAAAATACAGTGTTTCAGTTTCACTGTCCATCCACAAAGCTATAGTTTCGAGAAGGGTTTCGAAGTGTGCCAGTGAAAGTCTGTAGCCTGACACTTGTTTCTGCTACTGGTTCATTGTCGCAACCTTAATCGCCTTAAAGCATCTATAACAGGGGTCACCAACACGGTGCCCGTGAGGACCACATGAGTCGCCTGCATGCAATTCCAGGCTTCCCAGTAACTGAAAGAAAAGATACCAGATTTGTTGTCCAGTTCATGTTTCGTTCAATGCGTTTGTAAAATGTAAAAATCTAAAAATCTTAACAAAAAAAAATTAATCTTAGCTCACTTTTTGTATTTAAATTATTTATTATTTGTACATTGGGCATTGTGATTTCCTTTGACTGCTGGAGAAGTGTTCTTTTTGAAGTGTTTTGAACATTTATATATATTTTTCAATTTAAAAAACAGTTGCACTTTTCAATTAGTTTATTAAGACAAAATATAAACATAAAGTGTTGCATTTAAATATTTTTCTGTTTACTACCTTGTAATTCATTGTTGATATTCATTGTGAGAAATATTTAACATTATCAGTGTCTTTGCAGAGATGAATATCCTTCATTATTAATAAATTCAGAAGAGGGTATTAAAGTGGTAGCCCTCTGCATTAATCAGTACCCAGGAAGTAGCTCTCGGTTTCAAAAAGGTTGGTGACCCCTGCTCTATAACATCTGTATTTGCATGCAGTGGGTGTCTTCTCAGTTTTGGTTTTCAGATTATATGCGCCCATAACGACTGTATATTTTACATCTTTTGTTTCTCTAAATGTCGGTTTAAACTTTCAAACCGAAACCTTCTCAGCCCATCTACAACCAAACCTATAGTTTACAGAAGAGGGGGTTGGATTTCCAGGAACTGTAGGTATAGTTTTATGTCTGCGTGTCATTTCCCAAAAGCTCAGAGAGGTTCATCCATGCGCTTCAGGACGTGGGACAGTGTTTGTGTTCTTTGGTTTAGCCTGAAGCCGTGCACACACATTCCCAGCAGATCATTCGCTATAAGCTACATTTGAGGGTCAAGTGTACATTTATTGCTTTGTGCTTTAGCTTTTGTGTCTCCATACCCCGAGAACAAGGAATGCACTGGAGAAATAAGAGGTTATTCTATATAACAATAGTGTAATTTCCAGATATCTTATTTATTCTAGAAAGCTATGCCTTTGTCTTTTATTATGAGAAACCCAGTTCCATGAATCTAATCAATGCTATGTTCACTCTAATGTAATTTCTTCTTTCTGGTTGCCAATAATTCAAGAGGTAGGGCATGATCACACTGCAAATATGTAAAATATTGCATGTTTGATTAGCAAGAGGTATGAAGAAGTGCACCAACTATGTTAGAAACCCAATATGAACAGTTAAATCCAATGACTATTTCAACCTTTCCCAACTTACAATTACTTATCATTCACTTAAATTTAAATGACAGATGTAATGACAGCATTGGGTGAAGAAAAATGCAAATGTAACAGATTTACTCGAAAAAATTAAACTATTTAGTTGTCATTTTACTGTCTTAATGTGGGTACGTCGAGCAGTTTGAGAAATGAGACAGTGCCAAGGTGCTACGTAAGAATTAATCAAACAGATGAACACAAATAAACCAACAAAGGAACAAAACAGTATTTTATAAAACAAAACACAGATTCTAATCAAAAGGAAAACCCTTTTACTTTACTTTAACCCTAATTAAATGGATTCAATGCATTGCTGTTACTTCTTCAAGGTCCAGGGAAATACCTAGGAATCTTAGCTCCCTTTTATATTCCCTTCCGAAAAAGAGGTCAAATTGGTGCAGCAAAAATGGTGTTCCATCACATACTTCCATCTCGACATCAAAGTTCCTCAAGGCAGAGAAGATCAAGATGCTCCAGGATTGGCCTGCCCAGTTACCTGAGCATGGGGGGGGGGGGGAGATGAACTCCGGGAGGCATGCATTTCTTTGGAGACTGCTTTCTTTGCAGTTCCTCATGACTTCATCAAAAATTCAATATGAATCTTTGCCAAACAATATGGATGCAGTCCTTTGAAGGTCATGGAAGTCATCATTTGGATCTCGCATCACTGCTTGATTTCTACTGCTTTTTTCCAGTGCAACTAATTGATTTTCAGTGCATTTTGGCTAAATTAAAAGCAGATGTTCCTACAAAATAAGACTTTTGTCAGGGACTGTAGATACTTAACTCAAAGCTTCTACCAATGATGTTAACACAACAATTACAGTAAACATCTCAACACCATGATTTCACTCTCATTATATTAACTGTCACGGCCGGGTCTCTGGTGTGGAGACTGGAGGGTGAACCACTGAGCCACTGGGGCAGTTGTGTTGGACCCAAAGAAATACAATCCAAGAGGCAATCCAGGATACAAGGAATAAAAAAAAAAACTAGTTCTTCAAAATTCTTCTCAAATAAAAAGAGGGTAATATAGCAGAACACAAAACTCAGATTCTTCTTGGGATGAGGATCAAAAATTTTCAGTATAACAAACATAAAGAAAACTCCACGAGGGGAGAAAACAAATAGACTAAAAGGCAACAGGAGAAAATAAAACAGTCTTACTGGACGTAGCTCAAGAAACCAAGTAAATGCACAGCAAGTTCACTGAAGCTGACTCATAAACCGAGTAAAGACCAGAGAAAAAGTGACAACTTAAATATACAGGCTGGAACGAGTCACAGGTAATAAAAATAGGGTAAACAAGAACAAAGGAAGAACAAAGGCAGAGGGGAAACACGGGGACCTCTAGGGAAATGGAGACAAAGTGCAGAATGGTGACAAACTCATTACCACTTTCAATAAATTATTGCCTAGTAGGCACGGTGGTGCAGTGTGTAGCACTGTGGCTTTCCAGTTAGAAGGTTCTCGGTTCGAGGCTCGCAAGAAGGAGTTTGTATGTTCTCCCTGTGCTTGCGTCCGGTTTCCCCCACAATCCCCAAAACATGCGGTTTGGTTAATTGAATAATTTAAAATTCCCCTTGGGTGTGAATGTTGCCCTGTGATGGATTGGTGACCTGTCCAGGGTGTACCCCCTTCTCACCCAATGTGTGCTGGAGATAGGCACTGGCCGACCCCCGTGACCCCAAAAGGGAATAAGCAGGTTTGAAAATGAATGAATGAAAAATACCTAGCATTCAATAAGTGACTTAACATTCATCATTTCATTTTATCACATCTTCAGCAACAGATCAATCTTTTAGGAGACCGTCAATCGTCAATGTTCATGATTTTGAGGATGATGAGATCGAAACTCTTTTTCATTGGCGCCACTCGTTCGGTCAGATGTGTAATGTCCCATGGCGCCCATGATTCGGATCAGTGTGTATTGGCCTTAAAGCCCTCAAGTGAAGGGGTTAAGAACATATTTCTTGAAGAGCATATTTATTGTAGAACATTGTTCTCATTTTATTGTTGTTATTCCCTTTCTCTTTCTAAACACACATTTATATTTATGGACTGATGACTCAAAAAGAGCCGGAAGCCAAATAACTTTTCTCTCTCTTTAAGCACAATCCCATTACAAAGGATCACTTCATGTTGTCTAAAATCGCAATTACCATTAAATACAATAAATTCGACTTAACTTATATATTAGAAAACTGATAATATATGCAAACCAGTGCCATAACCCCAGCCAAGGCCACGCACTGAGCAGTATGCGTGTGTGTGTGTGTGTGTGTCAGCAGAACCTCCTGCTAATTATACACCAGAGAGACAGCAACAGGTGAGTGTGTGCGTGTGTGGTTGCGTGTGCATGCAAGGGTTTAGGCTTGTGTCTATGAGTGTGTCACTGTGTGTATGTCACTACGGTGGCAGGAATGTGTTTCTGTCTCTGTGTGTTTGAAAGTGTTCACTCTACAATTGTATTCCTCTCTGCTGAAATGTCACCTTTTTATCAAAGCCATTTGAAGGTGCCGGGGTATCGAGTTGTTACTGTTTTACTGATGGAATTGGGACTTTATTTGTAATTTTGTATTGTCCTCCATTTCTGGGCTCGTGATAACCTCCTGGCTACAGCACATACAGCATTGTTCTTGTTACTTGAGCTCAGTTAATACAGCATTGGCCCAGCAATCGGTTCGAAACGCAGGGAAAGCAAGAACTGAACAAATGTGTTCATTATTTGAAAGTCGCAAAAATTCCTTTCCAAATGTCTAAATATAGTGGAGCACCTTTACGCTTTGAACCTTGATCCAAAAGACTTTGCAGGCGCTTCATGACCATTGCTTGCATTTCTGTGTGGCATGAGAGTTTTCCTGGTTCATTAATAAAGAGTCAAAGAGAGTTTGGTACTGAATGATGCTCTTCTGACCACAAGCATCCAATTCAGAGTATTTGGATGGTGAGATTTGAGCTCATCATGCACCAAACACAAAGTTTTTAACACATCATCGACTTCCATGTTAGAAGTCGTTTATTTAGAGACACAAATTGAGGTCATTGATTTGTAAAGTGTTTAGAGGAGAAAGAAAGTCTTTGTTTTATTTTAGTTTCAACAACTTTGGGTTGTATTCGAGTGTCTGTTTCAATGTGTGTGTGAGAGCAAGCATGTGTCTGTCTGTCCGTTAGCATGTGTGCAAGTGTGTGTCCTTGTAGGGTGCGGTCAGGCCAGGAATAGCTTCACCCCTTCACTGTGGATCCAGATCTGCACCAAACACAACCCGATTCAGGGTTTCTCCTCTAAAGCCAGCTGGTCTGGCTTTATTTTGTGTTATTTCTCATTTTGTTTTTGATTTTTGACTGTATCTCCGGTTCTTTTATCAAAAACTGGCTCACAGCAGGTGCTGAGGGTCATCCTTTCTGCAGAAGAGTGCTACCGGACTGGTAAGTTACCCCCCAAACTCTCCAAATCAGTGAAAAATGGGTTAACGCTGCAGCGTGGATCGATAAAGAGTGAGCGGGGGCCGTGTTGGAGCTCGTCTGCTGTGGGGAATGCGGACCTGAGAATAGCAGGGGACAGATACAAATTTAGAGGGGTGCAAGAGCTTTTTTCACTGCTTCGTAAATAGATCTGTTTGTCTGGGCGATTGATATTGTGTCAGGCTGCTTTATGGCTCTTTTAATAACCAAAAGAGCTTTTTCTGTTTGAATGTGGTTTATTTATAACAACCTACTTCCATAACAAGGGTCATTTTGGCCCCTTTTTTGTTTTGGACCCAGCTGTTAGTGGCTTTTATGTGTTATTATTCATTATTATTTCTGTTTTTTAATTTCTCAGCAGTGTTATCAATCCAAAAACTTTTAAATCCTGTATTTTCTGTGAGGAAAGCTTCTTTACACGTATGTCACAACTCTCAAACGATGATCCTTTTCAGGGTGTGGTTTGCCTTTTTCAGTTCAGACTGTTGCAATCTGTTACATTGACTCTGACGCCATTTCAGTTCAAAATTAAGTTGAAGTTCTTTCAAGTATATGGCTTTGCATCTAAAATCAAAGAAAACCAGTAATATATATATATATATATATATATATATATATAAACCATTTTCATGCTTTGTTTGCAAAGCATTTTAGCCACAAGCTTGCATTTGTGTCACATATATTTCAGACACATCTGAGAGTCTTTTTTTAACACGTTTAACATCGCTTTGTGCTTTTGTTTAAAGTCGCAATGATTCACCCGCTTTAATGAACCTAGTGCCCACGTATTCCAGATGTTTCAATATCATCTGGATGTTCATTGTCCTTTTTGATATACAGTCCTTACCAAAAGTTATTTTTTATTTTGTAGAAACACCTGACTTTTACTTCATCAACTGGTGTTACACATAGCTCATATGAAATGTTAAAACCCCTCCCAAATTATGTTTAATGCACTGAAAAAAAAAGATTTATAATTTAATCAAGACAGAAAGGTCTAATTTTTGCAAGACAAAAGGCTCTTCAGGTTCTTAATAATCAACACTGTAGTCTCAGGGTGAATCTTAGGCATGTTTGCAGAGGTCTAGTTGCAGTTTATGTGAAAGTCTAATGCACTGGGTTCTTTTTACACACACCTGACTCTTAGATGATCCATTATTAGTCACAAGTGAACCTCATATGACAAGGCGACAACATTTACTGTGAGTATTATAATGCTTTTCAACAGTATTGTTTGGTACTGAAACATTATTATAAAAGCTGTTGGGATTAAAACTAAATATTTCTTGCAAAATTTTGTTATATTTCAGCTGCACTTCAGGTCAATTTGTATACAAGTGACAAGACTTTGTGAGCGACTGTACATTACAATTCCAACTTTGGAATTACTTTAGCGTTACACAAATGTCATTGTTCTGTTAAATAATTCTCAATAGTAAATATTTAAAAATAAAAGAGGTCTTATTTATCAACGATTGCACAGACAAATGCACGGTTCTCTGTCTGTGCAACATTGTGGAGTTGATATGAACTTGGTATGAGATCCAGTCTGTGGTAGCTGCGATCGGACTAAAATGATTCCCTTCACTTTTCCTCTGATTGTTGTAGTGGCACTAATGGATCAGTTTAGATACATGAATCTGACATTTATTACCATGCACACATAATTAAGGATTCCATAAACTGATCCCGGAGCAGTTATGATTGACTTTGAGGGAAAAGGCACAAACACCTTCATCACACACTTTATATCCATTCTGAGGATCTGAGGCCTACATCTCAACATCATCCAATTAAATCTCACGCCTTGTTCCTAGAGTACCTCACAGGGTTTAATGAACTCTTCCTCAAAAAGCTCAGTGGGGTTCACTTCCAGAGAGAGGGGATGCAGTTCTTATATTCTGGAGGCTCTTTGGGTCTTGATGCATGATGGAAAAGCCAAGGCATTATAAGTGACTCCAAAATTTTTAGACATTTTAACTACATTTAGATAGATATCAAGTAAATTCTTCTGACTTTTAGATAGCAATCAAGCCATTTGTGCATGTTCCAACTTTCACACAAAGCATTTTGTATGCCGTTCAATTTCGTTAGCTATGCATGTAATCGGAAAGGCAGAAATCAACACATTTTGAGAGTGTTTCCCTGTGCAGCCTTCAGCTTTATTTACACTGAACTTAAAAGCTCGGGTTCAGTTGCAGTGAAACCAGAGAAGTGCTAATAGAGAGGTGTGAGCATCATTTCTGAATTAAAGAGCGCATTTTCTCTCTTCTGGTGGAGGATCACACATCTGCGCTCCTCTTTAAGTGCCTTGGGCTCAGACGGTTGTGTCAAAACGGCTTCTGACTTTTTCTGCTTGCTATTTGCAAGGTCTGTGTGTCTCTCTGCATTCCAGTGGGTTTTTCTGTCTGGCCTGACAAATTTGTTGGGTCTTGCTTCAAAATGCTATACAGGACATTCATAGTAATATTAGTACTGGTTCAGTTTAGGTTACCTGTGACTACACTCTCAAAAAATGAAAAGGAGCAGTTTTGTACCTTATCAATAACTCTCTGCAGGCCTTGCTGCTTACACGGCGACTCTATAGTAAATATGACTCATATCAGTTACCTTGCCCAATTCTCAAGGTTTCCTCTCTCTGTTCTTTATTCTCTTGTTTCTCTGCTCTGAATGACACATCTTCATATACAGTGTAATTACAGATGATGAGGACTCGAAAGGTCGTCATCACACCCGTCTATAACAATGTTCATGGATTTTCTGTGCCTTTCAAACAGTAAAAGCGTACGTTATTCATTCATTTCCGATCCGCTTATTCCCTTTTTGGGGTCACTGGGGTCTGCCGGTGCCTATCTCCAGCTCACATTAGGCGAGAGGCGGGGGACAGGTCATCAGTCATTCGCAACATTCACTCACACATTCACACCTAAGGAGAATTTAGATTATTCAATTAACCTAACCACATGTTTTTGGGGGAAACCGGAGTACCCGGAGGAAACCCACGCAAGCACAGGGAGAACATGCAAACTCCTTCCAGGAAGGTCACCGGCAAGCCTCAAACTGGCAACTTTCTAACTGGAAGGCCACAGTGCTACCCACTCTGCCACCGTGCCGCCCTAAGTGTATGATAAAACAGTGAAATTCTTGTCTTGTTATTGATCTGCAAAATAAATGGTGGCTTGGTAATTCATATAAATTTGACATGTTCATTTGAAATTTCTAAAACAAAAAAACAAACAAAAAAAAACCCAGAAAAAGCTTTATCTTATCAGTGGTTGTGATCCGAGTCGCTTTCTCGCTGCTTTTCCCATGTTCACATGCTGCTGCTTGACTCATCTACAGTGTTTTAAGTGTGAAAGGATGAATGCTTCAGGACATGAGCTCTCTTCTGCTTGTTAACGCTCAAAAATTACACAGTGATGCCCTGCTGCAGCAGTGGGTGAGGGACACACTAATACTCTCAAAACTCTTGTGGGGGAAACATCTGTATTTGATGGCCACAGCAGAGGGATAATGAAGAAAAAAATGGCTAAATACTCATCGTCATTAAGTATTTTCATACGTAAAATAATATTCTACAAGATGATTTTATCATTCTGTTTATTCTGTCTGAGGAATGATGTTTTAAATTAAAGAAAGAAAGATGTTATGAAAATACTTTTTACTTAGGGTTTGTTTTTGAAATTTTGCGCAGAAAAATGACTATAATAACAGAGAAATTACAACTTTTTGGCCCTCGTTTGAGAATGAGACCCCAGCATGTTGTCTCAGTGTAAAAGATGGAAATGCATATGTGTGACACAACTCTAATTTCACGGCTAAAAAAATTCTAATATATGTTGTTTGAAAGTTTAAATGGCTAAGAGCAAACAGTGAGAGTGAGCGAGTGAAACCAAGAGGGAGTGAAGAGCTTGTGTCTCTTGATGCAAAGCACATTTGCATCATTCATTCATTCTTTCATTTCTAGCCCACTTATTCCCTTTTGGGGTCATGGGGGATTGCCGGAGCCTATATCCACTGCACATTGGGTGAGAGGCAGGGGTACACCCTGGATATGTCGCCAGTCCATCATAGGGCAACCTTATATTTAGTTATTTCTGTTAAAAGGTTGCAGGAATTGTAAAAGTTGGACGTACAAAAATAAAAAAATGGAAGTGAAAAAATGTAAGTTACTGGATGCCAGTGAAACTGATACAAATGCTCTGGACCGAGGAGTATGCAACAGTGAGATTGTTCCCACCAGTTTTCCATTTCCAGAGAATGACTTAAAAAAACACACAAAAAAACTACATAAAATAGTGAAATTTCAGATTTCTTTTTTTTTTTAAAAGCACCAAACCTTAGCATTTCCATTACTGTGTAGTTATATGCTACACCTAAAAAGAGAGAGAGAGAGAGAGAGAGAGAGAGAGAGAGAGAGAGAGAGAGAAACAGACAAAGAGAGAGAAATGAGAGAGATCGAAGGGTTGAGAATGGGGGGGGGGGTGTAATTTTGAAAGCTGCCACACGCGGTCGCTCCTGAGTCTCTGAAGTTTGCTAATCTCTGACACCTCGCTGCTTCAGACGCTGAATCCTTCACATTTCATGGATTTAACATATTCTCATACATTTTTCTTTAGGTACCAAATGCAGGGCCTGGAAGCCTGATAGAAATGCAGAAGAACTGAAGATTTAGTGGAAGAAAAGAAACCACAAGTTGAAACAGAAGGTTATAAGAAAGTGATTGGTAAGAATGTCTTTATCTTTACTACTATCTACAATAAAAAATTATGTAAGATTATGTATATATATATATATATATATATATATATATATATATATATAAATATATATATTTGTGTGTGGCTCCATTACAAACAACACAATATGGATGTAACTAACAATTTGTGGCGCCACAATATATAGCACAATACAAATCTACAAATCATTAGAAGTTATTGGGAGATATCATCTAAGAACTATGAACGTGCAAGAGAAACAGCAGAAGCAGCTTAATATGTAGAATATTAAACTCTTAAACGTAATAAATAGCTGGATCCATGTAGCTCATGTATTTCGTTAGAGATGGTCTTCTAGTCATTTTGAAAAGTCAGATTTTTAAATCAGCATTTTATTTAACGTTCACCAGGAGACAGTTCCAATGTAAAAATTTTAAAGTTGTGTATGAAACGAGCTCTGTTCCTCACTTAGAGCGAAGGAAACGGACTCCTCTTAATCATTATGTGGTCTCAGTGCACAAATGCATGTGCTGCCCCCTAGAGGCTGGAAGCAGTACACAGACCCTGATGTTCTTAGCTTTATTGTCTTAAAAAGTTTTTAAACTCAGTTTTATTTTCCAATAAGAGTCTAAATGTCACAATAGTTTAAATAACTGTTTTGTAAAGATTATATTTACATTTTAGTTTCCTTTTTTACTTTTTAAAAATACAGTTATGCATATTGCATCATGGAAACGTGCTTCATGATGAACGGAGGTTAAAACAATACCATAACAATACCATATATATATACAGACGTGTTAAAAAAAGTAGAGCAAACTGTATAAAAAAATAAAATAGACACTCTTGTTTAAATGACTATGCATAAGAATATACGTACTGCATAGTCAAATAAGAGATTGAAGAGATTCATTCATTTATTTTCCAACCCGCTTATTCCCTTTCGGGGTCATGGGGGTCTGCCGGTCCATCGCAAGGCAACATTCACACCTAAGGGGAATTTAGATTATTCAATTAACCTGATGCATGTTTTTGGGATTGTGGGGGAAACCGTAGTACCCAAGGAAACCCACGCACCGGGAGAACATGCGAACTCCTTCCTCGAGCTAGCCTCGAACCGACAATCTTCTAACTAGAAGGCCACATTGCAACCCACTGCGCCAGTGAGCCAAATTAGCAGGGTAAGTTTAGTGTAAAATGTTTAAGTAGATTTTCTTATTCTTTACATTAAAGACTTGCATAATATTTTTTATTTGTATTTTTCTTATTAAAGAAGAAACACTTCTATAATTATTTTAACACTAGCACAATTTTATTTTCAATGTTGCTATTTACGGCAAATGCTGTTACGTCACTAAAGTGCTGCCCGCGTTAACCACGCCCAGGTTAGAGAGAGAGAGAGAGAGAGAGAGAGAGAGAGAGAGAGAGAGAGAGAGAGAGAGAGAGAGAGAGAGAGAGGGGGGGGGTTAGAGGCTGTCAGCGAACGCTCAAGAGTCTACTACAGAGCTCTCCGCATCCTCGAGCGCGTTTGCCGTTGTTTCAGAGGATCTTTCACCGGTGTTTGTGTGGAAACCAATGAGAGAAACGGAGCGAGGTTTGCGCGTGAGGCGCTTCATCTGACGCGGCTGTGCACCTGGACGTTTCGGGCGTTCAACACTCATGCTTTACAAAGGTACAGTAGATGAACCTTCACGCGCTTCTGCTGAATACAGGGAAAGTTTGACGAGTTTTTCTACACAAACTACATCACTGTAGTTTCGAGTAGATCTAGAGTTTTGACATTTAGCAAGAAAGAAAGAAACAAACGCTGCAATTCATTCTCTGAAAACCCACGAAGCACTTAATGTAATGTTTCTACCGAAGATTTCCTCTCCCGTTTTCTTTTTTCTTCTGCATTCATTCAGTTATATTGTGTGAAAAGTGCAACAAGATGTAGACTACAGTATAGTTTTGATGTTATATATCTCAGAGGAACATGAACAAAGCGAACAGGTGGTTACTGCATAAAAGTGATTGAAGGAAATATTATACACAAACATTATTTAGTCTAATAACTGCCGTCCAAACTCTAACCAAACTGCTGGTCCATAATGGGTTGACTTCATTTAAAACTTTGTCTGGGTTACAACTTTAACCAGAATGCTGGTTTGTTAAAGTTTACTGCGATTTAAATCCATTAAGATTGAACTATTTCTAAGCTTAATGTCCCCCCACCCCCACACACACAACATAACAACTTTGTAGTTTATACAATATTACTAAAATAGATAATAATAAAAATAATGGCATAGCGTGACACAAAATAATGCAATGTAATGTTTAAATAACAAAAAATAATTTAAATCTTGTTGAAAGTTTCTCTCTGATTTTATTCTGTAACTTTCCATTAGCTTCTCAAAATGTTGATATAATGTTCAATCTTCTTTGACAATTCAACGAGCCATTGATCCATTTTCTCAGTAATTTTTTCATGTTAATTAAAAAAGCACACACACATCAAAATAATAATCTGATTATGAAAGCAAACCTCAGAGTGGACAGAGCACTGGTTTTGTGAGTTCAGTCCAGTAGACGTCCATTGAATTGAAATCACTGTTTGTTAACAAACATGGTGAGAGCATCCAGTAGAACATGTGAGGGAGCCGAACTCAGAACCTCGGAGAGTCCCCTGCTGCCATTTGATGACTGCCGGGCTAATGTATGATAGCACATGCTTTATCATCGATATCAACTTCACATCTGTACTTTAAGTACAACCTTGTCTTTTAGGGGTAAAAGGTACAATACGTGTGATTTTTCTAAAAAAACATTTCAGAGTTTTTATTCACAATTTGAAATTGCAATTACAGGCATCATTGTTTACCTCATACGAATTCCAGTTACTCCTAAACAAACAGGTTTTGGGAGATGGAAAGCGTTGTGAGATGCTAGGGACGTTCTGTTGGTGCGCAAAACTTCTGATGTCTGTTCGAAGGCTGTATGCATCTGCTCTTTATTATCATTGTTTTGACGCAGTGAGAAATGAAATACCCTTAATTCAAGAACAACCTGATCAGAACAATGTGAGTCTATGTCTGGTTTAGCTGCATGAAGATTGTAGGGGAATCCTGTTGGGTGGTCTTGGTCCTCCTTAATTATCTTCATTAGCCACCGAGTCAAATGGAGCAAATGCACTCAGACCCAAATGTATATCATCACCATCATCATCATATCATCATCAAACAAAATTGTGCCACCCATTAAGTCAGGGGTGTCAAACTCATTTTCACAGAGGGCCACATTAGCATAATGGCTGTCCTCAAAGGGCCAGATGTAACTTATAAATGTAAAACAATGTAATCAAATGTAATGCAAAATAAATTTAACTACTCCTTAATGTTAAATAACTCATTATTTATAACTTATTCAAGTGACAATTCAGTTACATAGAAACAATTGTGTGCTTGTTGTTCTGATATAAATCCTTTTGATTTTTGTCAGCTTATGAAAACCCACATAACTCCATTAATGAAGGATCAAACTGTCCGAGTGAATAAAGAAAAATAGCATTTTTGTCATTTGTTTAGCGAAAAAAAACCCTCACAGACTGAAGACGATGCATATCGATCATCATATTTTATCATCAGGCTTCAGAAACAGATCACAGATAAACTATTAGCTGTTGCCCATTTCACATCTTGAAATGTATTTTAGCGTGAGAAATCGGAGGTGTGACGTGAGAGATCACTCAAATGTGTGATTCTTATGTTCAATGTGTAAGAGTTGGCAGCTCTGCAGTTTCACTCTTGAGTATGGATGCGGAAACACCGTTGCGGCAACCATAGGCATTGTGGGAAATGTAGTTTATTTTTTCCACTTTTAAATTTTGTTTATTTTTAGCCACTCAAAACTTTTAAGCTCTGACAGGCCACATTAGATTACATGGCGGGCCACATCTAGCCCCCGGGCCTTGAGTTTGACACATGTGCATTAAGTGCATGTCGTATCATTTCATGTAAGATTATGTTCACATTTAATATACAAGTATGTAATCTAATTATATCTCCTTTTGTCAGTAAAAATGCGTTTTAATAAAAAAATTGTAAAAGAACCTCTGTGATTTTGAACAGAAAGGGTGTTTGCTTCTCTATTTTGAATGCATTAACGGTGGACTCCTGTGAATATTAGCAATCCCCTAGTGAACCGACATCTGTTGTGTGTTATGTGCAATGATGGCCAGGGGTGGGGTCAGCAGTAGCTCAGGATCAATTAATCAAAAGAATTAGTTTTACTGAATTTTACTCTTTTTGATGAGGTAAAAGCAGGGTTCTCATGCATTGACCAAATTCTGGAAATATTTCACCAAATTTTGCATACAACAGATGCACTCTGCACCACATGGCGAAACAGAAGAGAAGATGATGACAGAGAAGAAATCAAAGAATACAGAAAAAAAACATGGATGTCGAGCGGTTCACACTGTTGGTGGCTGAACACAGGGAGCTTTTTCACAAAAATGTGGAGAAAAGAGGATTTGTGGCCTGTACAAAGTTGCTATGAAAATGTGGGATGAGCGCCACCGAGTGGCTCTTTTACATCCTCCTCGTGTCATCAAAAGAGCCTGATTTCAGTGGTCAACCAAAAATGGGATTATAAATATTTTTCTATTACAGTAGCTGATATAGGCAGACAATGAGCCCAGCTTGTGGTAAGATCATTAGATGTCCATCTCGGTGCCTCCTGAAACTTGTTTAGTCAAACTTCTCTTAAAAAAAATAATAACAATAATTTGAGCATGTTTAAAATATTTTATAATTAAGTACCTTCTTTTAGTAGTATAACTGGATGTGTGACAGGAAGTGACTGAAACAAAAATTCACCACAAGAGGCTGGTGGCTGGTGCTTGGTACCAACATTTTTTGAACCATTATCATCATTCATTGTGATCTTCAACCATGAGTGGGGGGTGTTTTGATACTCTAATCTTCTTTAAGTCTTTACCTTTCAGACACTTTGTAAGACATTAGCTTACCAAACTGTTTTAATACCATGCAACAACTGTTTGTGAACGTGTGACAATGCCGAGAAACACCTCTCTTGTACTCTGAGTGAGAGAAAGAGGGAGAGAGAGAAAGAGAGAGATGGTTTATACACAGGTTTATAATGTTTCACAATCAGAATGAGCTTTATTGCTAAGTAACTTTTTCTGGCACCGGGGAGTACTCCAGTGCAAACAACAAAAACACAAACGACGGTGAAAAACACAGACTTAAACATGTGGATAGAAAATATTTACATTTATGTGCAAATGGCAGAAAATGACAATAATCCAGTGTGATTAGTAACAGTAAAGGGCAGGTGCAAGGATGGAAAAGTAAGGAAGCAACCAGATGGAATGTTGTAGAGCTAAGAGTTCTGATGTTTGATAGCTTGGGGGATGAAGCTAAGCTTGGGCCGTGCTCTCCTGGAGTTTATAGCTGTCAAGCGCTGGATAGAGGGCAAGAGCTCAAAGAGGTGGTAGTCGTGGGGTCCAGAGTTATTTTGTTAGCTTCTTTCTGGAGAGAGGGTAGGAGAACGCCAATGATCTCAGCAGTTCAAACTGTTCTCTGGAATCTCTGGATTTAGGGGCAAAGCTAAACCTAACTGTGATGGAGGAGTCACGTATCAGTACTTATCACGTATTACTGGAACAGTCGCGTTGATGTCGGATTAGAACTGGATCTGCAGCTTCTGTGGATGGTTGAACCTCTGAAAATTAAAGTTTACGCATTTTCTCAACGATACGCATCTTGTTACAGCCCTACTGTGATCTCAAATTTAATTGTTTGCTATCAATCAATAAACATTCACTTTCCTCATTTCTTTGCTCACTTTTATATACATTTTGGGTTGGGAAAATAGTACACCACCTTTTTTTAGGACTACACCGCTGGAGGGGGAGTGTTATAGCTGTTTTTGCGGTCCAAGGCACTAAACCGTTGTGCGGCACAGTTGTGACTTTAAAAGGTTGAGTTGAAGGCAGCAGTTCTCTGGAGAGGCACATTCACACAGAGGTCTCTTTCTGATAAATGAAGTGTGCCTCTGGGACATTCGCACTGCATCATGTGCTCAGGGATCCGTTTGAGGACGCTTCAGGTCTGCGTTGCTCTTGAGCAGGGAATAGATCCAGTTTAATGGTACCTTCATCCGTCAACAGGGAATGGTTCCCCAGCCTCCCTTGACTCATACCATGTGTTACTCCACCTTCATCAGCCCATGTAACTCCGTATTAACTGACTGGAGCAAAGTGGATGTTTTTTATATGTGAAGATGTGAGATCGCAATAGCTTCAGCACAAAGTGTCGGAAGCAGAACGTTAGAGATGGCATTTGGACTATGACAGGTTTCCAAACAGTGTTTTCAGCAAGAATCCCAGACCAGGTGTCGTTGAGAGCAGCTGGACATTCCTGACCTCCTGAGATGTTCAAGGGTGCTCAGCTACTCACTCTGTTTCAAGTTGTGATCTTTTTTTTATGGTTCATTTATAGGGTTTTCAGTTTTATTTTGCATTTAATTCTAGAAAAACAATGCACCAGTGTTGTGCTGAACGCATGAGGCAGGCTGCAAGCGTACACTGCTGAAGCCATGGAAGTGATTGGAAATGGTGAATTATTTGGATGCACGAGTGAATGCTTTTGAAATTATAGAGTATGCGCTGTAAACCATTTGATCAGAGGCCTAAAAGACAAAGTATTTCGTTTATCAAACAAACTTTTCAGCATTGAATTTCACGTTGGTACCGCGTCACGTGATCACGTAGTTTAATATATTTTAGCGCGTACATTTTGTAATCAGATTTGGATACAGGCAGGGTTTTGCAAATCCCTTAATAACAGAGCATTTAAATAATGTTGAGAAAACAGAGGTGAGATGAGCATGTGGCTCCGCAGAGTTTCAGTTGGGTTAGCGGTGACACACACGCACAGCTGTGTGACACACATCTCGAGAGCTAAAGGAAGCCATGCAAATAAGCAGTCGGCCACAGAACCTCCTGCATGCTCTCTGCCACAGTGATCTACCAGAATATTACAATAAGCTAATACTTTGTAGACTTTTTTTGTGTGCAAAAGTCTGAGATGCTGATGTTAGAGTAATGTCTGTAATCAGGTCAATGAAGGTCTTTCACAGAACTAAGACGGAGCATCAGTTTTTCCTCTAGTTGGTGTAGATGATGTCATATACTGAGTCCCAATTTCAGTTCTCCATTTTAAAAGTTTCCCTTTTCATTTGTCTGCCCTTGGTCTTTGAAGCCACGTAGGTTGGGATGCAATCAAAGACATTGCTTCTTGTTCCTGAACAAAATAGAATGTTGACAACTCAAAGTAGTTTCAGTAAGCGATCAGTTAATCAGATTAATTTCTGATCGAAATGCCAGTCTGACCAAAATACAACTCAAACTTTAGCTTGTGCATAATATATAGAGGTCACTCAGAGAGTCTTGTGTGGTGTTCGCCCCTCCACATGAACCCTGTTTCACTGTCTGTAAATTGGTAATGTTTAGTGATCTGTTTATTGTTAATGTTGTCAGGAAATGTAATCTATCTTTTTAATTAATCAATTCAATTTAATAATTGTGTTTTCATCTTTTGTTTCGGACAACAAATTCGAAACGCATCTCCCCCTAGACCAATAAAGCTACAGCCACCCATCCGTGCCCAAGAGATCCAAACTGGTCTGACTCGGGTTGCTATAAGTTTTCAGACTGGTGCCACTAGAGGAAATCTGGTAAATTGCAGAGAATGCTGTGAACTTTTCCACTGACTTAACTTTGTAAAACTGTTACTCAAGCTGAGAAAACAAAAAATGAAATCGCCAACAGCTCCCTAGAAACAACAATGCTTACCCTAGCAACCACATTTTATCAACTTTGTCTTAGCTTTGGTAAATAATAGAGACGGGTGGTTGATTTATTAAAGTGATAGTGACACATTGTATTCAGTCACTGACCCCTCTATAGGTTTTGATTGAGACATGGGGATTGGTGTATGTTACTCATAGTGACATTGGGAACATTTTTAAAAATACTGTTATGTGACCCTTTACAACCCAACATCAAAGTTTGTGTACCAACAATATAATGCTCTCTTCAACCTGTGACGATGTCAACCAATCACAGATCTTGTGATGCTGCACATTGTTGCAGGACAAACCCATCAGGCTACATAGTTGGTGCAGAGATTACGCTCTAGGGGTCTTTGTACACTATAGGGGGCTAAATCTACATTAGGCCTCGGTGCACAAGTATAAAATCAATCTTTAGGGAAAACGGGCTTCTTTGAAAACATAAAACATCCAGATGCCCTGTGCACGGTTTCTTCCAAGCTTAAAAAAAAGATTAACATGGTTGTTGCTTGATATTCAAGACAAGCTCTGATTTAAGTCAAAGTTGTTGCTTGTTTCCAAGTTTGAGGAATTATGCAAAGAGAGGCATCCTGTCTTGGTCTTTTCACTGATGTCATTTCCTTTCACAAGGTGGTTTGTGAGCACTTCCTGTTTGGTTTTCTCCTCTGTCACTGATCTTGCAGGATGTGTTCTGGTGTGTTTTGAAAGCTGGGGATGATGAGGTTGTACAGTAGTTTGGGAACACCTCAGCCTCACATCTGAGTTTCTCCATACGGGTGCCCAAAGCTCTTGAATGAAAATGGAAATCCCTGCAGTAAATGCCATGAAGAATTTACAAAACATTTTGACAATGTATCTTTGGACCACAATACAGATTATGGCATGGTCTGTCTGAATACTGGATTCTGATTGGGTGGCAAGTGTTGAATAAATTCCACACTGGAAGTTCTGGGTCAGTTTATCCATTTTTTTTATCATTAAACTCGTAGAGATAGACATCAACTGTAACTTTTCTAGATTTGCTCAACTTTGATTATTTTTACATTTTCATAAAAGGACACAAGTGGGAAAGACAAGTAATGAAGTCATTTTTAAGTTTTTCATGATGGGATTAAATGCTCTCAGCACCATTCCCCTGAATGGCTTCCAGAATGGGACAATAATATACATGCACTGGTTTCCTCCACTGCTCATACATGAGTTTACATCTGTTCTTAATTCTTAAGCCTGTTTGTGGTTTAACTAAACCTTGCTTTTCACCTCATTCCCGAGATTTGACAGGATTATTCCATAAATACATTGCAGTTGTTCTACTATATTTCAGCTGTGATTTTAACAGTCTATCAAATTTAAAATGATAAAATGCAGCAAGATAATGTACATTTTAACTATTTGATAAACAGTAAATAAGTGTACTTTAAAACTTGAATTTCTGTACCGAAATGTTTTAACAGTGAGTTTGCCTGTGGAAGTGGACTGGGTTCTCAGTGTTATCAGAGTGCTGGTTTGTTTCGCTGGCACCCGTCACTCTGATACATCAGGAGACAGCAGGAGATTACCAAACTAACTCCAGATTGAGCAGACCCTCATCCTGCGGCTCTTGTTCCCATCTCTCTTTACGCTATGCCACACGGATAAAGTCACACCCTCTCTGACACGCATGTGAAAAATGTAGATCAAACCACATGTTTGATGTGAGATTCAAGCGTTATAATGACCTTTAGGTTCCTGAACCCGATCCAACGGCATCTGTGGAGTCAGAGGTCAGATTATCTTTGGAGAGTGTGTTCTTGGAGCCAATTAAAATAACCTCTGTGATTCTGACGGAAAGGTTTTGAGGATAATTGTTGAAGGATGTTGTCAGCATAGCAAAGAAATGCAAACTATTGTTTCACGAAGATTGATTGTGTTGGGAGAATGTAAGTTATACTGTTATAAAGGGCCCAGTACAGAACCCTGAGGAACATTAGTCATGAGTGTGCAGTGTTATTGAAATATTAATAACTTATTACTGAAGACTTTGGAAGCAAGGTTTAAGAAGATTTAACAGAAAGTGCGGCTTCAATTAGCTTTAAACACAGCTAAATACTATGCTTTATTGAGGAAAGAGAGAGCCTCTCTCAAGATCTGCAGAGCTTTGTTGTGCTGCCTTATTAAAGCAGCTTTTAACTTCCTTTTGTGATGTAACTTCCTTTTATCTCAAACAGTACTCTTTCAAATATTTTTCAGTTGCAGCAGATTTGAATCGGAGGCTTTGAAAGACAAATTGAAAGCGGTTTAATTGAGATTGAAGTTAAACCAGGTTGAGGCTTAGTCTTAACTTAAGTCAGGTGCTCAGTTTCTTGTTCACGTGTAGAGGATGCTGACTCTAGAATGGGCCAAGGGTTTTGCTTTTAGTGGAGTTTGTTTCGACTCCTTTGCACACAGATAAATGGACATGACTTCAGAGCAAACTGAGAGGATGGCATTCACCTGTCAATCAATATTAGTGGGCGGGGAATCCCTTTATCACATCAAATGCTTGAACTGAAAAATGTGGTAGATCAATTGAGAAATTCAATTGGTGGAAGAGTGTTGTTATAAAGTGATTGGTTGGTAAAGGAATGTTCTTTATGACATGGAGGAGCATTGTTTACATTTAAATGAGGAATGTTGCACAAATCTGATTAAAATTTTTTTTAAAATTGTTTTACTCAGATTGTAGTGTTAACAGGATTGATTTTCTGGCCCCATGGTGTAGTGGACGGTGCGCCGGCCACCGGAAGTGCAGTTTTCCTGTCTACTTACTGTCCTGTCTGTTCTAATTAAAGGCAAACATGCACAAAAAATAAAATGATTGATTGATTAATGTTGTTAGTTTACAAAATGTTAGTTTTTTTATCTGTTTTATATTACCACTTTAACCCATAGATGTCTGAGGCCTTTTTGAGCTTTTTAAATTACATTTAAAACTTGTTGTGGCAAGAATTGATATAATAATTTTTTTAATTAATTACACAATAATTCCACAAACCAGAAATTGAGCAAAAAATACAATTCAGAGTATTACATGTTGTCTTTTTACTGAAAAAATCTCAAACATTGAGAATAATCAGTTTTATATTTTATAACAAAAATACAAAGACAGAAAATAAAAAAAAACAAAACAAAGACATGGTCAAAACAATGTAAAATTGTTTAACAAAAACCAGATGAACCTCTTCGAAACATTTTGCACTGTTCCAAGTACTTCTTTCAAATTGTTTTTCAAGTTTAGTGTACAGATATCGTTTGTCACGTTTGTGTTTCTGATTAAATCTAACCCGATCAATCTCTCTCTTCTGTTCAGGAACAAAAGCTGGATTTTTGATAGAGAGAGGATCAAGCAAAGAAGAGGAAAGAGAGCAAGGAACGAGGAAAAAGGAAAGACAACACTGACCATCAGAGAGAAAACGGCAGGAAGGAAGTCAAGTGTGAAGTGTGCTTTAGGAAAAGAAACAGAGAGAGCAAGAAAAAATGGGGAGGAAAAAGATTCAGATTGCGCGGATAATGGATGAACGCAACAGACAGGTAACACACGCAAACACACATTTTTTACCTTTCAAACTTCAGCAAATTTTATTTTTGTGGATTTTTGCACTTACAATAAATGTTTCATGATGTTCCGTTTGACATCAAACACTTGGGTATTGGTATCTGTTTGACATCATCTGATTTCTCCTTCCTGCATTATACGCACGATACGATGCATGCATCAGAAACATGCAAGGCTAGAGTCCTCAGAAGCTCACACAGTGAAGGTAGCAGCTGTGCCTCGACAGCGTCACAAGACTCTCACAAGCTGGATCCTGTTTTTACACCAGCTGCTCGGGTGTGAATTTGTGGAAGAAAGTAAAATATGTTAAATCTTAATCGTCAATAATCTTGCCGAATGAAAATCAGTTGAAATCAGTTCAATGATTGACAGAAACCACCAAAAACAAACACATAAAAAGAATCAAAGCATAAACACAAGGTTGTTAATACAAAGGTTTGTTGCAGATGATAGAAAGTAGTATTAGAAGAGGAACATTTGCTAAACATATGACTGGCGTGAAATGAAACTCATTGCTAGTCTACGTGCTCCCATCCATCCCAAACCAAAATGTCTGCTGTGCTATCAGAGCTCAACATGCCAGACTAAATTTAGACCGGGGGTTCAAGGAGAAATTCTGCCCCGACATGTTTCTGGAATTGAGATGGTAGGCTTCAAGGGTTTGCTCTGGCTAATGATGCCACTGCATCACCTCCACACGCCAGCCATAGCCAGCAAGCTTCATAGGTTTATACATGTTTTCATTTAAACACAATCACTAAACAAAATGTAAGGAATGGGGAGAAGTCTACAAAGGCGACCTATCATTTAATCACACTTTTGCAGCTCAATGCACAGCGATCAAGACCCTAGACTCATTGGAGAGTGTCGAATTTGTGTCAATGCTTCAAGTTGATCAGGTTCTAGGTCCTAGAATTTCCTTGAAAAGTGTTTTAACCAGATTTTGTTCATGAAAAAAACATCATAACATGGCTTTAAATTCACCATCCCTTCCAGCTCCCTCGCACGTAAATGAGAATTGTGAGCTTCAGTTCTGTGATGGCTCCTCTCCCTCAGATTCATGTGCGGTATACGCTGCCCAGGCAAAACTAAAGAAAAGAAAAAAAGAAGCACACTTTCTTGCATGGAAATGGTTCTGGTTCATGCCTTCAGACCCTCTGGTGAAAACATCACTTTAAAGGGCTCATGACATGCTGAGCCTTTTAGTGGCTTTATAGTGATTTATAAGAGTAGAAGTGATGCGCTATCTACAAAGCAAACACCTTCTCTCATGAGATCCAGAAACAAATGCATGTTAATGGAGGGAAAGACAGATATAGCAACACACAAATGCGTAACTTCAATTAAAGAAGTTGGTATACCACGATAAAACAGGTTCCATCACCAGTTAAGGTGCATTTGCATCTCATTCAGAATCAGATTCTGGCCCAAAGAGGTACGGTTGTATAACGTTTTCTCCAAACACCATTACACCGTCTATCAATGTTGCTTAAATAAAATGTTGATAGCTCGATATTTAAATTTCTCGTAATTAATCACTCTAATCTCCCTCACATCTATGTTGACTGTCAGACAGTAACTTTACATGCATGTCATGAATTTGCAAATAAGTTACCAATAGGTGAGTAACTGGGTAGTAGTTACAATGTTTTCCTGATGAAAAACCTGGAAAAAACCTGGACTAGAAAATAGACTTTATGAGTAAAAGAATCATATTTCCCATAAACTTATCGCAATGTAAACAAGATAATATTATAAAACAATGACTGGCCCCTTTAAAATGGAAATTTCATCTAAAAAAAGGTTCATTTTTTGAATGTGAAATCCCCCAGTTTTAACTATACTCCTGTATGCATCTCAGGCCATGTCCACTACACTTTTATACAAACAATTGTGGTTGTGAAAAAAAAAACAAAAATACAAAACACCATCTGTCGAGAGCATGCCAATCCATGTTGGTTTGGTCAATTTGAGGCCTCAAAACCCATTATTGCCAGAGGTACAGAGTTGCAAACATCATGTCCGGTTAAACATGCGAGAGATACGGCTTCAACCGTCTCAGTCTCTTGAATCAGCCATTGATTTTCTTCAATAGCCATTGAGCCAATCTCCAGTGCAAATTAGGCAAGAGGCGGAGGTACACCTTCGACAGGTCGCCATTCATTCGCAGAGCAGCATTCACTCACACATTCACACCTAAGGGGAATTTAGATGATTCAATTAACCCAACTTTGGGATTGTGGTGGAAACCAGAGTACCCGGAGGAAACCCACGGAAGCACGGAGAGAACATGCAAACTCCTTCCAGGAAATTCACAGGCGAGCCAGCTACCTTCTAACTGGAAGGTCACAGTGCTACCCACTGTGCCACCGTGCCGTACAGCTGGGCAAATATCAAAATGTTTAATTGCGATTAATCGCATGACTCACTGTGATTAACTGCAATTAATCCAAATTTAATAAATGAATTCCAAAGTATTTGACTGCAAATCTTTATTTGAAAAACAAAGAGTAAAGGGAAAATTATTTATTAATTTCAAGCATATAAAGTCACTAGGACACTCGTAACATATTGAATAGTTACTTTTTCTGGCTTTTGAAGCAAAATAATAATTGACAGGAAAAGAGAGTGTTATTCAGAGAGTGTTAATGAGGTTGATATGCGCATGTTTACGGGGTTTTATCATTAGTGATAATACAGTAACAAATGACAACTAAAAGACATCATTTTCCTTCAGAGAATTTGAAAAAAATTAACGAAATAAACTCATTAAATAAACTCTTCCTCAGAGTCAGTTTAACTCTTTATAAAGATGAAACAAATGCTATCTGATTAGAGGAAATTTTACTATGTAAGATTTTAATGTGTAAACATAAGATTACGAGTCTTTTCTCACATTGAATGAATGGCAAAACTGAGTAGAAAAATTTGCAGTTTTAAAAAGAACCACAATCTTGTGGAAAAGGGAATTTGTGGGCCAAACTGTAAAACAATTCTTCAATTATAGTTCTTAACAAATATGGGATCAGTCATTCTGATTTTGTGCTTTCCATAGACGGCTTTAATTGGTTAAATTAAACAACTTGCCAACAACACAGCCTATGATTGGCTGAAACATTTCTGATTCTTTTACCTCCGAACAGCATAAAACAAGGGCAAAAGCAATCAATGTGGAGGATTTGAAACTCTACATAGCATGAACTTAGATCTGCAAAATAACACACTAGCGGTTGCCAGACTGATTTAAAGGGCATTCATTCAAAAAGAATAATCATTCGAGTATCTTTATATCAGTTTCAGCTTTGCCTCATATTGCGTTGATCATGTTTTATCACATTTTAAAGATCTGTGAATGAAACGTCAATGATTTCTGGTTCTTACAGATATTTCTTTGTGTATGGTGAACAGAAGAGAGGCACAGATTTAGTAAAGGATTAAAAATGACGACATGATTCATAGACTATTTCTTTAAGAGCACAGAATGAGTAGTTTCTCTAAGATTGTTTACATGCTAACTCCTCGTGCTTTTGCATCTGAACAATGCTCTAGTGTTGAGGTGGACAGCAGGATAAATGGCCAAAGGATAAATAGCTGCTGTCATCCACATTTCCTGCTCTTTTCTCCAAACCCCCCAAGAGTGACCAGGAAGCCATTCTAGAGGGGAAACCATCGGTAACTTCCTGTTATGACAGGAAATGCTCCCAAATGTGCTTCCTGACCCTCATGCAGTGGCACCATTAACCCCTTATTTCCAGCGACGTGTGATTTTTGATGTTAAATGTCTGACTGAGATCAAAGAGCACCATGTCCATCATGGCCAATCAGATTTGTTCTAACATTGTTCCTCTTTTTGCCAAGTTAAGTCCACTGCATTGGATTCAACTTGACAGTTTAGCGTGGGGTGTATTGTTCTATGAGTCTGTGTGACTCAGCCGCCAATGGGTGCTCAAGAATACGCTGCACACGCTGGTGTGCGACATCTGTCGCTCTCTGTGCTAGCGCACAAGTGTAATCCAGCTCATGCGGAGCTGAGAAAGGCAGGAGATCTCCCTGCTGGAGTGTGTTTGTGACGTCTGAACACACACTAGCACACACTCAGCCAGCAGAGTGCAGGTATCAGGCCAAACACACAAGCTCCTGCCCTCTGGCTTCTATGTGTGAGTGGAGATGTTGTTAGCTTCTGTGGTATCAGGTTATTGTTAAAATATTCTAATTGTAATGTTAACGATTTGTGTGTAGCTTTTCATACGGTTAAATAACAATTTGGTGATTTAGGACATTACAGCCTTGCTGACGCCCTACCAATGTTACTGTAGATGCCACTCTGCCTGTATTTGAGTGCACACTTACAATTCCATGGCAGATAGATCATTTTTTAACACATCACAATTTCAACTAATGAGCACATCGTCGTTCATAGCTCAATTGTGATTATAGTTTTGATATTCTGGATAATATGAGCATATCACACCCGTCCTTTGTTATCTACACTGGCAGTGATGTTTACCAAGGGTGTTTCCAGATTTTTGCAGATTTATTAAATAGTTCCTATGCCTTTTGAGCCTTTGCTCAGGTTTTAGAAGAGCCTTGAGCCTTTTTGGGAAACATGCAACAAGTTCTTCACACCTGGATTTGGGATCCTCTGCCATTCCTCCTGTAGATTCTCTCCAGTTCTAACAGGTTTGGCCATGAGTGTTTAGGTCTCTTCAGAGTGAGGCCAATTGGTTTAAGTCAGGACTCTGGCTGCGCCATTCAAGAACAGTCACAGAGTTGGTGTGAAGCCACTCCTCCATTATTTTAACTCTTTGCTTAGGGTCATTGTCTTGTTGGAAAGTAAAACTTTAGTCTGAGGTCAGGATATCCTTGTACTTATCATCTTTCCCTGTTTGCAACCAGTTGCCCTGTTCTTGCAGTTGAAACCCCCATAGAATAATTCTGCCACCCCCATGCTTCACTGCTGGGCCTGCGTTGGACAGAGAATGAGCAGGGCCTGATTTTCTGCACACTAGAATTAAAGTAAAACAGTTCTGTCTTGGTCTCATAAGACCGTTTTGGAGTCCTCCAGGTGTTTTTTTCTTTTTGGTAAACTTCATGAGGAGAGATTTCTATTGGGCCACTCTGAGTGGTGGGCTGCAGTGATGGTTGACTTTTTACAGTGTTCTCCTAACTGCCTTTTTGGAGCTTAGCCACATCTCTTCTTTACTTCTCTCACAATGCTCTTCTTCTCCAGTAGCTAGTGAGAAATGTAAGCACCTGAGTTATAAACGACTGTTCCAGCAAAGGGTTTGAATATCATAAGATGGCACCTTATAAAATGTAAACAAACTAGTGTTTTTTTGTTATTATGGCATGTTGTATGTACATTAATATGAGAAAAAAAGATACTTAAATGATTTTAGAAAATGGCTGCAATATAACGAAGAGTGAAAGTATTTACAATATTTTTGGATAAAACTGAGCCTCAGCTGTTGTGCCATCGGTGGTCTGAACATTCGGTAAAACAATACTCACCTGGGTGTTGCTGGAAGCCACTGAACTGGTGGAGGTTTACTTTTTGCATATACACCATTCCTCAGTGGGAATGAGAAGATAAACAGGGTTCACTGTGGATGACAGACTTGAAAACATTCAAATAAGTTCAATACAGTGCATTCACAAGTGCCAATATTCAGCTAAAACTGTATGTTCAATAAAATGAATTTTCAGCTTGAAACTGTGGTTATGAACTCATAGCAGCTGCGCGGACCTTAAATATCGACATATCTGACTAAGTCTGCTCCCAGCAAATATCCACTGTGTCAAAGATGTACAAAATAGGTTGCTTCTGAACCAACATTAGCAGGACATCTCTTTGACATTAAATGTTTGCAGGACTTCTTTTGTTTGTCATTTCTCTTTACGTTCAGTTAAGGAATTCTTTGAAGTTCACTAAAGAAAAACCCTCACAAAAGAGTTCATGGTTGTAACGCATTATAATAGAATTGTAGGCCTTTTAACACTAGGCTAATTCTCCTCTCCTCTCCTCTCCTTTCCTCTCCTCTCCTCTCCTCTCCTCTCCTCTCCTCTCATCTCCTCTCATCCCTTCCCCTCTCCTCTCCTCTCCTCTCATCACTTCCCCTCTCCTCTCATCACTTCCCCTCTCCTCTCATCCCTTCCCCTCTCCTCTCCTCTCCTCTCATCCCTTCCCCTCTCCTTTCCTCTCCTCTCCTCTCATCACTTCTCCTCTCATCACTTCCCCTCTCCTCTCATCCCTTCCCCTCTCCTCTCCTCTCATCCCTTCCCCTCTCCTCTCCTCTCCTCTCATCACTTCCCCTCTCCTCTCCTCTCCTCTCATCCCTTCCCCTCTCCTCTCCTCTCTTCTCATCCCTTCCCCTCTCCTCTCCTCAGGTGACATTCACCAAGAGGAAGTTTGGGTTGATGAAGAAGGCGTATGAGCTGAGCGTGCTGTGTGACTGTGAGATCGCCCTCATCATCTTCAACAGCACCAACAAGCTCTTCCAGTACGCCAGCACCGACATGGACAAGGTTCTGCTCAAATACACCGAGTACAACGAGCCCCATGAGAGCCGCACAAACTCAGACATCGTCGAGGTCAGTACATGCTCCTCTCCTGTCCGGTGTTTGTTGTAGATTTGTGAGGAAGCACGATGTGTTCTTCCCTCAGTAGACGTCTGGCACATGCCTCTCCTCTCCGTAAGAGCGGATCAGCTGGGTTAAAGGATAGACACAGGGACTATCTTCTGAGGATTGAGTTACGTAACAGGTTTAAGAGGGCTCAGCAGGTGTCAGTGTGCAGGACAGGTGCTCCATCAGAGGTTTAAGGTACTGCTTGCTCACTGCTCCTGCTCAGGGGACATGTGCAACGCTGCGAGGTCATAGGTCAAGCTGGGGTTGCTTCAGGTGATGGTCCTGTTGTCCTTTAATCAGGGCCAAGCTTTCTCCCTTCATTCCTTCCGTGAAGCTTGTGGCATATGATGATAAAAGTGTTGATTTGACAGAGGAAACGAAATGTAAATGAAGTGATCACATGTGCCACCGTGATATACACTCGCTTTCTCTTTCGTGTTTGTTGAAAATAAGTTTGGGATTCATAATACTTTAAAATAATTACATCCTAAAATTAAAACAAGAACTTCGCAATAGTGGCTGAATTATTATTAGCTTTAGCATTGGCTTTAACATTTTTTAATTATTTTTATTAGTCACGTACCATTTTTCAGGTAAAGGGAACTTAAAAAAATGAGGGGAAGGTGATTTCGTACTGAATTACTTTTGTGCCAAATAAAACAAAACAAAAAAATTAACTAAACTTCAAATGAACTATTTTATTTTTTTCTGATAACAGTTTGAGTGAGCTGTCAATCACAATCTCACAAGCCAATAATAGTGAATCACGGTTAAGCCCTGCCCTCAATAGAGATTTGTGGCAGAAAGACGGGCATAATTTTGTGATTTGTAAATGAAACCTTTCAAAGTACTATACTGGCAGCTCTTGGTCCTCATTAATTGATAAACATAAACCATTGAATGCAAATGTAAAAATTTGCATGTCATGAAACACAGTGTTGACTGCTAGCTCTGTTTCCCGCCTTGAAAAACATTGACAAAAATCCTGTGCTTCACATCTCGCTTCAGCAACACTGAAATGTAAACCGTGGTTGTGATTGGCTGTTTGTGTAAGACGCCTGGGTTGCTGGGGCAACAAGGAGCTCACAAGAAAGTGTTTCTGTAAGCGTTCCCTTGGATTGGATTTCATCAAATGTCTGGTTCAAATGATCGTCATAGCTACTGTTCCCAGGTCAGAGGCTACAGAAAAGGCTACAGACTGTCAGGCAGGAATAATGATTAAGAAATACAGGAAATGATTAAGTTATTACCATGTTTACTCTGAAGTTGTCTTCTGTTGAAGTAGCCGTACTTTGTAAAACTTTATGCTTTGATTATGTTGAAAAAATGGCTAAAAATGCCCAAAAACAATGATGTGATAAGATTGCAACGTGGATGTCTACTTGTTTCCACCCAAATTCTAAATGTAATTACAAATATCTTCATCAAAATACACTTAACCACACAACACTGCATATTTTTTTAGCAGGACAGGCCTTAACTCCAAATATATTGTATTCATAATTAGTATATATCCTCACATCCTTTACACTTCATATAGAATTTGCCCTCAAAGCACAAGTTTGTGAGGTGGCCAGACACCGAGAAAAACATTTCAGTTTTTTCTTAACACCACTTTTGTTGTCCAAAGAACTATCATTTGATTGCATCAGTCCACAGCACCTTCCTCAAGCAACAAAGGCTTTTTCCACATTCCCATCTCCTCGTGTAAAGTGTGCTGTTTGAACGATGCACAGTGACACCATCTGCAGCAAGATGAGGATATAGGTGTTTGGAGCTGATCTGTGGGTTGACTGTGACTGTTCTCACCATCCTGTGCCTCTGCTTATCTGAGATTTTTCTTCGTCTGCCACTTCGGGCCTTAACTAATTTGCCGCCTCTGGTCTTCCAATTCCTCACAATGTTCCTCACTAGCGTCTGAGACAGCTTTCTGTTTCCTTCCTGTAACAATCATTGGTTTCAGGTAGTCTGAGAGTTGATTGGAGGCTCCCATGTTGCCACTCTTTAGAGAAGATGCAAAGAGGAGAAACACTGACAATTGGCCTCCATTAAATATTTTTTCATGGTTTTCTTCACCTGTTTCTGGAGGCCGAGGGTCACCCAACCAATTTGAGTTTTAATAATTAGTGCCAAATGTATTGAAATCAATGAAATGACAAGGGTGCACACGCCTAATGTTGTTTAAATAATACTTGCACACTTTCCATAAACCATATAAACGTTCACTTCTGAAATATCTCTGCAATTGTCTCCTATATGATATATCTAACTGAAGTTATCCAGACAACCTGTCATCATCCTGAAATTATGCTGAAACCTCCTCTTACAAGAGAGACTTTTCCACTAATGTGATGTAAATTACATTAAAAAAGGGAAAAAAAGTTAAAAGTAAATTAATTAAAATAGATTTTACCAATAAACAGTGCTTGTTAGTTTTCAGCATTTTCAGCATCTTCTGCTGAAAGATTACCAGTTACACATTTCTGCTCTTCAAGCACCTGTCAGGCTGGAGTTTGGGAAGAACGAAGTGGACGGTTCCCAGCGCTTATGGATGAACGGCTCTGGACTCCCCGAGGGAACAGTGGGAAAATATTTCCTCGGGAAAATCCCCTTTCCAGCAAAAACAATCCATTTAAAGGCAGGTTTCTACTTTCCCTCAGTGAGCGAAGGAGAAATGGATCTTACATTTGGGGAAAGTAAATGAAAAAAACTGGAGCAGAATCTTTTTTTTTTTTATTGTGTAACAGTATCAACATATTCCTCAAAATCTCTTTTTTATTTGGTAAATCAAATTTAGTATAGTTTAAAGCAAGAAACCCATATGTGCGCACTTAAATAATGTTACACTTGAGAACATTTCATAACTTTCACATGTTTCCAACTGCATTTATTAAAGAACAAATGCTTCCGCTTTCTTTGAAAGAAATGGTGATAATATTCAAAATTGATTAATCTGAATTTCAAACTGGATTGAGCTTTTTTGATTAAAACCACAATATGTTTGAAAAAATGTTTTTTTGTGTGAACACAATTGCCGCCTAATCACAAAAAATCACAGTTTCAAATACATCAAAATGAACAAACAATTGTTGCAGATTAAAATAAAATACAGGTTTAAAGTGCTCAAAAATGACGTGCTGTTACTTACAAAACACAAGTTAAAAATAAATAAATCAATCATTTGATTTATAATATTCTGAAATTGATTCATTACTTGGTTTGTATTTTTTTGGAACTCAAATTGTTGTGTACACTCCATGAAATCCGAAAAAAGCAGGTTTTGAAAAACTCTAGGTAAATATGTGTGGTCAGCCATGGGAGTGCAGACAATGAGTGCATAAAATTTTAAGACTCATTTTATCACTTCTTTGAAATGGAAAGTTTTAAGAGCAGCATAGTGGTGGGGGATTACTCAGATGCTTCTAAATGTTGTTAATTGTGGTTTCTGATGATCATTGTTAACAGTGGGAGCACAGTCAAACAGCTGCAGATATTGTGGTTCTGAAATAAGGCACAATATCATATAATTGTATGTAATTGTAGTCTATTTACTACTGTTTACAGTTACTTGTAAAAACGTGTTGCCAAAATGATGTAAAATTACTTTTAATGCTGAAAATTAACTAAATGGTTCAGGTTACAGCAGACAGAAACCAATTTAAACATGTTAATGTCTCACAAAAGTCTTTGGGCTGTTGTGACCCCAAGCTGGTTAACACTCTACAAATCTGAGAAAATCTAAAATTGTTTGTTTGAAATGTTTAAGTGAAGCTTTTCAGAAAATATTTTAGAAATGTTTTCTACTGGAGTTTCTGCAATGCCAGTCTGCTCAATGCCAGGATTGCTCTGATTGGTCAGAAATTTGCATATTCATGAGCAAACAGTTGGAAAAAATTAGAGCATCAAACATAATATAGAACAACTAACATGTTTATGTAAAAGGCTGATCGCCTCTGAGTTTTTCATTTTCGAGACCAATATGAATAAGAACTACACTTGTTTCTTCAACGTAATCATAGAAATCAATCGAGAGCCGTCACACTACTGCTATGTGTTGCTGTCTGAGCTGCGCATGGCCCGCCTCATGAGCGCTGAGAAATCAAATCTCCACGAGGCAAATCTGCTGCCCGTTCTTCCAGGCTCGTGTAAGAACCTTGGGATAATCCCATTTGCTCCATTAGCCTAATCTGAAAATGCTCCCTCTAATCCAGTGTGCACTCTAACCCCACGGCGTGCCCCTGAAAGCCATGTTTCCCAGAGCCTACATCACACCCGCTGGGAACAGTTCAGAAGAGAGCGTTGGAGCGAGGAAGGAACACGTTAATTATTTCCAAAGGTCACGCTGGTAATGACTACACGGCACGTTAATGAGATTGAGCAAAGCTGTGTGATAGTATGGAGGAGTGACCTCCTGTGTTTGGGCTTGTGCTTGGGGGCATTAGAGGCAAAATGTTCCCCGCTCCAGGTTCCAGACACCAGCTTTGCTTCTGAAACCGTTCAAAGAAATCTGTTTTGATATGTGACAGATTTCGCTGATTTATGACTCCAGTAGTTCTTCCGTGATGTGAGGAAGCGACTGAGATGTTTCAACTGTAGACTGCCAGCTTTTTCACTGTCTCAGACACAGCATTATTTGAACAAAAAATGTCATTTGAGATTCTTTGAAGCTGCTGAGCTATAATTTCTGATGAGCAAAATTTACATTTCACCTAAAATATCTCGGTATGAGTTTCAAATTTGTTCAGTGGGAAACAAGGAGGTGTAGAGGGTTTAATGGAGATGGCTGAGGACAGAGTAACTTCCTGATTCAGTGTAGCTGTCAATCATATCTGTCAATCACAAGGTCCCCTCTATTTTTTAGGAAATGAAAACAAAAAAACAAAAAAAACTTTGTGGACTCTATCTTTGTCGAACAATCAAAAATCATTAAAACCATTTGTGCCGAACACGGCACTTTAAATCCGAGCAGCCGACCATGTGAGAGAAACATATGTGGTACAATATATTGCAATACAAAATTGTCATTATACATAGCATGGATTGTTGTCTTGGAGTGATTATGGTTCTAGTCACTTCTGAAACTTCTTTACCTTATCTTGTTGTTTTATGTAATATCTACTAAAAGACAATTGTCCTTTTCTCACATTTTAATTGAGAAAGATAGTAAAATTAGCTCTCTCCATCACTTAGAGTAAAGAACGTGCAAACTCCTTCCAGGAAGGTCACCGACGAGCCTCGAACCAATGGATTAAGGAGAAATTGGAGAAGGTTGGAGGAACCAACCTTCTAACTGGAAGGCCACAGTGCTACACACTGGGCCACCAAATTAAATTTTTTTAAATTTTTTCCAATGATGGTTCATTATATAAACAGTTTCAATAGTTGATAAAAAATTAGGGCAAGCAAGAAGTGACAACAATTGTGTTCATTAATTCAAATGTAAATCGCTTTTAATAAAAGCGTCTGCCAAATGAATAAATGTAAATGTGAATGTAAAAATAATATTTTAAAATATTAGTGATGCATATTTTATCATAGATCTAATGTCACGGTATAAATCGTTTCATGAGTAGTGTATCGTTACGCCCCTGCTAAGAATGCGTACCGCTGAGATGGCGTAAGTGACCCATGGCAATAGAAAATGCCAAGCAGATAATACATTGGTCACAATTCTCAGACTTTACACCTAGCAGATTTTTCATATATTCTGAATGAACTGAAAAATTCCTGCCAGGAACCATGACTCCTGCTGAGTCCCGGTGATTCAAAGTCTGAAAACCCCTTCACATAAGTAATTATAGATTTATTGTCTAACCACTGTGCAAATTATTTTTTTGTTAATATAAATTCATTAGCTGCCCAACAAAATGAAAGTATAAAATACTGGATAGATACAGTGTTTCAATTTCATTGTCCATCTCCTGTAAATCATTGCTCCTAAATATATGCACTCAACCACAGAAAAAGTGGCACGTTCAGTTGATCCGTTAAGGAATTTGACCGAAATAGAAGCTCTTTGTTTAGCATTCCTCACCCCTCCTCTTCCTCTGACGGGTGAGCTGGAGTTTACTGCGACACTCGTTTTCTGCCTTTTCTTCTGCTGTGTTTATTTCTTATGGATTCCACTGCTTCTCATTGTTGCTTTAGCAGTTGAGCACATGGGCCACACTTCACTGCTCTCTATCAGGGTGTTGCTCATTTTAAGTATATCTTTGAACTTGGTAAAAGATAACAGTAGACTTAAAGGTTACTTAATTATCAGAAATGAAGTTCAGTTACAATCAGTCGTATGTTTCCGTTTTGTAGTCAAACTGCTCTTAAAGACAACAAAACTCATCTAACATTTCAGGCACTTTGATTTCTGGCCGAGGAACAACCTGTTGTATTGTATGTTGTGTTGCACTTTTAAACTAAAAGTTTGCGGCTGAAAGGGTTGTTTTTGAAAAGCAGGGCTCAGACACAAGCTGAAAAATAAAGACGCAGACGTTCTGAGCTCTGCACGTGTTTTCATCTCCTGCTTCCCATTAGACGCCCGGAAAACCAACGACTGCTAAAAATAGAAGCAGAAGTGCTTAAAATAGCAGCGGCCTGGCAGACCAGCCAAGGAAAAGATGTGTGTGTGAGAGAGAGAGAGAGAGAGATTGGTTGTTTTTCCTCCTGTAGAAAAGCTGACGACTGATCCTTTGTTCTTCTCAAAAAGTTGAATTTCACACCTTTAAAGATCAAAAATAAAAGTTTTTGCTTATACGGAGCCACTTAACTCCTTCGGTTACATTACGTTTCAAGGAATAAAACATAAAATATGTATTTTATAAAATACATACAACCCTGAGGCTCTTTGGGAAAGACTTGATAACTTAGCAGGGGTTTTTTTTAAATAGTGTATATCATTACTTTCAGATACAAACTCTATTTGGTGGAAGAAGTGATATTTTAAATGTGAAAGTCATCTGTGTATCTGTGACATTGTGTCAGTGTTACATACTGAATTGAGAGGAAAGATTAGATTTATTTAGAGTTATCGAAGCCATTGTTGACTCTTCATTATTGTTAAAATCCCTACGCCATTACAATGAACGACAGAAGGCCAAAAAAACATTTTGCTACTAGCCGGGTGCCAGACTGGTTCAGTGTTTATGAAAACGTATTGAAATGATGACCTAACACAGTGTATGTTATTAAATGACTAAATTAATAAAGCAAGTTGAAGTTGAAGTGGAAGTGGACATCGGATCTGACTGCTGATGTATAATGAAGCCAAGGCCCGCTTGCTGCACTGCAGTGAGCTTGAGGGTCTGCCGTGGTGTTGTGGCGAATGTATTATTGGTGGCCAGTGGGTAATTTATTATCATCCCGTCGACCATAGATAATTCATCTGTCTTTGACTCAAGTGCTGTGAACCTATAATAGGGGTGCTTTAATGGAAATTTGACAATGCCAGGATTATGGGATCGAACCCCAGGGAAAGCAAGAACTGTCCACAATAACTGAAATTTCAGTCACTTTGGATAAAAACATTTGTCAAATGCACCAATACTGACATTTACATACATTTATGCAACTGGAATTCGAGTTGTAGTATATCCCTTGAGGAGGTTAAAAAATATGCATATCGCCATTGATCATTGCTTGCTGTCTAGACTTGAGATATTGTTGTTTGAACACATTGGATCATTGTGATGGTGTCCAGTTTGAAGTAGAGAGGTTGTGAGAAGGAGAACCTAAACACATTCATTGAAAAGGTTTGTTAAATGACATATGTCTAAGGAATCCATTGGAAACACCTTCAACCAATCATACGCTTGCTAGCCATGCTCAACTCTCATCAATAACCATTCATACTGGTTTCTCAGACTCCCTCCTTGTTACTTACCTGGAGGACATCTAGGCTTTGGTACCTCTGGAAATCCAAGGCTTCTGGTTTCTGGTCCACGGGTGATTCAGAAGTACCGTTTTTTTTCGCCGTATAAGATGCACCAGCATATAAGACGAAAAAAAAAGATTCTGAACCAAAAACTGTAGTAAAATATTTTATATCAACTGTGTAAAAGTTAACAGCAGTTTAAGAACAATTACATGCCAAACATGTAACATGAACAGTCAGTAAACAGTGAAAGTAACAAAAAAAGGCTGTAATGTTTCATACCTGCTCTTTACGATCCGCGCTATGGTAGGATCGACGAGCAGAGATGTGGGCGATGACGTCAGCACCAGTTCCACCTCTGGTTCTTGTAGAGTTTAAATGCAGCTCTTCTGGTTGATTGAGGAATGTTCTTGTACTGTAACGTCTTTGTTAAATAAATGTTGGCTTCAGACGTATTCCTGACCAGTGGGCTCCTTGGTTCAAACTCAGATGGGACCCTGCTCTTTCTTCTACAAGATGGGGCCAGTAGAGACCTTCACAAAACAGCTGTTCAGACAGTGTCAGTCTAGGTCCTTCTTTGTAGTTCATGATTTCTTGTGTGGCCTGCTACCAGCATTAGACACTAGAGTTCACAGCCATTATTTTATCTATTGATCTGTTTATTGAACTTAACAAAAGTAATTTGGACCTTAAAGTCTTAATCTTTCAAGCACTCAGGTATCTTCAGAGTCTTTCTTTGACCAATTGCAGTTGCCCAGTAATTACGCACTTGACTGTGAAGAGCCACATCTGATCAAATACTTTTGCCCTCACTATAAGATTTAACCATTGAATTATCACATACATTTTTTTTACATGTGAGAATCCCATTTTGTTTACGTTTTTTTTGGAATCACACAACCATACTGTACATGTGAGAGGCGTGAAATAAAACCAGTGGTGTTTATGAGTTTACTGAGCGGTGAATAATCAGACTCCATCACGCGAGCTGCTGGTGCTTTACATCGCTGGTCATGTGACACTCCAGCACAGCTCTTGTTTGTTAATATATGGGGGACAGTATGGTTATTATTCAGGTTGAATTACGACAGATGCAGCTCATCTGAACACAAAGCGGCTCACTGTGGCTCTCTAATAGACTCCAGAGGCTCTCGATCACCAGACTCAACTCCATCTAATACCAAACACCTCTTTATTCCCCTGCTGCCTTTGCCCCCTCACGGTAAACATCAAGCAACAATTGAAGTGACCTCAGCTCAACTTAACTGCAAGTAAATAAAGATAAATGTCATTTTAAAAGCAAAACAAGTCACTACATCAGGTGTTTAAAGAAAAATATTAACCATTAAACTTTAAACTTTAACTGATTAGCATTAGATGTGTGAAATAACGGTTTGAAACATGGTTGCAAAAGAGGTCATAAAAGTTGAAAGTTGAAACTCGAACCTTCAGCTCCCTCCACAGATTTACCATAAAATTCCAGGACTTTTGTTTCTTGTGGGTACATTTTTGCTCAATAGTTTACATACACTGTCAAAATGTTTGATTTCTTGGCATTTTTTAGAAAATTTGAATGATTACACTTTTTTTTCCACTGATGTTTAGTGGTCGGGTGAATTCATTTATTCTCAAACAACTATGTTTACTCTTTTAAACCATGATGACAACAGAAACCTTCCAAATGACCCTGATCAAATGACAGCCTCCATGATGTTAAACGATCGATGCAAATCTTCCTCTTGTATCCTTTGATAAAATGCTGTTTTCATCTTCTCATCGTTTTTTTAAAAAGTTTCCTGTGCCTTTGGACCTCACACATCCCCAAAACAAACTCCCCATCGCTCAGAATTGATGAAAAAAACAAACCCCACTTCACTGTAATTTTATGACGTTTCACAAAACAGCTCCACCCTCGTTCTGATTTAAGATACACTAATATATTATATAATTACTGTGACGTGGAAAAACCGCCGCATTAGCAGAAAGAGCCTGGCATTCTGTTTTAATTGAGATGTTTGGATTCCAGGCCACTCTTCCAGTTCCTGAAGTATTGGAAACACATTGGTTCCCTTTATACTGTTGAAATTACTCTTGTGGGTGCATTTAACTCCAAACACACAGCACTCGGTTAAAGACAGGCTCTTTGATTGGTTATTAAAGGCTTGTGAGAGCATCAAAGTATGACAATTACCCAGAACTCCCCAGGGTGGCATTTACCAAGTGCTGCCCAGCTGCTGTGGTCGAAGCAGCTGTTGCAGAGAGCACACGCTTCCAGGGTTTGACAAAGTCTGAAAATATAATTCCTCAACTCTAATCCCAATCATTTTTAACATCACGTTCCTTTTATTTATTTTTTTTTTATCTAAAGCTGTGTCTGATTTGAAAAGTGTAATTCTGTGCTGGAAACCAGGAACTCTTGAGAGTAACCGACATGTAAAAACAACCAGAAATTAAATCAAAACAAAGAAACGAGATGTTTTATAAAATACCCCCTTACTTTTTTTTTTGCAAACATGTTGATTGATGTAGATTGCATCTCTAGCAACAACTTAGACTAGTGGACATTATTATAAGCCTCTTTTTAGATTTGTAAACTTTTGTGTGGTCATTAATGGTCATGGGAAAAATACCCCAACTATAGTTTTTTTTTCCATTTTGCAACCCAAACAGTTTCTGGTATGAACTGCTAGCTCCTGTTCTTAATGACTACTTTACTTTTGAGCTTGAGGTTCACCGCTGTCTCCTGGGCTCCACTCCTCATTAAAACAGCACCTCATGCCCATCCCGTGTGGCACACGCTGCCCTAGTCTGCCCAAATTCAGACATGGTGCCCTAGATAGTGTGTTCACTGTAACCTTCAAATGAAGGAGGATTAGTACAATAACATTCTGTACATGGAGGCTAATCCGGGCTAATGTTTAGGGCTTCTTGTGAGGCCCCCTTTAATGGCCTTTGCAAACCATTTCAGGTTTTCAAAGAAAACAACTTGCTTTTTCAGCCTCTACCCAAGTGAAATGGTTTTATTTGAGATATTTACATCGCTAAGTTGATGGCTGGGTCACTGAAATGAATCAGTTCATTAATCAGCGCTGATCTTTGCTGGTTGTAGTGCTGTATGGGAAGACTCTGCACCCGTCTAAGCTCTGTTTTAGGGACTGGTCCCTGTGTTGATAAACCAGACTCAGCTGGTTCGAGAAACATCATTCCTATCAGATCAAAAACAGTCTACAGCAGTTTGTGTCAATGTGTGTTGGCTTCGGTCAGCCTGAAATGTTTTGCTTAGTTTCTACTGGTCCCTGTTGCTCTGTTCTACATTTCTCTGTGTGTCTGCGATGGAGCCATGTACTGACGTTCAGTGTAGGGTTGCATCCACAGACTCTAAAATAACCTTCTAGGGTCATGCATCTCTCCTGAGGCTGGGATTGGCTGAAGCCTCATCTCTGGCTCCACCCCTTGATGGATTTGAAGGGACAGGTGCACGGTGCCCCAGAAGACAGGTGAAGATGCCGGGGATGAGTGACATTACTGTGGGCTGGATAAGAAGACATCATGAGCTCTGGCACTTTTCCTCATAGTTTAACCTCTGACGGAGACAGAAAAATGTTCCAAAGTTCAAATTCAGAGCTGGTCAATCTATTGCTGGACGAGGGCTGTTCAGTTAAAACTGTCCGGCTACATGCATATATGCAGTGCTCAGCATAAATAAGTACACCCCCTATAAAAATGTAATCAGTAGCTCAAAGAAAAAAAAACATTTCCTGTGATTTCTTGAAAACTTTAAACTAAGGTTAATAATCTAACTTAAATCACAAAATCTTCATTCATTTTTCAACCCGCTTATTCCCTTTTGGTGTCACGGGGGTCTGTCCCTACACCTTAGACTGGTCGCCAGTCCATCGCAGTCAAAATCTTCAGTTTACTCAAATATGTTTAAGCAACAAAAACTTCAAAATATTGTATCTTGTACGAGCACTGCTATTTTTAAGGACTGCACCAAGTCTTCTAGGCATGAAATGAATAATCTTCTTGAATCATCTTCTTCAGCATGGGCCCTAGAAAATTCTAAGAGTGCTTTTATGTGGCCTTTAGAAGAGACTTCCTTTGTGGACGATACTCATGCATGCCATTCCTCTGCAGTGTGTGCTGTAGGGTGTCATAGGAAAACGTCACTCCAGTTTGGCTTTCTCCTGATCTAGATGATTTTCTACAACCCTTCTCAACAAAAGACACTCCTGTCGAGGTGTTAACTTCTTCATTCCTCTCTGTACGATAGTTCCATCTTTCTACTTTTTGTACAGTATTTGACTGATGTGTAAAGCTTTGCTGATCTTCTTTCAGCCATCACCTTTTTTTGTTTTCACTCCTTCTACCTGTTATCAGTCAAAGGCAAAGCCATTGCTCAGCAATGTATCAGTTTTTAAAGATGAGTTTGAGGTTTATAAGAGATCCTGTTGCAGATTGTACAACCACACAACTGTTATTTCTATGATCTGCACCGATTCTTAAAAATTTTATCTCCATTTTACTGAGCATTCTTTTAACCCTTCTGTTGTGTTAGGGTCAAAATTGACCCGTTTTCAAGTTTGACTGTGTAAAAAGTACACTTTCCTTTTTTATCCTGGAATGAGGCTTCATCTAATCCTCAGACACACATATTTAAATGCAGCAAAAGCAATTTTCACAATTTTAGTAAATTCTAAACGGCTCAAAAAAAAAAAGTTACATCTGTGGTGTTACGGGTCCAAAATGACCCGGTAGAGAATTCTGGCTTTTGTATGCATCACTTAAAAGCTACGGGTTTTCCAAATGATCAATTATGGTCCAATATGCACAGTTATGGCCCACATCATCATACACAAACACATACGCACACACACACACACACATGCACACACACACACACACACACACACACACCCACCCACACAGGCCTCTTTCACATGCATAGGTACAGACATGTACACACACACACACACACACACGCACACACACACACACACACACCACCCCTCAAGTGAACTCAAACTTTACATTGTTCATAAACACTGGCACATACAAAGAGGGTTTGGGATATAATCAGTTGAATTCTGTATGAGCATCTGTTAACATGAGAAAAAGATATACTGTTCATGAGGCACTGGGTCGTATCTTTGCCAATGATGGTGATCCTGAGAATAGAGGGGAAAGTGAAGCTAAGGAGGATGTGTCTGAGGATGAGGTTCTGTGTGACCCTGAACAAGACCAAACATATGAAGAGGACCCAAATGTCACAGATGATCAAAGACAGGTTTTCAAGTCAAGAAAAGGTGACAATTCATGTTTATCAAGCCCTCCTCAAACCCATTCCAGGACACCGATAGAGAACATCCTCAGAATGACTCCAGGGCCTACTAGATACGCTGTGTCACACGCCCAAGACATCAAGTCAACGTTTGAACTGTTCTTTCCACAATCTATTCAGAAAATCCTACTTGAGATGACCAACATGGAAGGGAGAATTTGCTGATAGCTGGACAGAGATGGACAAAACACAGCTCGATGTCTACATGGGACTGTTGCTTCTTGTGGGGGTATACAGATCCTGTAATGAAGCTACGGCCAGTTTATGGGATGGTGAATCAGGACGTCCTATTTTTCATGCCACAATGTCGTTTCAAGCCTTTCATGTGTTATCAAGAGTGCTACGTTTTGACAACAGGGAAACAAGAGTTGCTCGTCGTGAGAATGACGAGCTTGCTCCCATTAGGGAGGTTTGGGACAAATGGGTGGAAAATTGACCCTTTGTATACAATCCTGGGCCAGAAGTGGACAGTGGATGAACGGTAATTCCCATTCAGAGGCCACTGTTCCTTCAGGCAGTACATGCCAAGCAAGCCTGGACAATAAGGTACCAAAAAATGGGCAGCATGGGAAGCAAAAACTGCCTATGCATGGAATATGCAAATATCCTGGAAACCTGAGAGTGGAGTGTCAGAGAAGTTTATCGATGTTCTTTTTATGGTTACATTGTTTGGTTAATTGGCATGGTTAAATAGAAATTTGTTTTATGACAAAAAAATGGACTTGTTGTCTTTATCCTACCATTTATCTATGTGGGTCCGTTTTGACCCGAAACACCAAAGATGTTACTATTGTTGATAATTTAAAATAATAATAAAAAAATAAAAGAAAACTTTGGTAGGTGTACTCTAATATTAGTTCCCTTTCAGTCGGTCCCGGAGACGTTAGTCGGGATTAGACCGACTGAATGGGAGCGAATCACCGTGAGAGCGACTGACGAACATATCAACGGGCAAATTAATTTGCAGGCGAAGGTGATTGATTAGCAATCAGCCGGGTATAAAGCCGGGCGTGCCTAAGCCTCCAGTATGCAATTTTCCTTCGGAGCTGACTGAGTGAGACTCTCTCTCCTGAACTTTGACGCTTCTAGCTTGAAAGATCAGCAGGTTGCTTACCTCTTGGCTCTTTTGGTGTGACCTCTGCTAGCTCAGAATAGCATGCAACCAACAGTCAGCACCTCGAAGATCTTCTCAGGCAAGCCTGTCCAGTGATTCAGCCGTTTTCTCAGTATCCTGTCCATTTTTCACGACACGATGAGCAAAGCGTGCACTATTCCTGGCTGTTGTGGGCTTCTCGTTGAAAAGACGGTCACGGGAGTTGCGCGATGTGTTTGGTTTCCAGCACACCGACGCGGCTCTCGTGAAGCGCGAGTGTTTGCATTGCAGCACTCTGCTGAGTCGCACGCGGAAGTTTTGGGTAGAGCGGCGTCAGGTGATTCCTCGCGTCATCCCCAAACACCGAGCGTGCTTCCCGTCTGGTCTGCGGGTGAATCGGACGGCGCTTCGGTGTCGCCCGGTACCTCGTATGATCCTGTAAACGATCTGCTCTCCCACGCAGCATCGGAAGGGGCGCGGCTTTCGGTTCTCCAGTTCGGCCTGCCTCCTTCGGGATTGCAGCCGAGCTGGAGCCGGAGGCGTTCGCGGTGCTCTCACAGCCGCAGCCTCGATCGGCGGGAGGTGACTCCTCCCCCCCGAGTCGATGCTGTCACGGCTGGAGAATTGGTGGCTAGGCAGGCGCCGGGACAGGTTCCCCGCATACCGCTAGTGCCTTTTTCTCCCCGAGAAGCACGAGGAGCTCACTAATTCTGGCAGGCTCCCCTGCCCGTCAGGGGATTGAGCTCCTCCCTCTTCACCACTCTGGTCAATGCAGCAGATACGGGTTACTCTTCGATTCCCCGAGTGGGTAGGTTGTCGCGGTGCTTACCCCGACAGCGCTGCTGCTTGACGGTCTCGTTCGGGTGTTCCCGCCAAAGCTGGGAGGTCTCATCAGTCCTGATGATGAGAGCTTATTCAGCTGCGGGTAAATCTGCTGCATTATTGCATGCTATGGCGACCTTACAGGTCCTCCGTGTCATGCACCAGGGTGGTGGTGACCAGCAGTCTCTCTGAGACTCGCTTTCAGCCGCTGATTGTCGCCTCGTGCTACAAGATCAGCCGTGCTGAACATCGGTCACGCGATGTCCACGCTTGTGGTCCAGGAACGCCATCTGTGGTTCGAGCAGGCTTCAATGCGTCCCGAGGACCGATTTTCGGCTTCCGTACGCGCCTGTCTCCCCGGATGGCCTCTTTGGCGTCGCCGTGGAGATTTTCGTCAAAGGTCTCCACGATCAGGAGGCAGGCGGAGGGTCTGGGTATAGTTCCACGCCAGAAGCAGCAGGCGTTGCTTCTGGACCGGAACCCTCTCCGCCTGTTCGCTGCCAAAGAGTACGTCTCCTGCCTTGGTTTACTCCTTCGACCTCTGGTCCGGGGAAAACCCCTGCATGCGGAAGACGGAGCCAACCTCTGAGGTTTTCGAAAGCAGACGAGGGTTTCTAGTGAAGCTCCCCTGAGGTTGGCGACTCGGGAGGAAACGAGCTCTTCTTTGGGTCTGGTATTCGACCCAGCTCTCCCAGGGGGGGGGGAGTCCACCACACACTCCTCGCTGCCGTCCTCCGGGACGGCGGCACCCATTGTGTCAAAGATAGAGCTCACTTCCTCCCGAGAATGGCGGTCTCGCATGCCCGACGGTCTGGGGTTCCTCTTCCTCGGTCTCCGACGAAGATCCCGACATGGGCCCGAGCCCCGCTGGCCATGGCAGAGAGCGCGGGGGCACACCACCCCTGCCCTCATCTGACCATCTCCCAGGGTCCTTCCCTGGTGATTCCGCCCACAAGTCCGCCTCCGGGCGGCCCCGCCATGGGGACCATCGGCACGTCCCGACCACGACCCCTGTCAGCTTACCTGGGAGCCTGGCGGAAGCTTCCCGGGGTCTCACAGTGGGAGGTCCGGACAATCCGGCAGGGCTACACGATTCTCAATTCGTGTCCGCCCCCAGGTTTCGAGGTGTGCTTCACCTGTTCCCCGAACAGGCGCCTCATTCCTGCGAGAGGAGATCGACGCCCTTTTAACAAAAGGTGCGGTCGAGCCGGTACCCCCAGCCGATATGGAACGAGGGTTTTACAGCCCATACTTCCTGGTCCCCAAGAAAGCAGGCGGGCTGCGACCAATCTTGGATTTGAGGCGCCTAAACCGGCACCTGGCCAAGTACCGGTTCAAGATGCTGACGGTCCGCTGCATTCTACCATGCATCCGTCCTGGAGATTGGTTCGCAACAATCGACCTGAAGGACGCGTACTTCCAGGTAGAAGTGGTTCCAAGGCACAGACCCTTTCTAAGGTTCTGTTTCCAGGGCCATGCTTACCAGTACAAGGTCCTACCCTTCGGTCTTGCCCTATCCCCTCGCACCTTTACGAAGGTTGTCAGGGCCGCGCTAGCCCCGCTCCGCCGGGCAGGCATTCGGATCCTGGATTACCTCGACGACTGGCTTCTCATAGCCTCGTCCAGAGACCAGTTGATCCGACACCAGGGCAAGGTGCTTTCGCACTTAAACCGTTTGGGTCTGAAGGTCAACTGGGAAAAGAGCCACCTCACCCCCGTGAGAGTCATCTCTTTTCTCGGGATGGAGCTGAACTCCGAGAGCATGCTGGCGCGATTATCGGTAGAACGCACCAGGGCCTTGCTGACCGCACTCTTCGCGGTGTCCTCCCGACCAGTGGTCAGACTGAAGTTAATTCAGAGGCACCTGGGGCATATGTCAGCTGCAGCCCCAGTCATTCGACTCTGGCTCCTGCGTATGCGACCACTGCAGCAATGGCTTCTCTCGCGAGTTCCGAGTTGGGCATGGCGTCAGGGAGCGCTACGTCTGCCCACGGCAGACATGCTCCCTTACCTGAAGGTCTGGAAGACGGAGTGCTTCTGAGGTCTGGGGTGCCTCTTTCGAGCCACCCCAACCGTGTGGTGGTCACCACCGATGCCTCCAAGACTGGTTGGGGCGCCATGTGCGGTTCCCACCGAGAGTCCGGTGCCTGGACCGGAAGACACTCTTGCTGGCACATAAACCGTCTCGAGCTAGTTGCAGTCATTTTAGCGCTACGGCGCTTCTGCCCGCTCCTCCGGGGGCGGCACGTGCTGGTCAGGACTGACAGCACTGTGGTAGTAGCGTACATCAACCACCAGGGCGGTGTACCCTCCCGCTTCCTGCACTACCTCGCCCAACAGCTGCTCCTCTGGAGTTAGAGCGACTTCCGTCGCTCGAGCCTTCATATCCCTGCGGAGTGTAACAGGATCGCGGTTCCGCCGTCCAGATTCCACCCCTCGACAGGAGATTGGCGACTCCATCCTCGGGCTGTTTAGCAGATTGGGACATCTTCGGCGAGGCCCAGGTACCTGCTGCCTCCCGTGTGAATACCCATTGCCGGCTCCTATTCCTGTCCCTGGCTCCTCTCGGGACAGATGCGCCGGCTCACTGCTGGCCCGGGAACAAACGCTTATGTGCGTTTTCCCCAGTGAAGCCTCCTAGCACAACCTCTGTGCATGGTTAAGGGGGACGAGCGCGGGCTACTCTTTCGCCCTCTTCTGGCCGAACAGAGTATGGTCTCCAGACCTCTCTGCGCTCGTGACAGCCCCCCCTTGGCCGATTCCCCCTGAGTCCAGATCTGACTCAAGGGGGGGGATACAGGCACCCGCGGCCAGACCTCTGGGCCCTACTTGTATGGCATATCTGTCCGCGGTGGACCCCGAGCCTCTACCACCCCTCGCGGTGACTACCTATACCATGCGTTAGCCCCCTCCACTGAGTGTGCTACGCTGGCAAGTGGGGTCGGTTCGTCGAATGGTGCTCTTCCCGCCAGGAAGACCCCGGGACATGCCCCATCTGAGTCGTGTTGACCTTCTCCAGGAGAGGTTCGATCGGGGGCTGTCCCCATCGTCCCTCTAGGTCTACGCCGCCGCTATTTCTCCTTCCACCTCCGGGTTGAAGGGAAATCAGTGGGCAGCCACGCACTATGGTGAGATTTCTCAAGGGGGCTAGGCGCCTCCGGCCTCCTAGACCACCCTCCATTTCTCTTGGGACCTCTCCGTCGCCCTTCGGGGCTGCGGAAGTCACCTTTTGAGCCCTGGCATTTGGCAGAGCAGCGTGTCCTCTCACGGAAGACCGCACTCCTGCTTGCTTTGGCCTCAATTAAGAGGTTGGGAGATCTCCAGGCACTGTCCGCCGACGAATCCTGCCTGGAATTCGGCCCTGGTGATTCTCTGGTTACCATCAGACCCAGGCCCGGATTCATCCCCAAGGTCCCATCCGTCCCCTTCCGGGACCAGGTGGTGACCCTGCAAGCTCTGCCCCGGGAGGAGGCAGAACCAGCCCAGGGTTCGTTATGTCCTGTGCGAGCTCTCCGGATCTACTTGGACAGAACCCGGGAGCTTCGTCGCTCCCAGCAGCTCTTCATATGTTTCGGAGGCCAGCGTAAGGGTTCCGCTGTCTCCAAGCAAAGGCTTGCCCACTGGCTAGTGCGGCTATCCACCTAGCTTATGAGGCGTGTGAGGTTCCCTGCCCTCTCCATTTGAGGGCCCACTCCACTCGCGGCATCGCTGCCTCGTGGGCGTTGGCTAGAAGGGCCTCACTCGCCGACATTTGTAGAGCTGCGGGCTGGTCTACACCTAACACGTTCATCAGGTTGTACAACCTTGATGTAGGCTCTGTTCCCTCTGCGGTCCTGAGTGGTGGCAGTCACCCTTAGGGGACGGAGCAGGTGTAAGCTTGCAGTACTCTCCTCGTCATCGGGAGAAGTACACCTTTCTAAGAGCTCCCCCTTTGGGTGGCTCTCCCATCCTCCCCCCTTCGGCATCTGACTGAGCGGAGCAGTCAGCGCTGCCAGGTTCCGTGTGGTGGCTTTGCTCCGGCCTGGTCCCCGCAGAACTAGGGTACAGATCTGGGAGTCCCTCTCTGGCGCTCCCTTTCTATGTTCTTATACAGCTCCCCCTTCAGGTGGCTAGTATGAACCCGTTCCGTTACTCCCCTTGCTTTGGCGCGTAACGATGACTTCCGTCTCTGCCTCCTCTCTCTTGCAGAACGATGACCCGCTGGTAGCCCTTCGGGCCTCGACGCGATCTCCGCCACTCCTCCCTGCGGGTCGAGGGGTGCCTCCTTCTGGTCGTCAGCATCAACCAAGTACAGCAGATGCTCTCAGTGTTGGACGACTTCCCCGTCAATGAGTATTCCGGGCAGGGGCAGAAGGAGTTCCCATTCAGGTACTAACGGCCTCTTACTAACCCCTCTCTTGGGTTTAGTGCCGACCTGTCTGGATGGACTTCGGGCATGGCCCTTTACAGAGGCTCCCATTCAGTCGGTCTAATCCCGACTAACGTCTCCGGGACCGACTGAAAGGGAACGTCTAGGTTACTTGCGTAACCCCACGTTCCCTGAATAGGGAACGGAGACGTTACCCTTCGCCATGCCCTGGAAGTCATGGATCTGAGGTAAGCTGGGAGGTAAGTGGGTCCAGCTCCTCGGAAAATTCCATACTGAGGCTTAGGCACGCCCGGCTTTATACCCGGCTGATTGCTAATCAATCACCTCGCCTGCAAATTAATTTGCCCGTTAATATGTTCGTCAGTCGCTCTCACGGTGATTCGCTCCCATTCAGTCGGTCTAATCCCGACTAACGTCTCCGTTCCCTATTCAGGGAACGTGGGGTTACGCAAGTAACCTAGACGTTTTTAACAGATATACAGTTTATTTATACTCATTCTATAAGAAAAAAATATATATTTAGTGAATTTAAACAGTTTTTGCAATCAAAAACGAGTGGTATATTTTAAAATACTGTGTCTGTGGAGCCAACTAAAAACAATTCCCACACTGGTGCCATTTATATGAATACATACTAAGCCAGCATTTAGCTGAAAAACAAAATTAGAAGAAAACTGGTGATTTTAAACATTTTCAAGCATTTTTAAATCACGGGTCCAAATGGACCCGCTAACACCACAGGTGTAAACAGGTTTCTAACACAACACAAGGGTTAAAAAAGCTCCTGTGTAGTGGGTTAGCTGGACACAATTGAAATGCACGTTTACACCGGAGCGCAACAGTCTCCCAACCCTCCCCTCTCTATCCCAAGCCATTTCCTTTTTCCCTCAAATGCCTTGTCTATAACATTTATAAAGGTACTGGTCCCACAAAAGTGACAGATAGTGAGAAACAGAGCTGTAGCTACAGGATATACATACTTTTTAGACTGGGAAACTCAGATCATTGTTGTCTGAGCAGAGTGGCTGGATGGTATTGGTTTTCAGACACACAAAGAGGCACAAAAACGTTACTTTTTTCTTCTCAACCACCCTTATATCGCAAACTTGCACAAATATGTTTTTGTATCGAGTTATAAGTACCCTATCCATTAATTAATTTGTACTCTGGTGTGGCAGAAACGCTGGCTACTGAAGAAAAACCCTTGTGTAAGGAATGTCGAGAAAACATTTCTTCCATAAAATCATCCCATTTCAAGGGTAGACTCCTACTCTACTCTGCTGAATGACGAAATACAACCTTTATAAAAAAAGAGTTGATTAGAAATCAAATGTTGATTAGATACAATTAAAGCTTTAAATTCATGAAATATCTCAAAACGGGAGCCCAAGTTAAGAGTAATGTGGGTAATTTCAGCCAATCTAGCATCCACCGATCTGCATTTCAGAATCTAAGCAGGGATAGTAATTACACGGGAACCTTTGGATATTTCTACTTTAGCCGGTGACACAGTCAAGGTGCCGATGATTGGATTTGATTTGGGTACGGGACAGCTTGTGACAATTCCTTCAAAAAAATATGTTTAGAAAAACTAGGTGAGAAGTAGTTGTTCTGAACTTCTAGATACTATACACACTTCACATTTTCCACACAATTGATTAAAATAGATTGCAGAGCAAGTATTTGTATTAAATACCTTTGTATTTGTGCCAATGACTGCAGCTGAGAACAAAGATCAAGGAGCGTATAAGTCAGAAGCAGCAGAAAGCTGGATTTGTTTTCAGACAGGGCCCTCGTGTGGTCAAATGTAGTGCAGCTCTCATCACATTAAAAACAATGAAATGGCTCTAATGTAATTCGTAGTATAATAATACAGAAAATATGCGTATGCATTCATTGTTTGTATCCTGTAGGTGAATGTTTTTCAGCAACTGTCTCAAAGTTTGAAGATTTTTTTGATTGAGGATGCGTTTGTGTGTTTCAGACTTTGAGGAAGAAGGGTCTGAACGGCTGTGACAGCCCTGACCTCGATGCTGAGGATTCGGGTCACAGTCCTGAGTCTGAGGAGAAATATCGTAAAATCAACGAGGATATCGACCTGATGATCAGCCGCCAGAGACTCTGCGTTAGTACTCGTGCTTTTTCACTCACCGTCCAGTGCCTAAAGATACTTCAATATTAAATCTTAGCACCACTGGTTTGCTTACCCCGCAGTCGATTATTCCTCACATTACAAAATGTTTACCTCGAATCAATGACAGCCGGCCATGCACAACACAGAGACCCAAGACGTATTGTAGTAGACAGGGGCGCCACTATTTATTCAATGGTTTGTTGCGTGAGAAACTCACTAAATCATGCCCTCGACTCACACAGTTGATGCACGACCATCTAAACAATGATGGCTGCCTCCACAGTATTGTGAACAAACAACAGCGGAGCTTCATAAACAGTGTGTTTTTTTCTTCTCTGAATGATTTAAATGTTTGGTTAAATTCCTTGTGTTTGTAGGCTTTGCCACAGTCGAGTTACGAGATGCCTGTGTCGATCCCCGTGAGCAACAGTTTGATTTACAGCCACCCCGGAGCAAACCACAACCTACTGCCCCTCACACACCAATCACTCCAGAGGAACAGCCTGTCCCCCGCCGCACCACACCGACCCCCCAGTGCTGGAAACACAGGTACTGGGGAAACCAACATAAGAAATACATAAATGCAAACACACACAAGCTCAAGCTCACCACGTGTACATGAGAATGCTGGCACCTGGCAACCCAAGACATATCTTATGACCTAAGTGTCTAAACTCAATGTCTACATACCAGTTTCTCTCAGTCTGGGCTTGTGATACATGGGCTGCTTTCAGCTGAATCCTAGGGTTAAAAACACGGCATGTTTAGCCAAAGAAGACCCAGAAGATCAAAGTATTTTTGAGCTGGATATGATCTATCAAACACATTTGGACATGAAGGAAAGCATACAGATGTGGTAGATGATGTAGTGCTGTTGTGCCCTTTCTCATGCAAAAAAAAAAAAACGACTTCACAGTCATTTGGTAAAGTGTATTATTGCAGGACTAACATTGATCTCATTTTGATGAGTTTCAAATTCATTTTCTCTTTGCACTGTCCTTAGGAGGCCTCATGGTGCCAGATATGGGCAGTGGTGTGGGCACCAGCGCTGGTAAGATCTGAGGTTAAACTTGCGTTTTTAGTGTTTATTCTTTCATCCTCTACCTCTCCCTGATAGCAAACTAAAGGTCTGCAGCAGCCTATCACAGCTCAGATTTGTGAATCTTATTTGGTGATGGTGTGAGCACCCACTTTAATGGGCACCAGCAGACCTCAGCATGTTGTTTATTCATTGGTAAAAGCCTTGATTGATGGATGAAGGCAGATGTAAAATCCTCTGTCCTTCAGGAAACTGTTTGGGTAATCAACGTGTGTCTCCGGCGCTGTTGGTGTCCCCAGGAAACATGAACAAGAACCTGCAGAAGTCTCCTCCATCCATGAACATGAGCGGCAGGAAACCAGATCTGAGGGTGCTGGCGCCCCCCGCTGCCAAGAACACCATGCCCTCTGTGGTGAGTCTCACAGGAAACACAACACTGCTGCTCAGAACACAGTGTCATCCGGGGCGAAAGATTTCTAGGGGGTTTCTGGGGGTGGGGTAGACAAGAAGAGCTTCAATGGTCACACATGTAACGCTCTCCTGTGTTCTTTTAACCGCACCCCAGTCTGAGGATCTCGACCTGCTGCTGGTAAGTCTCAGTAAAAATCACATGTGTGTCGGTTGTTTAGTGAAACTGTTTGTAATTGTTCTTCTTTTGTGGGTGTGCTATATACATAATTATATACAACTGTTTTTAGATTTTGGGCAACAAAACATCACTGACAACTCCCTAGCAACTAAAATGTGTACCCTAGCAACCAAATCTTCTGAAGTCTATCTAAGCTTTGGTAAATTACAGACATAGGGGTTAGTTTATGGAACTTATAGTGACATAGGAAACGTTATTTTATGTCACTGGCTGCTCCTTAGCAACCTGACATATGATTAAACAAGGAACTCCAGGAACTGACTGAAGAGGAAGCAATCGGACACATGACGGTGTCGTCATGTGTCCGATTGTGGACCAAAACCATGTGGAGACCAAAACAAACCACAAAGATGGGAACAGGATTACGATTACGTGCACCCAGCAGACTCAGTGACAAACAGTGGAGACAGGAGAGTGAAGGAACTAATGGAAATGGAAATAGAGACAGTCCAGCAAACACTGGTCCGGCTGCAGCGTCTAGTCAATACACACAATCTGTCGACTTTGAAATGCATCAAAAAGCTCTAGTACATGCCTACTCCATTGACTTTGCTTGAATATATAGCTGATACTTTATATTTTTATACATTTTAATCCCAAAGCAATTCAGTCATGTGCTGAGGGTGGTTAAGGTTTTGTCGGAGTTCTCTGTTTGGAGTTTGACCATTACCTTTCCAGACCTCTGACTGTAAGGAAATTTGGTATGTGGTAGGGGTGTAACGGTACGCTAAAATCGTATTCGGTTCGGTACAGTGTCTTGGAGAGTTCGGTTCGGTTCATTCGGTTCGGTACAAAAAAATAAGAACTTACATAATCTTTATTTTGAAAAGCTGCCAATACACAATAGAATTCTTGCATAAAATAAATAAAAGTGACACATTTGGGTGATATTTTAAATAAATTGCACTCTTTATAAAGAAAAACACATTTTTTTAAATAAAAAAATGAAATACTGCAACTAGTTAGGACCTGAAAACTTTTAACACTAGCAACAGCTTCAGCTTATATATCAACAAAACTAACTATTCAAGTTTTAGGCTAAAAAGATTAACCTATCCACATTTTCTGAAGAGAGCATAGATCTGGGTGCAGTGACAATATCTCCAGCAGTAGAAAATGTTAGATGTGTTGCCTGTCCGATCTCCGTGGAACAATGTCGGCATACAACTTTAAATTTATCCACTCGTCTATCCCCGTTATGTATTTTAACAGGGAAGCCAAAGGCGATTTTCCGCACGGACGCTATTGAGTGTCGCACAGTACAGCTGCATGTCACTCAATAGCGTCCGTGCGGAAACTCGCCTAGGAACATTGTTCCGCTGCGCTTAATATCGCGCTAATAATACATTTATATTATTTAATAAAAATACCGAATACCGAAACGGTACGCAAGTGTCCCGAACCGAACAGGCCGTACCGAAACGGTTCAATACATACCGTGAACCGTTACACCCCTAGTATGTGGACCTTTCGAGTTTCTATTTGAGTACCCCTGGCATATACGTTTCGACCTATATATGCACATACAGGTGACAAACAATGAAATATTCCGGGGGCACTTACAATAATTAATTCAGCATTTAAACCATGTAGGTGGTGAAAAGTGAAAATTCTCATTTCTTGACAAATCATGCGGAAAGACACGTACCGTGATTGTAAAAGGTGTTGGTCTGTTTGAGAAGGGTCGTATCATCAGCATCAGGCAGAGAAAACATCTAAGGAGAAGGGTGAAGAACTATGTGGGCACTGTTCAAAATTGATCTAGTGCCACATACAAATAAATACAATTCTTTTGTGCATATTTTTGCATATTAATTTCCTTTTAAAACTGGAAGTGCCAAAATGACTTTTTGCTGATAAGTCAATGTAAACACATCTTAAATAAGTGCTCTGCTGTGTTGTGACCATGTAAAGCATCATGTAAAGTGTGAAATGTGATGTTTCCCCCTGTGCAGAATCAGCGGATCAGTAGCTCTCAGTGTGCGCAGTCTCTGAGCACTCCGCTGGTGTCGGTCGCTACCCCCACACTGCCAGCTGAGGGGCTGCCTGGTTTCCCATCAGCTCTCTCTGCCTCCTATGGGACAGGTGAGGGAAGTTTCCCAACGCATTTAGAATGCTCACACTACCCTTCTTGAGATGTTTCCAGGGATGAACCCCTTAACTCCCTCTTTAAGATATAGGAGGCTGAAGAAAATAATATTGAATCTAACAAGAGTTTGAGTTTATGGTAAAAGTGTCAGAATTATTATTTTAAAAATATAGATTTAATTTGTAATCATATTTAATAATCCATTGTTATTATTACGGTGACTCTTATGGGGCTTCACACATTTTTTCATCATTTAAATCACATAATAAGTTGTAAAATCTACTTAATTGTCTCGTACAAGCAACATAAAAGTGTTCAGAAAGTGTGCAAGTGCAGGTGCAAGGATCCCAGTGACCGGGTAGCAGGACACAGGATGGTGTGGAGAATATACTGAAGCTGTTCTGTTCAGGCGATACAAATAAATGCTTTATAGAGGAAGAATAACTGAAAACGACATCACCAGAGGGTGGCGCCATGTACACATGTGTTATTTAGTGCTTTTGCGCACAGCTTTCCTGCTCTCCTTTCCTCCAAAGAGATCCTTTAATAGCCGTACACTTTTCTTACATATTTGCCCATAAAATGAAATATTCTGAAAATGAGGCAAGAATAAAGTGAAATTTTGAAAGGCATTTTTGAGTAATAGTGAAAAGTAGATCTTTGAAACTTTACTCAGAGTAAATCCTTTAGCATGGCTAAAGGATCAAATAAAAAGACTAGAAGATATCCCTGTAAATATTCATGATTTTCCTTTCTAAATCATTTGTTTTCTGGATAAGAAATTGCAGTTAAGAACATAAAGGAGACAAACACAGTGATATTTGAAAAATGATTTTTTTTTTATTTGTGGAAAGTGTGCAAGAATGTACAAAATTAGGTATGAGCATGAATGTAGGCACCCTTGCCATTTTAGAACTAAAATTGGTTTATTGACCACAGTGACACTTGACCTCCAAACACGGGTGAATCCAATCATGAGAAAGTTTTAAAAGGAGACCAGTTGTTTCTCCTTTTCATCTTCTCTAAAGAGTGGCAACCATGGGAGCCTCCAAACAACTTTGTGAGGATTTGGAAGACCAGAGGCACCATTCAGGTTAATGTTTCTAAAGTGTTAAACTTTATAAGGTTGAGAGGCACAGGATGGTGAAAACAGTCACAGTCAACCCACAGACCAGCTGCAAACATCTACAGCATCATCTTGCTGCAGATGGCGTCACTGTGCATTGTTGGATTATATGTGCTTCCATACAGGGAAATGCTGTATGGATGAGTAATGCAGAACAAGTCTTTATTTCACTTCTCACTGTTTATCGCTATGTTTGTCTCCTATAAGATATATCTAAATGAAGTTTCATATCCAGACAGCCATTTATTTGTACAGATAAATTTACAGTGGAGCCAAACTTATGCATACCTCTGTAATTCTCAACAATTTTTCAAAATGTGGAGAAATACTTTACTTCAAACCAAACTTTCTGAACTGATTGTAAAGTTGTTTTAATAAAACAATTAGATGATTGTAAAGTTCTCACCAGCCATGTTTCCGTCCAATGATGCGAATTTAATTTATGCGCAAAACTGGAATATTGCATAAAATAGTTGTGAATAAAGCACTGTTTCCATTCGACAAGTCAAAGAAAACAAAATCATCACTTCCTGATGAACTGGAACCAAATATCAAAGAAAAATGCAGTTTGCTGCATTAGGAGAGGGCCTTTTTTGAGAATATGAACTTATTTGAACACATAGATGAAACTCAATATGCGCAGTATCGTCGTCTTTCTTTTGGAGGTGGGAGACTGCTCTTTGGAACTGCAGTTGGTCAAGACAGTTCTGGGAGGTGATCATCCCCAACCACTTTGATGACAGACCTTAGGAGTTTAAGAATGACCAAAATATTTCAGATTCTCTGCAGTAAAAGCGGTCCATTGGTTCGTCCATGAATGGCGCTCCAACGCTCTCAAGTTCCGACAGAAATTTTTCATGATTTATTCTGTAAACACCTTTTCATCGTAGTTTACGACATTTTTTCTTATTCGATAACAAAGTTTAACCTGTTCATGCGCATTTTCAAAATATATGCACATCTTGGCATCTTTCCATCCAGGGGTTTTTTATGCAATTCTCCAAAATTCCAATAAAAACAAGTGAATGGAAGCACAGCTAATGACAAGTTCTTGCCACCAAACTCTGAGAGCCATGTGTTTGTGTTCCAGAATACTCCCTGAGCAGCAGTGACCTGTCATCTCTGTCCGCCTTCAACAGCTCAGCGTCTCTTCAGCTGGGCTCCATGAGCGGCTGGCAGCAGAGCATCCAGCACACAGCTCTGGGAAACCTCAGGTGAGATAACACACGTGTAACTCTCATGCTTCTAATCTGTTTTCATCACAAACAGCTTCTGCAGGCCTTAGATTCTTTTGTTACAAATCTAGTAGTTTCCAAATGAGAAAAATAACATATGCTCGTAGTTACGCTTGACCGGAGATCATGTGAGAAGATCTTGTAGCGGCAGATCTTCAACTTCTCCATTGTTTTTTAAAATGAAATATACGGAAAGTGAGCGTGTAGGTGTGTGTGATTCTATGCTGTGTGTATTTATGTGTGTGTTGTTCTCTTTTGTGCCCACAGCAGCTGTGGCAGCTCTCAGTTATGCCCGAGCGCAAGCCTCTCACTGCCCTCTGCTCACAGCCTCCACATCAAATCAGAACCTGTGTCTCCTCCTCGTGAGCGCACCTTCATGTCCTCTTCTGCCCCGGCTCCCCCTGGCCTCCCTCCTCCAGGGCTGTCCCAACATGCCCCGGGCCGCTCTCCAGCAGACAGCCTGAGCAGCAGAGGCAGTTCGCTGGAGGATGATTTCCCCTCGCCCCTGGGGTTGATGAGGGGGCCGCAGGAAGAGCGTCAGAGCCCCTCTGTTAAACGAATGCGCCTCTCGGAGGGGTGGGCAGCGTGATTGCTCATCCCAGTACATCCAGGTGATTCGGGATGCGCTTGATGCGAGGGTGGGCAAACGTGGCTCGGTGCTGAACTGTTGTCAGGTGGTTCACTGTTAAAACATATTTTAAGTTTAAGTTCTAATGTGAACAAATAGGGAACAGTGACTAGGGAACCAAAGGTGCTTTGCCTTTTAAAAGCTTATTACACATTAAAAGCAGAAAGGCGTCAGAAAATGGAGACCCCGCCCTGTCCCTGGACATCATCTGCAGTGGTCGAGCAAGGGATGATATCACTGCCCAGTGACGAGGTGCTGTTGTTGGGTGTGAAACCCACCAGCACTCATTGTTTACTCCTACCAACTCAATGGGAATTTAGTAGATAAGTTCCAGTTGACTGGAGGGGCGGGGCCCCCATGAGGTAAAAAGGGCGTTGAACAATAACATTAGCAAACTTTACCATGTTGCGTAATCTTTACAAGCAACCTAAAGAATCACGGCAACTTATACAAAATGGCCCTTTAAGACTCTTTTCTAAAGGAATATGTATATATTTTCAGATTTAAATATGCAAATGAGCTGGTTTGTTTATACGGGTAGTTATTAATAAGCAAGTGATGCATTGATGCTCTCAAAAAGTCAGTAGTAAAATAGAGTAAAAGATTGCGCTATTCTCTGCAAAACGTTAAATATCCTTCGTTTTTGAAGCTTGTTGCTAGCGGGGGTTTTCATATTCAAGCTGCTTTTCAGCAACGTTTACATAGAAGCAGGCGAGCTGAGGAAACATGTTGGATGTGAAAATTGCTTCCCATTTGAAGAAAGTTTCCCAACTTTGTCTCTAGTCGAACACTCACAGAGCAAAAGTAAGATAGTGTTTTTCGTTGTCACCTTCGCAAATAAAAACAGTTCAGTAAAAGAACTTTAAAGGTAAAACACAAGGATTAGATTCATCCTCAGTTTATTAATGGATCCATTACCATGCTAGCAAAAGATTCAATGTGCAATTAAAGCTGTTTGTAACTCCTCCTCTGAAGCACGGTTTATACAATCATGTGCAAAAGTTTGGGCACTCTTTTCTTTATACAATACATCATTGGTTGTCTAGAAAAGAAATGTCACTTAAATATACACAGGGATATTTGAGAAGTGGAAAAAGTGTGAAAGAATTATTTAAACAAAATTAGGTATGTGCATAAAATTAGGCACCAGAAAAGATAGATGAACTCAATCTTTTTTTTGGATCATCCTTTGGCAGAAATAACAATCTCTAAACGCTAGTCTGGAGTCTGGCAGAAGGTATTTTGAACCATTTTTACAAAACGTCTCTAGTCAGTGTTGATGGACGGGCCACAAGAAATCACAGCACAAACTTTCAATAACATTCAGGTGTTGAGACTGAGATGGCCATTGTGTTACCCGTCCATACAGTCTCTCTTTGTGTAAAGTGCACTGAATAGTTGAACGCCATCTGCAGAAAGATGATGTAGGTCTCTGGAGCTGGTCTGTGGGTTGACTGTGACTGTTCTCACCATCCTGCTCCTCTGTTGATGTGAGGTTTTTTTTTCTTCGGGCCACTTCAGGTCTTAACTAGAACTGTGCCTCTGGTCTTCCAGTTCCTCACAGTTGAAACTGAGCTTACCCCTAAACCATGATGTTCAACCATCATTTTCAGCTCATCTGAGAGTTGTTTTGAGGCTCCCATGTTGTCATTCTTTAGAAAAGATGCAAAAAGGAGAAACAATTTCTCATGATTGTAAACACCCGGGTCTGGAGGTCAAGGGTCACTGACGTTACCAATTCTGGGTTCTAATAATTACTGCCTATTAGGGGTGTGATGATACACTCTGCTCACGATGAGATTCATACCTTGATATCCATCACTATATTTTACAACACCATTATGGAAAAATTGCTTTAAAAATTTTAGAGAACATAAAACTTTGATTTATATGAGAACATTTGATACCATCCATCCATCCATCCACTAGGGGGCAGTGTTAATGTTTGCATTAAGTCATCTTTTTTTACTCTGTGTGAGGGAGAGAGATAATTTTATAATCTTTAAGGACAATAAACTAAGGACAAAACTATTTAACTTCACAAATAGCACTGTGTTTTTTCACACATATGACATGTGAAACCAATATTTTATACCCAAACAACCAATATTTTATAAAGGAAAATCATAAAAATGTACCATTGTATATGTTCTAAATGCACTGAGCCACATTAAAGGGATCATTCAGACCAACATATACAGCACCCTCCAGTTGTTTCAAAGCTTTCCAACATACTTTATCTTTTGAGCACATTAATAAAGGTCTCGAAAGGTTTTCAAAACATCTTGAGGGTCAGTAAACGATGAGTTTGTTTTTCGTTTTGGTTGGATTTTCCCTTATCTAAAACTTGCCGTCGCATCAAGTGTTTCAGAGCTCCCCATCTGCGCACGCTTTTCACTTTAGTATTGTATTATATATATATATATATATATATATATATATATTTCTTTGTTTCTGCAGAGTGTGAGTGTTACATTCAGTATTATTAAATTGCATATATTCATATGTTCAGTAGGGGTGTGTGTGTGTGTGTGTGTTTGTGTGTGATGGGTGGGCAGGGGTCTTTGTTATTTTAAGGGGGCAAAGGAACAAAAGTACTGCTTGTGCCACGTGTGGAGAAAAACTACATGAAGTATGTACTGTATGTTTGTAACACTTTGCAGGAGTCCTAGAGAAGTCTGGTACTCTGGTTTGCTAAAGCTACATTTAGTTTTCAGTAATATATTATTCTTTAATAAACTATGAAAGGATGCACGGAGGTGTATCAGAGATAGTACAGGGATAATTCAGACAGAAATGAGATCTGTGAGTAATTGCTTGAGGATGAGGATGTCTCATTTGAAAGGCTATATTTAATACATATTGGATAAATAGAGGATGGTCCCATGTGTATAATATTTATAATATTTCTAAATTGAGGAATACTGGGGTCTTTTCCTGATGTAGACTCCAAATCCAGGTCTAATGCATGCTGCATTTCCCGTTCATGCACAATGCCTTTCAAAGACTCTCTTTGAAGATACTGTATGAATGACAACAGACCATCCAGCCTTCCAAATGGGACACAGTTAATAACAAGCTTTATTTCTGTGTGTATTATCCAGAGCAGATTATTTCAATGCTCACGTGCAAATGTGTGGTCACAGAGCTTGTTGTGTTGCAGGTCCAACGTTATTTATGTAAATAGTGAGCGATGCGGCGCTCAGGTCGAAGCCTGCCAGGATTTGCAGGTTTATTCACCTTTAATAGGAGAAATAAAGCCATAATTTATCATAGTACATCATTTTGTAGAACTCTTTCAAACATGCAGATTCTCTTGTAAATGTTGTTAATATTCCCCAGCCGTGCCGAGATGGTTCACTCATGAATCCACCAGTTTCCTTTCACTTGTTCTGCTTTCTTTTCGTCTATGATCACCAGGACTGGCTGATTATAGATTCCTGCAGTATAAGAAAGAGCTAGCCTTTGTCAGAAAACTGCTTCATGATATAATGTAATAAAGAACATTATTCTGTAGATGTCCATTTCTGAGTGAACTGTCTCCTTAAGCACATTCAGGTTCTCTGGGCCATGTATCGCTTGTCCCCGGCGGAAGAGATGTACTATACATTTTGCAAATACTGTATGTTCCTAAAAATGCAGAGCATTTGTTGTTACCTGTTGAGCACATGAGTGTGAATGTGATTTTAAGCTTTGCCGATGTTGAACAGAGAGGTGAAGCTGTTTGAGCTACAACAATAAAGCCATAGAGTAAAAAAAGGATACTGCCTGTGTTTTTTTACACTGTAGATCAGTCTCTTATGTGATCAAATGCAGGAATGATTAGATAAATTAACTCTATGTGATGAAATCTAATGTATTTCCAAAAATAATTATGTCATTCATATATGACCAATTTCTGGGGGACTAATAAGGGCATACCACACATGCCGAGATAAACTTATCCAACCTTAAATTCCTCAATATCATCCAAGCTTTGCAACACAAATGTTATACCTACCTCGCCAGTCGACCGTAAGTTTAGCTAGCCTCGAGCCCATCTGTGGAAGACAGAGGAAAAGAGCAGCCCCTCTCGTGGAGCATTGTCTAGCCTTGTCCCCCACCTCGTCCTGCACCTCTGCTAAATCCACTATAACCCCTGGAAAGTCAATGGTTGCGCCAGGCTCTCATCAAATGTGACATTCACCAGGACAAGAAAGTATGATCATATCACATCACATCTGCACTGCACTGGCTTCCTATAAAATACTGCATTGATTATAAAATACTGCTGCTGGCTTCTAGTTCCAGCCTCTCTGTATCCTTTATAATAGTAAAAATGTCTCCCAGTTTCATTTTGGAAACTCTTTAGGGACCCCCTGCTCTAGCTTCGTTTGTTGCAAATTTCTTGAAGTCAACTCTGTATCTTAATCAGATTACAACAGCAATATATAACTGTATTTATTGCTTGTTAGATAGTATTAATTTCCCACATTTAGAGACAAATTTAAGGACCTTGACATACAAAAATTTTGTTTTGCTGTTTGATTCAAGGAAGACGTACAACACAATTGAAAAGAGGAAGGTATGACAGTAATTGGATAGATATAACAAAATTAAGAGTTTTTTTGCTATTTTTACAGCTCAAATGCCTACAGTGAAACATGGTGGTGGCAGCTTCATGCTCTGAGGGAATTGCAGGTACTGCACGGAAGGAAATAAATCTTAGTACTTGTAAATATTACATCGGTTTACAAATAATATTAGCAGAGAATTGTTATCTTTATGTGAAAAGATGTTAAAAAGTAAGATATTGAGCACTTTTCCTTCACAAACTTTTTCCCAACATAAATTCTTAGGTACACATCACACTGAACTTACAATAAGCTTGTTTTGTTTAATCAGGAAACAAATGTTTATGGATGTGTTGCTAGACAGTGAATATGCTAACCCTCTAATGTTTTCCCTCAAGCCCCCAGGCGACATGTTCTTCTGCATTTATGATCACTTCTGTTCCAGTAACACGGGCAATTAATCGTTGTAAGGCAAAGGTGTATCGTTATGTGCAGATGCATCTTTACTTGGAGCGTGCCAAAGTGGTATTTGATCGAGAAGTGGTCACTCAAAGTTTTCCAGAGGCTCCTAGGGCATATAGCATCAGTGTACCAGGTGGATCTGTGCTCCACAAGAGACCACTGCAGCACTGGCTCAAACTCTTGAGTTTCAAGGTTCAAGCCTAAGTGCTCATTCTGAGGGTTTGGATGAATCCTATATTCCTGCATTCCGAATCTATGCTAGAGGGGTATCCAGGTGTGTAGCAATCACGATGCATGCCTCCAAAACAAGATTGACCACAGTGTATGATCGCCAACGGGTATCTAGTTTCTGCAACCGACAAGTCAATTGCAACTCAAAAATTAGAAGCCCTCTCCGGGAGTATGGGGACTCCATTTCCTCAGGTTTGGGGTATCTCAGGTGAACCTGTGTGCATACCACGAACACCCACTGCCAGCTTTGGAGGTGTTATGAGAGAAAAAGTTGTTTCGATATTAGCCTCCAGCTCACCTGCATTCCTGGGAATCAGTTCCTCATCTTCCTCTCGACAATAGCCATGCAGTAATTTTTCAACGGGGTTTACATCAGGCAAGTTTTTGATAGTTTTGGCTTTGTGGGTATCTACCACATCCTACTGGAAAACAAAAATAATCATCTGCAGAACCCTTCTTTTCAGCAGGAAACATGAGGTGCTCTAAAATAGCCTAGTGTTGTGACCGTGAATTTGAGAAAAGACAGTAGACCCACACCAGTAGTTGCAACTGATCCCAGAACCATCACTGTGGAAACGTTGCTCTGGATTAAATCTCCGCCATAAGACTCTTGAACATCAAATGACCACAAACCTATGGACAACTCTTGCTATTTGCACTATTTTCTTTGCACTATCTGCACAATCCCCACCATTGTCCCAATGTACAAAGTATAGTTATCTGTATAGTTTTTATTGTTTATAGTATTTTTTTTCTCTTTTTTTTTTAAAATATATTGTATTCTATTTCTTTTACTTTACTTATATATACACTTCACTTTATTATTTATTATTTAGTACGTGTTCTTTGTTTCGCACCATCACCAAAACAAAATCCTAGTCCTTGAAAACTTGTTTCACTGACCATGGCAATAAAAACGATTCTGATTCTGATTCTGATTATATGGTGCTTTTGACCTTACTGACGATCACCAAATCAGATCGAAAATTTGCAAATTCAAAATGTAGAAAAATACATGTTAGGAACAATAATACATTTAAAACATTTCCAACAAAGGCTCCTCCACTGTGAGTACTTTCTGGATACAAATTCTAGCGCCAAATCACCCAGAATTTTACGTAGTGCATCTGGTTGCTGACGGTCCTGTCTCCGGGAGGACCCCCCCCCCCCCTTATCCTTGGGAGCTCACACTGGTATGGAACGATCCGCTAAAGTTATCCCTCTTCACTTCATCACTCCTGCTCGGAATAAACGCGTCCAGAGCCAGTTCTCCGCACATGCGGTTCTCTGATTGGAACTCGGGTGTTTGGGGACCCGCTCTCAGCATCACGTAAGTCGCCGGTTACTTTCTTGGCCTGGGTTTGTGCACCTGCTTGTAGAATAAGAAGCGAATGGGAAACACATTTATACTTTCTTCTAGTTGGGTTCGTAAATTTAATTTTAAACCTGAGCTTTATAAAATGTTAATGTAATTGATTAACGGATGCTGGTCAAATGCACGTTGCTACACAAGCGGATGTTTGTTGAAGAAAGATTTAACCTGGGCGTAAAAGCCAACATTTGTGTAAAGTTCTTCTTGTTTCTTTTTATTTCCGAGCTGCACAGAAGAACAGAAGGTGATAATTGTCCTCTCAGTGTGACGTTCCCTCAGTTCAACCAAATCTTCTGCCTCAGGCTCAAGACCTTATTTTAAGGTTGATTTAGGAGCTACATTAGGATGCTTTGGGTGATTCTGATGCAGAGAAACACGATGGTGACTGTAAATTCAGAGCTTTAGGGGTTGCAAATCCCTAAAAAAAACTGTACTCTAAATCTTCAATGAAAAAATAAAGCAAGCTGGACTTGATTCAAGAATGGAGTTTTTCTTTTTGATGTAAAGATGTTTTTTTTTCACAATCACCTGATTTATGAACCTATCTGTCATTTCTCTTCATTTAACTTTTCAAAGGATCACATACTTAGTTACATTTTAACATGGCTCAGTATTAGTAAATAAGTCAAACAACCTAAGTTTGAGAGTAAGAACTGGTTTAGGACATGTATTTTAAAATACAACATTATGCAGCATGTTTATGTGCACAGTAAAATCCTAAGAGTTAAATTAACTCTACTCAGAGTGTATTTGGTCCCACTCTATATAGAGTTAAACCAACTCTGAAGGAGTCTATTGAACTAAACAGTCTATTTTTGTCTGTTTTTACTCTTTCTGGAGTGGACTTGGTCCCTGTCTGAATAGTTAATACTTAGTTTGCATTTTCCATGCAGATTTGGAAAAATATGAAGAAAATAGATTACTAAATTACTCTTTCTCAGAGTCGGTTTAACTCTATGTAGAGTGGGACCAAATATACTCCGAGTAGAGTTAATTTAACTCTTAGGATTTTACTGTGTACATATCCTTCAACGATGATGGTTAAAACAGAATCTTCTTCTACCTTCTATCTGATTGTTTAATGCTTTCCAACCTAATGCCAGCAAAAGCTTTGTAGTTACTCAAAAGAAAAAATTAAAATACCCATATGCAGATCCATTCATTCATTAATTTTCGGAGCCACGGAGGTCTGCCGGTGCTTATCTCCAGCGCACATTGGGCGAGAGACAAGGGTACACCCTGGACAGGTCACCAGTCCATCGCAGCCTATGCAGATCCATTTCTAAAAATTGTATTAGAATGTAATCAACGAGATATGTACATTCTGTAGCATAAATTAAAACATTCACTGGTAATTTCATCATAGATTGTTCAAAAAGCAGCATTAAAGCCCTGACACTTCTTTCTTGCATTGTTTCTAATCATGTAATCAATCTAACAGTAAAAAAATGAAACCTGTTCCTGGATATTGCTTTCTTCTCAAAGTAATTCACCCCAAACACATTTATTATACACTTTATCTCATACTTTATATAAGAAACAAACAGTGTAATGTGTAAGGATGCTGAAACTGAAGTTTAGGCATGCCTGATGGGGTAAAATCTCAAATGATGAACGAAGGATGCTCATAAAGCTTCACTTTTAAATATTCGTTTCAATAATTTGGTTTTTCTCATGAGTTCCTATAAAAAGCTGCTGCATTATTTAACAATTATACGTTCTGTTCAGCTTATATTACATTTAATTAACAATATCATATCAAGCATGTTCCATTTTGAAGCTCCGGTGATTTAGAGGACTGCTCCCTCTGCTCTGCGTTGCTTTTGGAGAAAATCATTTGGAAAATGTGTGAAAATATTTTCTTCCACTGCATTTTCAAGTATATTGGTATGATAGCAGCTCATTTACATTTTCTCCTTTCTCAAACGCTCCAAATTTAAGCAGGTGCAGACAAGCTGCAGACTGTGGTGCAGTCATATCATAGACCTGCAGTAATGCACCGGCAGGTTTTGAATTTAGGGTTAGGTTTAGTGTTAGAGGTTTAGGGTTATGATTAGGGCTAGGTTAAGGATTAGGATAAGGTTTATGGTAATGGTTCAGGTTAAGGTTACGTTTATTTTTAGAATTATGGTTAAAATTAGGATTAGGCTTATGTTAAAAGGTTAGGACTAAGTTTTAGTTTAGGCTAGGTTTAAGATTAAGTTTAGGGTTAGAGTTAGCATTAGGGTTGGAGTTTGGGTTATGTCCATGACTTCTGCTGGTCCATAATGTCTCAATTTAAGGCATCTAACAATGTTTTCCAGCATTTCTTTCTTAAGATCATTATTTTCTCCAGCATAAATTACCTTCTGACTGTCACAGTGCTTGTGGTTGTATAGGAAGTCACAAAATGGGTGTTGGTTTGTTAATCCATGCAGCTGCAGTTGGCACAAAATACACACTGTACCACACGCTGCCGCACCTTACTCTATCACTATGGTCCTCCCTCTGTGCACCTGAAGTTCAAACTCTTCTCTGACAGACAACGTCTTTAATAAAGGCAAGCATTTCAGCTGATGATGGCCAAATTTGTAGCAAAGTTTGTTGCACTAGCTGTCATATAGAATTGATTCAGGTCTAAAATCAGAATGTTTATCCAAAAAAACTATTATCACTGGGAGTGTTTCATTCTTTTAAAAAATTGTGGAAATGTGTTTAAATGAAGTCCCTCCATACAGTGTTCAACATGAGACAAACCGTTTGCTGCTCATCAATGTCACATTAGCTTCCAATCACAGTTGAGGTAGGCAGAAAGAACACTAGGCAAGACTCGTTGAGTGGCTGTTTATGTTGTGGTGATCAAAACCGTGAAGGAAAGGCAGAACAAAAACTGCACAAGACACAGGGTTTGGTACATGTTATGCATTTTTACAAGTCATTTACGAAGGTGTATTTATGATCGATAGAATGATAAAATACATCTGGTCTATCTACATTTTAAGTGAATTTTTGTCATCAGCTGGTTTATTTGACAGTCTTATGAAAAATGTTTATGTATCCTTTTATTTAATGGCCAACTTCTAATATATAATCATTTATTTTCAATTCTAAAACTGCACTGATTTGTTCAGTTTTTATTTTGTACGTTTGAATTCAAATGTGAGTGAGTTCGAGGATGGATCAGGGGGTAGGTGGGTAGGTTGTTGTTTGGATATATGGATGGATAGATAATAATAAAAATGTATGACTTATAAATGACTTATAATCGTATATTTCAATATATTTTTGTTCAGCTTTAATTAACTAGCTAAATTATCTGTGAGTTGTTAAGCGGCATCTACTGAGAAATGACAAAAAAACATGGATTTATTTAATAACATTACCTCAATATATTTCCAGCTTTGAACTCTTACAGAAGGCATGAAATGTTTCTTCAGAAATTATTTTTATGAAACTGGAGTCCTCATAGCCTCTGACCCCATTCAGAAAGTGTGTTTGAGCTCATACTAGGCTCATTGCCTGAACACGACATCAATGTGCCACAAGAAGGAGCCAAGCCTTTGCTCATCACACGCAGGGTGCATCAGACGCAAGCACGCTTGTGTTTTGCCCCTTGCACTGCGTGCTCGTGCATTATTCTGCCTGTTGAAAGAGCATCTTGGCTGCTGAGGAGGGATGGAGCAGTCAAGCACTGCACATTCACCTTCACTAATGGTGAAGTTCAGCGGCTGAATGTCGGAAACGCTCACCAGACCGCAAGGAAGTTTCTCCAGGATCACCCTGACCCCTTCATCCGGTGAGCTGAGGTGCCTGTGGCACATGATGTTGGAGGCGTGTTCTTGTCTTTGGTTATCTAGCTGTATGAGTGTGCTGCTCGTCATAAAGCTAGATAACCGAAAGTAAGAACTGCTTCCATCCGCATCTCCAAACGTGATCTCACGCAGGATTACGAGGCATCTCTGCACATGTTTCTTAATCTTGCTTCATTTTAAACGTGTATTATTTGGGGTTGATCCATAGGCACACGGGAGGAGAGCACCATCGCTTGTGCTCGTGAGGATCGGTGACTTCGCACTTGCTCAAGCTTCTGAAAAGTAATTGGCACATAATGGAGCAGAGGGGGAACCTTGTGTTTAATTGATGCATGAGAGGGAGAGAGGGAGGGGCTGATGATGTGAACACCCGGGGACCCCAATTCCCACGCTCGAGCAAGTGGGCAATGTCTAGTCTAGGGTGGAATATGAGAGACGGGTTGGGGGGGGGGGGGTGAGTCTCATCTGCATCTCTGAGTCTACAATCCAATTGTGAGTGGACTACTCACTTATTAGTCTCAGACATATAATTAAACTCACTTTCCGAAAGTTGTATTTCATTAGTTGTTTGAGCTGCTGTGCTCATACAAACGTTGTGGTCCTTAGAGGTCTAGTACAAAAATGAAATTATTTTTTCGGAGGAGCTTATTCAGACAATTATCTCCCAATGTGCTTTATCTCTATCGTATTTAAATATATTCAAATGAGAGAGAACTTTTGATCAAGCTGCCCCACCTGCACCCCTTGACCAAGCTTTAGGGTATTTTTTCAAGTGCATTCACTGCCAGTAATCTTCAACTTGCCACATACGCTTTAGATACTACTCTGGTCCTTGCAAGTGAACTTGGGGAAAAAATTACATAATGGAAAAGTATACTAGCCTTGTATAAAAAAAAAAAACACACATATTGAGAAACACATATGTTGAATGCAGAATTTGGAAAATTATGTCCATCTATGTGATGACTTTGGACTTCAGAAAACTCAGTGGACCAACCCAAACAGTTGAAAAGTTTGTTACTTTAAATGACCTCCTATTCTTTAAATGAAACATACAGTAAGGTCACATACAGTAAGGTCCCTATTTGGATGGGACTAGTTTTCCAAAAGATGTTTGAGTTAGAAATCTTCTCAGAGTACATTTGTGCTGATTTGGACTGGACTTACAAATCTTTGGCCTGCGATCTCCTGATAGGTTCAAGATCACGTGATCAGATTGCGCAACTGCTTTGCATATATTTGAACATCTATAACATTAACTTAATGACTACTGAAATACTGGAAACTTGAGTTCTGGTTGTACGGCAAGTTCACGCTGTCTAAAACAAACAAGAAACATGTTTTTTATAACAAATATATGCATCTGTATTTGGACAGGATTCGATTTCTCAGACGATCAGTCTTTTGCTGAAAAGCAGTAGGTCTTTTGCTCTAAGATTTTTTTTTGCGAAAGAAAAAAAAACAGGCATTGCAGATGAAGATGGCATTAAAAACACAAGGTACGTCTGAGAAACAGAAAGTTCTCTAATGACCCCCTGTGAAACTAGTCCCATCTAAATAGGGCTATTGACTTATAAAATACTTTTATTTGTACTATTTTTATTAAAAATTTCAAATGATGTGTATGTGTGCAGAGATTTCAACTGCAGTTGGTAGTTCATGACTCTTGTGATTGAATTACAGACGGAAATGTAACGCCCATCGCCATAACACTGCACAAGGTTGGATCTTCTTAACGAGGGTTGTAACGATATGCTTTTTCATAAAGAACCGTCTAGGGTTCAATACATGTTTTTTTTCATTTGAGCAATTGTATTATTAGTGTAATACAGTAGGGGAACATTCAAACAATAGATAATGCCCCCGCTGTGGGAAAATATCCAATCAATGAGTAGCTTCCTTATGGAAACATCCAATCAATGAGTTCTGAGAGATCCCTTAACGAGCTGATCACAACCTAGAAAACCGAGCAGCACAGGCGAAGATCTAACCAAACAATAGTCCCAGTAGGGCTTTAAGTAGTTGAATCTGCAATTTCAACAAAAGAATTTAAATAAACAAAAGCCTATTTAGTGCAGTTATTTCAGCAAAAACAATTCATACAGTAAATTGAAAGTGGCTGTTCTATTTTATTCTATTTTACTGCACTATGAACAGTGTTCCATAAGATTTTTCAAGGTGTCAAACAAACTTCACATCTCTCACTTCAGACATGATCTTGACTTTGACAGTGAAGCTCATTGTGAACTTTGCCCTTTGGCACTAGGGTCATAGGAGATCAGACAGGTCAGCAGTTGAGGTCAGGGTAAGACCTGAAGCAATGGCAAGTGTTTCAGTCGCCTTTTTCTATCTACCTAAATAGGTTTTATTACTTTATATGCTAAAAGTTATTTCTTTACGCGCAGACAACCTGTGGTTTTAATGTTATAACTGGTGATGAAGAGCAGGAGCTGCCAGTTTGTGTGTGGAAGCAGTAAAAGGAATTATCTGCTGCCAGTATCATCACAGAGAGCTTCATTTCAGTGCAGTACAACAAAAGGAAACAAATGGGACAGTATTTCTGAAATGTTTGTTTCCCCTACCAGATAAAATAGGAGCATTTGACTTTGTAAACTACTAAACATTTATGAAATCTGTGTCTATTCATTTCTTGCTGCTAATTGGTAGTTCAAATAAATAATAATGTCATGTCCACACTGTTACTTTCAAACTATAACGTATGTACAGGATGAAGAGGCTTTTTAATCTAGACTACTTTATCATTGTATAACCATATTTTTTGTAGTACTCGCCGATACCGATTATGATTTGGCAGTTTTCCAAGGAATGATGCAGTGAGACTAACTTTAGACGGCTGTATCATGTATTTGTAGTAATACCCCATCTGGGACATGATGGCGACTTGGAATCTCATACTTTATTTTCAAAATGTTAAGAAGGTGACAGGATTTTAATCATATTACTTGTAATATAAATACCTCCCCTTGATATTTTCTGAACATCTTTGCCATCTCGTGGTTTTTCATCATTAATTCTAAAATATTTCCACATGCATCTGTGCACTGAAAGTTCTGTTGATGAAGTCGCAGGATATTAGTCTTTGATATTAGAGTATTTTTACAAATGCGAGTACACAAGCTCACTATCAGCATGTGTATTTTAAAAAAAGATTATATGATTTATGATTTAAAAAAAATCATGGACGGGCAGAAGTTTAGGCACCACAAAAGGATCAATATTTTGTGCATCCTGCTTTTGCAGAAATAAAAGCCTCTGTAGCATCCAAGTAGAATCTGGATTCTGGTAGAAGGTATTTGGACTATTCACCTAACAAACCATTTTCAGTTCTGTTAGGTTTGATGGTTTCAAAGTATGGACAGCCCACTTTAAATCACACCACAAATGTTCAATAATATTCAGGTCTGGGGACTGAGATGGCCATTTTAGAACGATTGGAATGACAGCATTTTCTTGTGTAAAGTGAAGTAGATGCACAGCTACACCATCTGCAGCACAGTGATATTGTAGGTCTTTAAAGCTGGTCTGTGGGTTGACTGTGACTGTTCTCACCATCCTAAACCTTTGCTTTTCTGAGATTTATCTTGCTCTGCTACTTCGGGTCTGTGCCTCTGATCTTACAATTCCTCACAATGTTCCTGACAGTTGAAACTAAGACCTTAAACAGTTGAAATGTTCAACAATCCTTGTTTTCAACAGTAATTCCACTTTTTGAAGAGTTGACAGCTATGGAAATCAGCACAATCCTGTGCAAAGATTGGCATTGAAATACACATTCTGAAAAATTGTGTGTGGACAAAGCTGCAAATGGGAAAAGGGCACAAAAACTTTCAGTTATTTAACAGAAATGAGTGGTTTGGAGTAGAACCGAAACCTAAAGGGTGGAAGGAAGTAGAGCTAAAACAAACGAGAACAGTGCCCTGCTCGATTAAGTTATAGAAGGAATGAGCTGAAGTGGCGACATTGTGGCTAGATTAGTAAACGTGAGTGCTAGAGGAGGTTGACGATGCGTGTTTTAAAATGCTCTGTAAGTTTTTTTTTTTTAAATTGCTCCGGTTGTCTAGTTCTGAGGAACTTGGTAAGGAACATCTAGTCCTCCGCTCATAGGTCATTGTCCTGCACTCCATCTCTTTCCAGGCAAAAAGAACCTCTGACTTTTATAGTCACAATCACATGTTGAGCCTGAATGGCTTGTAAGCTTGGCTCAACATTTAACTAAGAACGTATTGTAAAACATAACAGAGCAGGAGCAAGAGAGTGACAATCATGGTTCTAAAGTTAGTCTCTGGTTCTTTTTGTGTGTTAGGAGCAGCTGCAGCAGTCTGGAGGATGAAGAGCGGACTGATGCGGCCAGAGGTGAGTCAAGAGCCAAGTAATCTAGATCCAGCACACATCTTTACAAAGTCTAAAAACTACTAAAGTTTGATCCATTGATCCTTTCCTGCAGTATCAAAGCACATTTTTTACATTTTTATAAAAAAAAATATATATAAAAATAATAATAAAATTAGCATAAAACTAGTTTCTTAAAAAAATATTTATTCCATTAAAGGCACAAGTATCATGATTGCAAAAAAAAATGTTAACTGTGTTTTTAAGCTAAAAGCTAGAGATGGAGGAAAGTGGCAGAATATTTCTTTAGAGCTCAACAACAATTTATTTTTATACAAGACAGGGTCGTATTTTGCCGGACCACAACATGAGGAACAGTTCTTACCAGGAATGAGTCTCAAAGCATATTTAGGGAGCTCTCATAAGGATTCTAATACTGAGTATCTAGACAGGAATAACCGCATTTTTAAATGGGTGTGTCTGAATTTAAAACAAAAACTATATATGAAAAATTGTGCCAACTAGCAGCAAGAAATGACATATTCTATCTTTCAAAAACAACAGTAAAAATGACCTTTCTAATTAATCTAATATATTATCCAGATAATATACATTATCTTGATTAGCATGAAGCATTTGCTATTATTGTGGCATCAAGGAATTTATTGATAGTTATTCTTCCATGCTTCCCTCCCAGGGAACAAAAGCTTGAGCATAGTAAAATTCTGCAAATGGAAGAAAGAGAGAAAGAGTGTGAGCTTTGTGATGCAACTGCCCCCATTACTGTGTGTATAAATCTGAAAACCCAATGATCAAAAAAACAAGTGCTGAAAATTTGAAAATGTATGTCATTTTGAACTATTAGGTTTTAGAAAAAGACAGATCAGATGTGTTCTGAAAGGCATTTTTTTTTTCAGAAATAACCAGTGCTTAATTTGTTCCGCCGTTTGCCGGAACGCAATCCGTTTTCTCTCAATTTCTAGCTTCCAAGGATCCGGAAAATTTTATTCTGGGATCCGGTAATTATCTGACACCATTTGTCTTTATCTGCCCAATTCCTGCCTGCCTTTTTCACTCTACTGTACTACAATGCATTCCCCCGACTCAAGAATATACAGAGCACTCGCCTATGGTGTGCCAGGCTGCCTTCGTCGTAGGCTGGTGCTGTCCCCTGCAGTCGGCAGGCCGGCCCGTATTATGTGGAAATTAGCGATTAGATAAAAATATTATAAAATAAAATAAAATAAAATAATGAATAATTATTGTGTTAGTGTGTTTTCTTTATTGTGCATTGTATAATGTAAAAAAAAATAATAATAAATAAAATGCACTACTACCAAGTCTGAAAAGGCTGCTGCTGGGTAATTTACGTCCTGTACGTAACTTATTTTTAGGCGGCATTTTGCCAAAACAAAAAGTGTCCTGACTCCTTCGTGCTAACATGTCTAAAAGACAATCAAGTTTGCTTTCGCTTTTTAAAAGAAACGAAGACTCAAGTCTATCATGTTAAACGGCCATTTAACATGATATTGAAGATTAAGATAAATTGTGTTGAAAGTAATCTAAAGGTTTTTTGTGTGTATATGTCTTAAATTATGTTGTAAATGATGTATGTAAGTCCTGCTGCTTAAAAGTAGGCATGTTAGACACTGAACCAATGCGTTCTGTTTGTGTTCCAGCAACTGTTTTGGGTCAGCCCCCCTCTCCGTCACCCCAGTCCTGTTGTGTTCCAGTAACTTCAAATTTACAAATTAAGCACTGGAAATAACCGAATACACCAATGTTGAAATAAACAACTGCTATTTATATTTTTACATAGCATTTATATTATATTAGTACATACATTACAACAGAATGTGCATTTTGTCCAACAAGAAAGGTGCTTGACTATATTTTCAATACCATTATAATGGGATACCATTGAACATGAAAATATATAAGCTAACTATGATTGGTGGAATAAAATTAACTTGAAAAATACAAAGTTGTGGGCACCTCTTTACATTTTCAACGATTTTCCTTTATAAACATTAGTTCTCTGGATACGAAATTTCAGTTAAATATATCATAAAGGAGACAAACACAGTGATTTTTGAGAAAATTAATTCAGGCACCCTTTAGTTGATTTCAATATCACTGATTATTAGAACTCAGAATTGGTTTGGTAACCTTAGTGACACTTGACCTCCGTACACAAGTGAATCCAATCATGAGAAAGTATTTAAAGGAGGACAATTGTACGTTTTTTATCTCTAAAGAGTGACAACATGGGAACAATTCTCAGATGATCTGAAAACAATGATTGTTGAACATCGGGTTTAGTTGACGAATGCAGAAAGCTCTCTGAGATTCAAGCTCTTAGTGTCAACTGTGAGGAACCTTGTGAGGAATTGGAAGACCAGAAGCACAGTTCTAGTTAAGGCTTAAGGTGGCAGACCAAGAAAAATCTCAGATAAGTAGAGGCACAGGATGCTGAGAACAGTCACAGTCAACCCACAGACCAGCTCCAAACACCTACATCATCATCTTGTTGCAGATGGCATCACTGTGCATCGTTCAACTATTCAGTGCTCTTTACACAAGGAGATGATGCTGTATGTAAGGGTAATGCGGAACAGGCCTTTTCTCTGCACATGGCACAAGCTTCATTGTGGAATAAGGTGCTGTGGACTGATGAAACTAAAATAGAGTTATTTGGGCAAAACACAAACAAACCCAAGTTTGGTTAGAGAGCTAAGTAAATCCTCTGTCTGTAATGGCCGGGTTCAAATGCTCTCTGGACCGCATGTGAGTACGTCTGCAGACTCTCGCATTAGACATGCAAGAATGTTAATGTGGACACGCATTTTGAGGAGCCCAAGAGGCGTCTGTCTGCACGCCACAAGCATGTGTGTAGATCTCAGTATATTGTGTCTGAGTAAAAAGAGCCATGTCTGGGTGAGGAGAGTGCTTTTATGTTTGCTGCAGATAAAAATAGACAAACTTAATCAACAATAACCTTTCTGCTACCATAATTTTGTTAAAATAATTATTGTACACTTTCCATAAATCATATAAACCTCTATTTCACTTCTCAAATATCACTGTTTTGTCTCCTTTGGGGTATATCTAGCTTAAATTTCGTGTACAGACAACCAATGATTTATAAAGGAAAATCATGGAACTTTACAGGGTGCCTTTACAATTTTAAGCTCAGCTGTTGTCTCTGCTGTTGCTACGTCCTCTGTCATTGCCATTGAATTAAATGGGGTGCAGTTCCCCTTGTTAATCACTGATGAATCTGCTGCAAAAGGATACCTTTGTAATCAAGACTCAGATGAGTTTCTTCCTGCAACCTTAAGTTACTTTTTTAAACAATAAATATGTTTGTTGTCTAACCCACAGCTTCACATATGTCTGCCCTTTCAATAAATTCCCATGGTAGTCAGCTCTCTAGTGAATTGATTCCTCCAAAAAGGGGCACTGGACACAACACGCCATATAGACAATGCTGATAGCCTCCACTAACAGAGATAGTCTTTCCAGTTGTTGACCCTCAGCTACTCTGGCTTGCACATCTGCTTTAATAAAGATAACGTAACCCATGGGTTGGGTCTTTGTCTTAATGGAGCAGAGCTTGAAGGCTCACCACACAATGCCAACGGGGAGAGTGGCATCCTTGGCTAAATCCAGGTCTTGTTTTATCCTCAAATGCAGGACACTTGAATATCCCCTATCCTCTTGATGAAAGCCAGCTTCATCACAAGCAAGCTCCACTGTGAAAGTGAAAGTGACATTAGGACAAAAAGAATGGAGTGACCCATACAAGGAACTTGTGACCAGCCAAGGGCACAAACACAGCAGTGAAGAAACAGACCAGGAGCAGTGGGCAGGCATAGCTGCTGTGCCCGGGGAGCATTGAGGGAAACTGGTGCCTTACTCAGGTCCATCAAAATCCTGGTTGTCACAGGTGGGAGAGAGTGAGCATTCAAACCACCTTCAACTCCCAGTGGAGCTGGGACCCAGATGACCCAAGAAGGTACTACACAAGCCTAATGGCTAAGATGGCTATGAAACTTCTAAGGATTTCTTAGTCAACCTTAGAAGTCTTACTATCAACTCATGGCGGCCAACTGATTTGCCATCCCACCTGCTGGTGGTACGCAGACATTGTAGCCAAATAGAATTTCAGGGTGAGGGAGGTGTGATACAGTCAAGGCAAACTCAGAGGTCTGAGAGAATCATGAACCCTGTTTCCAAGTATGACTCTCCCTCATAAAGAGAGCTTTTAACTAGTTGAGAGTTTCAACTACTGTACCTGATCGGGACTGGGGGTCCTCTACAGTACATGAATATGCCAGATGTGGAATTCCACAGGTCTGGCCATCGTTGTACACAGCTGTACAAATTTCTTCAAAGAGTAGACAAGGAATACTATACCTGGAAGCTACCTGATCTAATCTGCTGGACCACCAGGAGATGGTGTCTGCATTTTTCCATGCTGAGCTCATGCTGAGAAATGATCAGCCCGCAGGGACCAAAGTCCTTTGTGACTACATAAGAGCAACTAACTTGGAAGATCAAATAGAAGGAGCAGACATCACATGACTCTGTAATGACACCCAAAACAATGGAACAACAAAGGTACAATAAAATAATATAAAAGGGTCAAAAACAACTGAAAATTGAGTTCTTCATAGCAATCCTAATGTGTTCTTTTTGAATAGTAAAATACAGGGAGAGGAAATATGCATTTTGTGATGAACTCATTTCAGTTGTGCTCTTTATAGCTATGTGTGGAAATAAGTGGATTTTTTAGTAACGCCCACAGGAAGGCTGGGAAAAGTGTAAATGATGAGAGAAGACATTTGCATGTGCTACTGTGTCTGTGTTTTTGGGGTGTCTGTCCCTTTAAGAGACACATGGTGGCAGAGTATGGGGGCGCATTTTGGAGAGGGTCTTGTGGTATCCCGGTCAAAGGCCTCATTGTGCCTGAATGAGGAGTAGAGTTAATCAGAAGACCCCCAGTAATCAACGGCAGAGTCTGGACGGCCACCACTGCCTCGGTAAACAGCCATTGTTCTTCAGCGGAGGTGCCAAACAATGCCCGCATTGTCCTGGGGGGCGTCTCATTAGGGCACAAGGGGGTGTGGGCACTCTGTCCAGCTCTGAAGGCATTGAGGGGGACTCATTTTGGGGGATTCATTTTGGGTTGTGGTCCACACAAGGCGGAGGAGAGAGAGAGAGAGAAAGAGAGAGAGAGAGAGGCTTGTGAGTAAATGTTTCCTCAAACTGGTGTAAATCAAACTTCACATAGAGCTTTTTTTTCTGTCTGCAATCTTTAGTTTGGAACCTGAGCGCTTGAGTTAGCTCAGCACCAGTTTTATCCAGATATTCCATACTGGAGCGCTACACTAATTAAAGCATATAGTTGATCTAGCTACTTAAAGAACTGGTCAGCAGAAGAAAGCTATTTCAACCTAGTTTATGAGCCATTCCACCAAAATGAGTGACTTTTGCTGGTTTTAACTTTTCAAAATTTCCATTAAACCTTTATTTCAAAACAGATTTCAATAGCATACTTACTTAACTATTCAAAATGAGTATTAAGTGCATCTTAAGTAACCTTTATAAAATGTTTGGTAACACTTTAGAATACTCTTTCTTAGAAAACGCATCCCTAAGAGGTAGTTACTACAGGACTAACCAGTAACTATCCATTAACTTTGCAGTAACTATTGTTACCTACTCTGAGGCTACAGTTAACTATTCACAGTAAATCCTGTAGTAACTACCCTTAACTATCAGTAAATATTGAATATATACATAACTCCTATGTAACGCCCAGTAACTACTGTTATCTCTAAACTAACTATCAATAACGACTGAATTTACCTTTTAGTAATGGCTAAATTCAATAGTTTATGATATGAATAGTTCAATATTTATATCGGCTAAATACTCAGCAAATTCAGCTCAAATAGTTCAGCTCATATAGACCACCATTCCTGGTGAGGCTCAGTGGCAAATAGTAAATGAAAAAAAAAACAGTAAAGTACACATTCATTAATTAATATAATCAGTTCATTTATTTTTTTTTCCATAATGACAGGTGAGGAATAAATATACAGTACATTCAAATATATTGGAATTTATCTTTTTATTCAATCAGTAGTGAATAATGATGGTAAAGGTCACACATAGTCACATAAAAATGTCATTATAAAATACCAATTCTAAAAGAAATTAGATTTAGTTAATACCTAAAATACAATAAAATCAACAATACGTGTGATTGTAATTGTCTTCTTGTAGATAAGGTGAACAAAGTTAAATGGATTTACACAAATGACTTAAAATGTTACAAAAAATGATGCAAAAAATTTAATTTGTCTATAATTCAGTTAAAGAAACCCTTAAAGATTTAATTAAGAGTTTATAGCTTAAAAGGTATTTGAATCCACCTGCATTTGATTAATCAAACTAAGATGAACATTCTCTTTATACCCGTGTTTTTGTGAAGGAATCGTGGAGAGGACCTGATCAGACCCGGATCTCTTCATACCTCTGGGATCAAGAGATGTCTGGTAAAATAAACAATCTAATATGTACTTCATGTCACATAGAAACAAAGCTGTGATTGGATGAATCCAAGACTTTAAGAATACTTTTGTCATGTTATTCAACTTTGCTTCATGTCGACTGTAATCTGTGAGATTCCAGAAAAGTATTTCAAGCCCCACTGATGTAGAGAATATAGAGTTCGTCATTTGTTTTATACATTTTCTGCTCAGTTTGAGATTTGTGGAGACACTGCCCCAGTGACAGAATTACTCCTTTTATTATATATTTGTTATGTAAAATGTATTAACTATCTACACATTATTGAAATAAAACAGATTCTTTTTTTTATCAAAAGAGAGTGGTGTTTCAATAATTGTTTTATTGAGTTATTCCAGATTTTTTGTTTTACAACTTTAAATTATGATTTTTCTTCAAATATCTACAACAATGACAATACTTCATTTTAATACTTTAAAAACAATTCATTAAGAGAAAAACAATAATTTGTGAAATGCTTATTTCACTCCAAACTTACTGTACGTCAACAGAGGAAGCTTTTGAAAGAGCAAACCAACAAATAGGAAATCAGAAATAACCAAAACAAAAAGAGCCGCTCATTAATAGATGCATTTGTCTTTCATTGTTTCTGTCCATTCCACTGCTCCAGGGAGAGGTTACCAGGCTGCATTTGACTGCAATGATACACACCCACTTTGAAAAACAACTTGGACGTTTTATGAGAAATAGCACAGAAAAATAGCACATATAGTGGTGCATGGAACAAAAGTGATGGCATGGAGGCGGCTGTAAAGCAATTATGCAAAAAAACTACTTAACCCTAGCAAACCATTAAAAATGAAGATAAGCTGAATGCAGAAAAGAAAATCGTTGGCATGTTTATGGTTGAAGCAATGCATTGTGCAGCTCAAACAAATGACAGAACAGAAAAAAGCAAAATCATACAGAAAGCGGGTGAACATTTTCTGGCAAATAATAAAATTAGCTGGGGTGTTTGATAAAATGAAATGGAAGTTATACAATGCATAACACAATACAATATAATTATAATTAATATAAATAATTACCAGCACAGTGGCGCAGTGGGTAGCACTGTGGCCTTTCAGGTAGAAGGTTGTCGGTTCAAGGCTCGCCAGTGACCTTCCTGGAAGGAGTTTGCATGTTCTCCCTGTGCTTGCGTGGGTTTCCTCCGGGTACTCCGGTTTCCCCCACAATCCCAAAAACATGCGGTTAGGTTAATTGACTAATCTAAAATACCCCTTAGGTGTGCATGTGTGTGTGTGTGAATGTTGCCCTGCGATGGACTGGCGAACTGTCCAGGGTGTACCCCTGCCTCTCGCCCAATGTGTGCCGGAGATAGGCACCGGCAGACCCCCGTGACCCCGAAAGGGAATAAGCGGGAATGGAAAATGAATGAATGAATAAATAATTACCGTAATGATAATAAGTATAAATATATACTGATATGTACAATTTATTAAAACACTTAAGTTTGTCTTTGCTTATCTTGTATCCCAAAATGTCGGTTGGTGGCGAAATTCGCTTTGTCTGATTGTGTTTGTGAAGCATCGAAGCATATGATTCAAATGTGTCGTATTGTTTCTAAGCTTCGAATCGTTCCGTACCTGTCCCTGCAGTGACATCTGCTGGAGATTTTCAGCAACTGCTCTAATAAAATGTGGAATATTTTCAGAAATTGATGCCAAATCATTATGAAAAACAAAAAAGCTTTGAACGTAATTGAACGAAGACGGGTACTGTCCTTGTTCTCCTAAAAACGTTTTTGAAATGCTTTATTTTTTATTTATTTAATATATACTTTTTTTCAGTTTACACTTTCAGTCTTTCAATCATCTCTACGAAATACCCGCAATCTCTTATTCTTTTTTTGTTTGTAGGTCAGAGAAGTAGGATCTGTTTGTTCGTTTACTTAGCTCCGTTAGTTTAGAATCGCTATGTAAGTATTGTCTTGATATTTACATTTATGCATTTAGCAATCACTTTTATACAAAGCAATTTACAGTTTGTGGATCAAACACAACAAGCAGTTTGTTACCGAAAGTATGTTTGGGGTTTCTTTACCAGGTCTGTTCTGTTATTTATTCTCATAAAGCTTCAGAGACTTTCCTAACAGTTATGCTGCCAAAAGATTCAAAGCTTCAAGACGTCAGTGATGGTGACATCTGGTGGCCACTGAAGCCATAGCACAGCTGATGCACAGGCAGGCACTACCAATCTCAGGGCAGTAATAACAGTTGAGAAAAGCATTCTACTAGGATTCAGCCTCATAGAAAACTATGTGGCGTGGATATTCAATCATTCTGACAAAAAATTATCATATCATCATTACAATAAAATCATGCAGATGCATGTTCTAGATTAACCCTAAGACTCAATGCAAACTAATTTAAGGGTCGCAGAAACAGTTAATTGTCTTCAGAGGTTTTTGAGAAATATTCTATTTTCAACTACTGCAGGCTACTCGACTATTCTCCTTGTTGACCAGCTCCTGGAATTTATCCTTTCACAGGGAACCGATGATTTCTTCTAGGATTGCAAAAATGAATTACCGTAATTTGGTACCGTATTACATTGCTGAATTTCCACATTACAATCATGAGAGTATTAATAAAAAACATCTTTTTGTTGTTTTCATGATTCTGTTTTCATGATTTTCCATATTTTACCACTATTTAAAGAGGCACGTTCAAGCAGATTTCAAGCAGAGATTGTGGTTGTGTTAGATTGTAGTACTGTTTACCACATTCCTCTGAAACCTTCAGATTTTACGTTCTATATTTACAACATTACACGATTTTCCCTCTTGTTTGCTAACTAGGATAAGAAAATCCTGCAACTTCAGCTCACTACATTCTGCCCGTTTTTTAAGTTTCGCCGGCTCGCAGATAACTAGGCACCCTGGATAAACAGGCCGGTAACCTGGTTAAGTTTGCCAGCTGTAACATCACCAGAAACATTTGGCCCAAGGTTGACCATGTGGATTGTATTGAGTTCCCAGTTACCAGTATAAGCTGTGTGCACCCTATAAGTCACCATCACCATGTTCAAAAATGGATTGAAAACCTCACCTATACATCACCATCTCTTCCCTCTGCTGAGCTGGTGACAGCATGGACACGGTCAGGTTGTTAAATATTCCTGTCTGAATATTTAGTATCAAACTTTTGATACCTCAGCTATAACTTGTGGCAAGTTAGTTATATAAACTAATCGTAAGTTTTAGTGTTCTGGAAAAGTAATACATCCTTCTTACCAAAGTTCACCACACAGATATGTAGGCGACCACTTTAATAACTTGCACTAAAGTGGGCAAGACCACCAATCTAGCTGGCAAACAGCCCTCTGGAGGTTCCAAGAGAACAGGTTGATCGATAAAGTGGCCAGAACCAGATGCCATCACAATCTTAATTAGACCCCCCATTGATCCAGCAAATTTTGCAGCCCAGCAACCGGATTTCCAAAGTTTGGTGTGGCTACAAACCACTGCCATCAATTACTAAATAAAATACCAAATACGTTGAATTACTCAAATAAAAGCTGAAAATGTTGTTAATGGCTTCCCGAGATCACTAATGTGGAGTCACACTGCCGAACAGTACGACCGCCACCCAGCACACTCACTGGTGTCTCACGAAAAACCATACCGTCCTCACTGAGGTAGTAATAGCAGTGATGCATGTCTGGCAGAGCCAGCAGCGAAGTCTAGTGGCCAGACAGTGGAGCTGAATGCAACCATCTCATCGCTCAGCGCCTCAGCTCCATGCTCTGGTGACCTCAACAAAGCGAAACAAGGGAGTACGCTGAGAAGACACCCTGGCTGAAAGCCCCAGGAAATGCAGTGAAGCAGCACTGGAGTAGCAAACAAGAGTGTAGTGAAGTATAGGCGAGCAATTCAAACAGACTAAACACCACCCAAACCTACAGTGTAGTGAGTTCTGTTAAAGCCAGATAATACTATACACGTCAGGAAACAGCTATGTCTTTATAGATTAGCTGACATTAGCTTCTTTCATTCAGATGCACACTTTAGACAGGAAGTGATCAATGTTTGTCTTGTGTAAACAGGAAGTGAAGACAAGATGCTTCTGTGAAAACAAAAGGGAAAAGAGAAAGCCTCTGTTCAAGTGAAAGAATCTGAGGACAATGCTGATACTGTGGAATTCTGTTGGGTGTGTGTGTGTTTTCAAGAGATAAGGAAAAGACAGAGAAAATGGAGAGAGACAGAAGAGACGTGAAGAGTCGAAAAACTTAATAAAAATAAAACAAAGGACATCTGAACTGTCATTGCTCACTAAAAATGACACATTGAGCGTGTGAGTTTGTGTGTTGGCATTCATGAAAGAGAATGAGTTCCTTGATGAAACATTTACTTATTTACCAACATGAGTTAACCATTACTTAAAGCATAAGAAAAAGTGGTTCGATTTTAGTTCAGAACAAATATGTACAGGCTCAGTTGGTGCACTGGCATTTTAACTTGTTAGCTTTTTGTTAGGAAAGCTAAAAATCTCAGATACGCAAAATGAGGGTTTATGTGTCAAAATAGATCAGCAGTTTCTGAAATACCCAAACCATGCCATGGCACATTCAAAGCCACTTAAAGCACCTTCCTTCCCCAATCTGATGCTCGGTTTGAACTGTAGCAGATCATCTTAACCCTGTCTATATGCATTGAGTTGTTGCCATGTGATTGGCTGGTTAGAAATTTGCGTTAGATAGCAGATGGACAGGTGTACCTAATAAAGTGGCCTGGCAGTCAGTGTAAACTCGTGGTATTCCAGACTCTCTGTCACAACTTTGAATGACGTTATAAGTTCAATTCAGGGTTTATTTACAGATTCAATAAAACAGAATAAAGTAGGTTTGTTTAATTTTTAATTAAGCTTATTCACATAAGATAAAAGTGCTTGTAATTTTCAAAATGTGGGATATAAGAAACTATTGGAAAATAAGCTTGAACTCTATGACACCTTTTGAAATAGGACTACAGATATGCACAGAGCCTAAAAACAGTTTAACTTAAGTTTAGGTTTAATGTAGAAAAGATGCCTATAATGACATTTGACGTATGGCAGATGTAAAAAAACACGTCAATTGGCGTCACAGTCTGCACCTTCAGGGGACCAAAATTGGAGATTCAAAAGCGTGCAATGGACGTCGTTTACACGTGTCTTTGGGCACAATGGGCAGTGGGACCTCGTTACGTCCACTCAAGGAATGACATACTTCTTTCTGTACACACTGTATGTAATAAACCAGTGTAAGTGACGCTTTATTCTCTCATGCCCAGAGCTGTTATACATGTTTCCAGATTTACAACTCACTCTGGAAAATGTCATATTTTACTATGAAAAACACAATGCCACGAATAATTTCTCAATCTCCTCAAATTAAATGCGACATTGTTCAAAAATACCTTGTGTGTTCTCTTAGAATCACCACAAAAAAGTGGCATTTATCAATTTAACGCATTCTGATGAAATGTTAGAGGTTATTAGCGGGATCTGCCCACAGTTTTTGCCTCATCGTGTGTGACGTCACGAGTGTCAACACTCCGCAAGCTGCTGAGAAGAGACGCTCGAGCTGATCTGAGATCATTCACAGCACGCAGAGCTCGAGAGTTCGACGTCAAAAGGTAAGCCTCGCGCTCACGCAATAACCATTTTTCCATTTAAACTCCCGCCTAAGTTTCATTTAGTTAAACACCTGTTTTTTTCGGCAGATATGAGTTTCATATCACTGTTATTGCATTAACTTTAATCCTGTTTCATTTTTGGTTAAACTCTAAAATCCTCGTTGGATCCTATGGAAACTGGTTATTTGGTAAAAGTAGTTTGTTTCATACCTGCAGATATTTCGTAAATACCAGGATTAAACCTCACACAAAAAACTTTTGTTCTACATGCCATAACAATCCTGCTTTATTTGCTCTCATTTGTTAGTTGTAATACGACATTCCTGAAATGCAATATAATCAAAACTATAAAAATGAGGCAGGTTTTAGAGTGTTAAGAAACAAAATGTATTTGTATATACAGTAATTAAAAATTACAGAAAAAGATATTGAGTTCCCTTTCAGTCGGTCCCGGAGACGTTAGTCGGGATTAGACCGACTGAATGGGAGCGAATCACCGTGAGAGCGACTGACGAACATATTAACGGCAAATTAATTTGCAGGCGAAGGTGATTGATTAGCAATCAGCCGGGTATAAAGCCGGGCGTGCCTAAGCCTCAGTATGCAATTTTCCTTCGGAGCTGACTGAGTGAGACTCGCTCTCCTGAACTTTGACGCTCTTTTCGCTTGAAAGATCAGTAGGTTGCTTACCTCTCGGCATACTTGGTGTTGACCTCTGCCAGCCCAGAATAGCACGCCACCAAAACGCCAGCACCTCGAAGATCTCTCAGGCAAGCCTGTCCAGTGTTTCAGCCGTTTTCTCATAAATCCTGTCCGTTTTTCACGACACGATGAGCAAAACGTGCATTACTCCTAACTGGGGTGGATTTATCTCGTCGAAAGACGGTCATGAGCGCTGTGTGGAGTGTTTGGGCTTCAAACACGCCTGCGCAGCGTTTGTGAGGCGAGAGTGTGTGCACTGCAACGCTCTGCCGGGCCGCACGCTGAGATACAGACGGTCTTTCTTAGAGGAAGAGGACGCCGGAGCTTTGGCTCTTGGCGCTCCTACGAACCGGAGTGAGCCGGCTGTTTTCTCCCCGGATGTTTTGGGTCGAACGGTGTCAGGTGACTCCTCGCACCACCCCCAAATGCCGAGCGTGCTCCCCGTCTGGTCCGCTAATGAGTCGGAGAGCGCTTCGGCGTTACCCGGCCCCTCGTGTGATCCTGATGACGATCTGCTATCCATCGCAGCATCGGAAGGGGCGCGATCTTCGAGTTCTTCCGGCTCAGCGCTGCCACCCTCCGGGGTCTCGGCCGAGCCGGAGCTCGATGCTCACGCGGTGCTCTCCAAAGCCGCGGCCGCAATTGGGCTTGAGGTGCCTACGCCCTCTAGCTCAGCGCCGTCGCGGCTGGATGACTGGTTCCTGGGTAAGCGCCGGGGCTCCGTCCCCCGCGCTCCTGCGGTTCCTTTCTTCCCGGAGGTGCACGAGGAGCTTACAAAATTCTGGCGGGCTCCCCTGTCTGCCAGGGCTTCTAGCTCCTCCCCCTTCACCGCTCTGGATGGTGCAGCAGCTAGGGGATACCCCTCGATTCCCCAGGTGGAGCAGGCTGTCGCGGTGCACCTGTGCCCCGGCAGTGCTGCCGCTTGGCGATCTCGTCCGAGTGTGCCCTCCAAAGCCGGAAAAGTTTCGTCTGCCCTGATGGCGAAAGCTTATTCGGCTGCGGGTCAAGCTGCTGCATCGCTGCATGCCATGGCGACCTTACAGGTCTTTCAGGCCAAGGTCCTCCGTGACTTGCACCAGGGTGGTGGCGACCAACAGTCCATAATGGACTTACGTTCAGCCACTGATTTTGCGCTTCGCGCTACGAAATCAGCAGCGCTGAACATCGGTCGCACGATGGCCACACTTGTGGTACAGGAGCGCCATCTTTGGTTGGAGCAGGCCTCTATGCTTCCCGATGACCAAAACCGGTTTCTGGATGCACCTGTCTCCCAAGATGGCCTCTTTGGCATCGCCGTGGACGATTTTGCGTCAAAGGTCTCCACGATCAGGAAACAGGCGGAGGGTCTGGGTGAGCTCATGGTCCCGCGTCGGAAGCGGCGGGCTCCTGCCGCTTCTGTGCCGGACCCCTCTCCGCCTGTGCGACGCCAAAGAGAGCGACTCTCGTCACGGTCTCATCCTTCGACCTCTGGTCCGAGGAAGACCCCCCCACGACGAAAGTCGCAGTCAACCTCAGAGGGTTCTCGACGGCAGACGAGGGCTTCCACGAAGAAGCTCCCCTGAGGTTGGCGACTCGGGAGGAAATGAGCTCGTCTTTGGGTCTGGTCATCGACCCAGCTCCCCCAGGGGGGGGGGAGTCCACCACACACTCCTCGCTGCCGTCCTCCGGGACGGCGGCACCCATTGTGTCAAAGATAGAACTCACTTCCTCCCGAGAATAGCGGTATCGCATGCCCGACGGTCTGGGGTTCCTCTTCCTCGGTCTCCGACGAAGATCCCGACATGGGCCCGAGCCCCGCTGGCCATGGCAGAGAGCGCGGGGGCACACCACCCCTGCCCTCATCGGACCATCTCCCAGGGTCCTCCCCTGGTGATTCCGCCCACAAGTCCGCCTCCGGGCGGCCCCGCCATGGGGACCATCGGCACGTCCCGACCACGACCCCTGTCAGCTCACCTGGGAGCCTGGCGGAAGCTTCCCGGGGTCTCACAGTGGGTGGTCCGGACAATCCGGCAGGGCTACACGATTCAGTTCGTGTCCGCCCCCAGGTTTCGAGGTGTGTTTCACACCCCTGTTCCACGAACAGGCGCCTCACTCCTGCGAGAGGAGATCGATGCCCTTTTAACAAAAGGTGCGATCGAGCCGGTACCCCCAGCCGATATGGAACGAGGGTTTTACAGCCCATACTTCCTGGTCCCCAAGAAATCAGGCGGCCTGCGACCAATCTTGGATCTGAGGCGTCTAAACCGGCACCTGGCCAAGTACCGGTTCAAGATGCTGACGGTCCGCTGCATTCTACCATGCATCCGTCCTGGAGATTGGTTCGCAACAATCCACCTGAAGGACGCGTACTTCCAGGTAGAAGTGGTTCCAAGGCACAGACCCTTTCTAAGGTTCTGTTTCGAGGGCCATGCTTACCAGTACAAGGTCCTACCCTTCGGTCTTGCCCTATCCCCTCGCACCTTCACGAAGGTTGTCAGGGCCGCGCTAGCCCCGCTCCGCCGGGCAGGCATTCGGATCCTGGATTACCTCGACGACTGGCTTCTCATAGCCTCGTCCAGAGACCAGTTGATCCGACACCAGGGCAAGGTGCTTTCGCACTTAAACCGTTTGGGTCTGAAGGTCAACTGGGAAAAGAGCCGCCTCACTCCGGTGAGGACCATCTCTTTTCTCGGGATGGAGCTGAACGCCGAGAGCATGCTGGCGCAACTATCGGTAGAACGCGCCAGGGCCTTGCTGACCGCCCTTTTCGCGGTGTCCTCTCGACCAGTGGTCAGACTGAAGTTATTTCAGAGGCTCCTGGGGCATATGGCAGCCGCAGCCCCAGTCATCCGACTCGGGCTCCTGCATATGCGACCACTACAGCTATGGCTTCTCTCACGAGTTCCGAGTTGGGCATGGCGTCGGGGAGCCTTACGTCTGCCTACGGCAGACGCGCTCCCTTACCTGAAGGTCTGGAAGACGGAGTGCTTTCTGAGGTCTGGGGTGCCTCTTTCAAGCCACCCCAACCGTGTGGTGGTCACCACCGATGCCTCCAAGACCGGTTGGGGCGCTGTGTGCGGTTCTCACCGAGAGTCCGGTGCCTGGACCGGAAGATGCTCTCGCAGGCACATAAACCGTCTCGAGCTAGTTGCAGTCATTCTAGCGCTACGGCGCTTCTGCCCGCTCCTTCGGGGGCGGCACGTGCTGGTCAGGACCAACAGCACTGCGGTAGTAGCGTACATCAACCGCCAGGGCGGTGTGCGCTCCCGTGCTCTGCACTACCTCGCCCAACGACTGCTCCTCTGGAGTCAGAGCAGACTTTTGTCGCTCAAAGCCTGTTATATCCCCGGAGAGTGCAACCGGATCGCGGATTCGCTGTCCAGGTTCCACCCCACGGCAGGAGAATGGCGACTCCATCCTCGGGCTGTTTAGCAGATATGGGACACCTTCGGCGAGGTACACATAGATCTGTTTGCCTCCCGCCAGAACACCCATTGCCGGCTTTTCTACTCCCTGTCCCTGGCTCCTCTCAGGACAGATGCGCTGGCACACTGCTGGCCCAGGAACAAACGCTTATATGCGTTTCCCCCAGTGAGCCTTCTGGCACAGATATTGTGCAAGGTCAGGGAGGACGAGCTAGAACTGCTCCTGATCGCCCCTTTTTGGCCGAACAGAGCTTGGTTCCCGGACCTTTCTGCGCTCGTGACAGCCCCCCCCTGGCCGATCCCTCTGAGTCCAGACCTCCTTACTCAGGGGGGGGGATACAGGCACCCGCGGCCAGACCTCTGGGCCCTACACGTATGGCATATCTGTCCGCGGTGGACCCCGAGCCTCTACCACCCTCCGTGGTGAGAACTTTGGACCACGCGTTAGCACCCTCTACTCGAGCATTCTACGCTGGTAAATGGGGTCGGTTCGTCGAGTGGTGCTCTTCCCGCCAGGAAGACCCCGGGTCGTGCCCCATCAGAGTCGTGTTGACCTTCTCCAGGAGAGGTTCGATCGGGGGCTGTCCCCTTCGTCCCTCAAGGTCTACGCCGCCGCTATTTCTGCCTTTCACCTTCGGGTCGAAGGGAAATCAGTGGGCAGCCACGAACTGACGGTGAGATTTCTCAAGGGAGCTAGGCGTCTCAGGCCGCCCAGACCCCCCTCTGTTCCCTCTTGGGACCTCTCCGTCGCCCTGTCTGGGCTGCGGAAGTCTCCTTTTGAGCCGTTGCACTCTGCAGAGCTGCGCGTCTCTCACTGAAGACCGCACTCCTGCTCGCTCTGGCCTCAATTAAGAGGGTGGGAGATCTCCAGGCACTGTCCGCCGATGAATCCTGCCTGGAATTCGGCCCTGGCGATTCTCTGGTTACCATCAGACCCAGGCCCGGATTCATCCCCAAGGTCCCATCCGTCCCCTTCCGGGACCAGGTGGTGACCCTGCAAGCTCTGCCCCGGGAGGAGGCAGAACCAGCCCAGGGTTCGTTATGTCCTGCGCGAGCTCTTCGGATCTACTTGGACAGAACCCGGGAGCTTCGCAGCTCCCAGCAGCTCTTCATATGTTTCGGAGGCCAGCGTATGGGTTCCGCGGTCTCCAAGCAACGGCTTGCCCACTGGCTAGTGGAGGCCATTCGCCTTGCTTATGAGGTGTGTGAGGTTCCCTGCCCTCTCCATCTGAGGGCCCACTCCACTCGCGGCATCGCTGCCTCGTGGGCGCTGGCTAGAGGGGCCTCACTCTCCGACATATGTAGAGCTGCGGGCTGGTCTACACCTAATACATTCATCAGGTTCTACAACCTTGATGTAGGCTCTGTTCTCTCTGCGGTCCTGAGTGGTGGCAGTCACCCTTAGGGGACGGAGCAGGTGTAAGCTTGCAGTACTCTCCTCGTCATCAGGAGCAGTACACCTTTCTAAGAGCTCCCCCTTCGGGCGGCTCTCCCATCCTCCCCCCTTCGGCATCTGACTGAGCGGAGCAGTCAGCGCTGCCAGGTTCCCTGTGGTGGCTTTGCTCCGGCCTGGTCCCCGCAGAACTAGGGTACAGATCTGGGAGTCCCTCTCTGGCGCGCCCTTTCTATGTTCTCTATACAGCTCCCCCTTCAGGTGGCTAGTATGAACCCGTTCCGTTACTCCCCTTGTTTTTTGGTGCGTAACGATGACCTCCGTCTCTGCCGATTTTCTCTTGCAGAACGATGACCCGCTGGTAGCCCTTCGGGCCTCGACGCGATCTCCGCCACTCCTCCCGGCGGGTCGAGGGGTGCCTCCTTCTGGTCGTCAGCATCAACCAAGTACAGCAGATGCTCTCAGTGTTGGACGACTTCCCCGTCAATGAGTATTCCGGGCAGGGGCAGAAGGGGTTCCCATTCAGGTACTAACGGCCTCTTACTAACCCCTCTCTTGGGTTTAGTGCCGACCTGTCTGGATGGACTTCGGGCATGGCCCTTTACAGAGGCTCCCATTCAGTCGGTCTAATCCCGACTAACGTCTCCGGGACCGACTGAAAGGGAACGTCTAGGTTACTTGCGTAACCCCACGTTCCCTGAATAGGGAACGGAGACGTTACCCTTCGCCATGCCCTGAAGTCATGGATCTGAGGTAAGCTGGGAGGTAAGTGGGTCCAGCTCCTCGGAAAATTCCATACTGAGGCTTAGGCACGCCCGGCTTTATACCCGGCTGATAGCTAATCAATCACCTTCGCCTGCAAATTAATTTGCCCGTTAATATGTTCGTCAGTCGCTCTCACGGTGATTCGCTCCCATTCAGTCGGTCTAATCCCGACTAACGTCTCCGTTCCCTATTCAGGGAACGTGGGGTTACGCAAGTAACCTAGACGGTACCGCTAGTATTAAATAAATGAAAATACCATAGTCTTTAATAAAATAACAATTATGTGACTCTATATGAATGAAATGTAGAATTTTTAAATCAAATAAGTGTGTTTACTGCACTTGGTCAACAGTTTTGAATTGAACTTGAATTCTGATTACTTGAATTTGTGGTGGACAGAAATGACATGAAAGTTTTGCAAATGCAATGAGCCAATGCAACAATTCAACAGCTCTGGTTTGGAATAGTAACAGTGTTTGTAATAAAAAAACATATATAATGGAGATGGAGTGGGCTAGTTTAGCTTGACTTACCAATGCTTGTTTTTCCCAAATGCACCAACCAGCACTGGGTCCAATCATTTAAAACGTATGTTTAATTAATACAACCACTGAAATAACTATTTGATCCCATGCTTTGCATTTTCAACATTTGCCCATAAAGAAAGTCAATTCATTAATTTAATGACAGGTTTATTTCAATAGCGAGAGACCAAATTATCAGAATGCTTGTTCATTAGTTCCTGCCATTCTAAGCATTCTTCCTTATTGTCCTCATGCGTTTAAGGCCTTTACACATCAATGCATTTTTTAATGCAGGGACTGCATGTTTAGCCTTAATTATACGGCACTTTATACATTAACTATACACACCAGCCAGAAAAAAATGCTGCATCATTTTTCAAGAAATGCATCAAGCCATTTTTTTGGTTTTCACGGTGTGCGTAAAACGCTGTGATTCGTTTGGTCACGTGGCTTCAGCCAGGAAAGGCAGCAATAGACGGCCCTCAGTCACTTGTTTTTTTGTGTTGACAAAGAGAAATTGTATTTGAATCTAAGCTCTATGGTAGGAGCATGGAGTGTCAAAGAGTGTAAAAGCTAACTATTTGTTCTCAAATACAAATAGTAAAAAAATACAAATAGTAAAAAAATATATGGCAAAATGTACTACTCGGAATTGTATTTTTTGCAAAGAATTGTATTGAAATTTTATTGTGGAATTATTGTTAAATGATGTAAAAATAGTTGCACTAGAAGTTTATTAGTTTTAATTAATTGAAGAAATTGATGGGTGAAAAATCCACAAAAAGGTCCCTGACTTTAAGGGGTTACCGTATTTTTCGGCTCATAAGACGCACAAGCACATAAAATGCACCCAATTTTAAATGAGGAAGATCTAGAAAAAAAAGATTCTGAACCAAATACTGTTGTAAAATATTTTATATCAACTGTGTAAAAGTTAACAGCCAAACATGTAACATGAACAGACAGTAAACAGTAAAAGTAATAAAAAAAGGCTGTAATGTTTTTTTTTGCCCACACTCATCATTCTAAACTCCACCATTCGTTATCACCATCACTGTTCCAGTGCAACATTGCCCCCACATTAGTAATACTGT